>CM032796.1:8497500-8657692 GCA_019155185.1 Beaufortia kweichowensis
ATAATCACGGTTATCACGATTATGCATTCATTAATTTCACAACACTATTAGTTTATAAAATCACATGAAAACTCCTTATATTTTAAAGTGTTATTTATTGCTGCCTTTTGAAACAGACATGAACTCCGTAACCAAATAATACAGCACAAAATAATAAAAACAAACGAAATTCCATTTCTCTCTTTGGAATTAAAGAAAAGTGAAAAAAGGTTTTTGACGTAAACATAAGTAATACTTTAACACTGATAATAAATAACAATCAAAATAAAAAATGTCTATTTGTCTGTCTATTTGGGATTAAATATATGACTTGTAGTAATGATTTAAGTTGATTTTCGTATTTAATTACATTAACAATTACATTTCTATAATATTTAATATTATTATTAATATAAATGACTAATATTAACTTATTAACTGAACTGTTATTTTCATCAACTTTCATCCATTCATATTCATTTTAATAATTTTGTAATAATTCATCTAATTGTACACGTGTATTTACACGTGACAAACATTACATGCGTTTTTGTTTACGTTGCACTGAAAGCCCACAACTCTCACCGCTGCGGCATTGATTGTAACTGACACATTTATATTTAATTCCCTACCAACATATTTCATGAAGTAATTTGTCACGTAATTTAACTTTGTGTACCCAAAATAATCCCAAACTGCCGATTTCAGGCGCTTCTTTGGAGGAAACAGAGTTTCGCTGCTAGGTGCCTCTGCCATTGTTCAGTGTGCGTGTGTAATAGCCTCCGCGTCTCTGATAAACTCTGAACTTTAAACTGCCGCACCACTGGCATAATAGTTAATAGTGAAACCGGTTGATCATTGCATCCCTACACAGATGTCTCTGCATGGGAAATATTAATAGCCTAATACTGTACTTTGTTTTAGTATTCTAATATTCTAGTTTTTGTACTGTACTATTTGACAGTTATGTATATTTGTGTAAAATATAGAAATTATTTTAATAATCAGGAGCAAAATATATACAGGTAAATGTTTAATGGCTGGTTGGCTTCCGAGCAATCATTCCTGAAACCCATTTCACTTAGGAAAACATTCAAAATCACTCATGCTGGCTATTAACTACCACAAAACAAACCAAAATGACTGGATTGATTTCAGGTAAATCCACAAGGAATGCTACAGTGAGTGTAATTTTCAAAAACAAGCCTTCGAAGCCTTCAAATCAATCAGAAAATTCACACAAGTAATGATTAATAAATATCATAAAATGCTTTAAGACAAGCCTTTGGCTCAGCTCCCAGGGAATGCGGCCAGGCTGGCATAGTCACGCAGTCTGATAAGGTGCATCATTTCTTCAGTTATTATCACTGTGTACATTTCAGCAGCAGGTCATTTATCTACATCTAACGTTCTGAGAGGAAGGTGAAGCCAAAATGGGTTTGGCACATCCTCGCAGATAGAACGGAGGAGGAGAGACTGGCGGCGTTATTGGTTTTACGGTGTCATTTCCTGCAAAGCTGCCGACTGTCATCTGCTCTTGGACACCTCGGTTAGAGGAAACATTATGAATGAACAGGAAGAGATAAAAGCGAGAGGGTTCTTTTTATTAACCTTTACACTACATGCATGTGTCCTGCTATGATCGAACAGAAATGAAAAAATTACAGAAGTTTCTCATTCACACTGAATTGCTTCTGTTCCTCAACCAATAGAAGCAGAAGAATGGAAATCTACTGCAGTCCAGTTTTGCAAGTTTGGTTCATCTATCTCACTAGGGAATCAAGATCAACAGTTCAATTCCAAGGAACACATTTTGATGAAACGTATAGCTTGAATGTATTGTAATACCGCTATAAATAAAAGCAAAGAACAAGAATTTGGGTACAGCTCTGCTGTACAACTCTCTTTAAAGGATTGTTGGGTAAAGGTTACACAAAAGGTCACACAAAGAGTACCAAACAAAATGATCCTTTGTTTTTACTAAGAACATCTCTGTTTGCAAGAGAAGACTATTGCAATTGCTGTGACCTTGTATTACCATGTAGACTGACTGAAAGACTTAATTAAGCCATTACGATATCACACTGGTGTCCAATTGCAATTGACAATACATCATGCAACCTATGCACGCATCATACCTGAAAACCAAGTACCCATAATTATCTCACACTGATCAACGGTAGATGCTGGCATGGAAGAGATTTTTGTTTCATGCTACTATTGTTCCAGACATTAAGTTATGCAAACAATAAAACCAAACAAACTTTTCAGCTGCCACCTCCATTATTTAACTGACATTAACTGGCATTAAATTGCTTAAATTGAATTTGGGTTCACTCAAATGTTTCCTCGTCTTTGTATTTACAATAGGCATGTTAATGACAACTTAGACAACAAAACCCTAAAGAAATTCAGTTTTCAGTCAAAATAATTATTTGTTGTGCCGACAGGCAACGTACACATCGTGTTTACCTGCAATACTGGATCAGACTGGTGTCAAAAACACCTGCTAGCCTCTGAAAATGAATTAGTAAAGAGTAAGCAGCAAGTTTCTCTGCATTTCTCAGTAAGTTTGGGAGTAAAAATCCAGACAAACAAGGTGAAAAGTGTGTTGATGACAGCATGGAATCATGCATGTGTTATGGATGTGACAAAAATACAGTCAAGCTCGAAATTATTCATAATTTTGGACATGCCACTTTTTGTTCAAATGTAAATAAAAGATGAGTAATCATTTTTTCCACAATGATGCCTCTTGTACATCGTCTTAATATCTTTTGGGAGACGCCTGTGTCATTTCTAATCAAGAAAAAAACTTGCTGGTTGAATAAAAGTAACTAAGTCCGAATTTGCCAGGGGTATGAATAATTCGGGCTTGACTGTATATTTTTGAGATGCAACATATTTTGTAGTGTTTCTGTGAATTAAAAAAAAACCCAGAAGCAATAATGCCTAACAAATAGAGAAGGGATGACTTTAAAGAACATAAAATAGTAATAGGAGTAATTTTGACCATTGAATGGCATTTAAACTTCAAAAACTGCATCATTAAATCAAGGCTATATGATGCCAGGGGCTTAATAAATGTCTTCTAAAGCAAAACAATACATTTGTGAGAGAAAATTATTACTACTTTGAGCTTTAGCAATCGACATGCTGATTTGAAAGTAAGCATGAAGTATATAATTTTGAATCTTATTGGTTTTTGCATGTGTTATTATTATTTATATGCAGCAGACACACAAGAACGTTGAAGAATTTACAGAAAAAATGACAGAAATTTCCTTTCATAAAAGCATTCTGTCTACTCGGCGAGATTATTAACAACCATATTTCCATACTGATCATTTCTACACATGTATAATACATTGTACACATTATCACTAACAGAGCCCACAAAATAAGACCCATAATCTACCATCCTGCCAAAATAAAAAGCTTTTTTAAATGCATGTTCATCATAGTGTAACAGCAGGACAAATCACACTTTCTGGTCTCGCCTACGTATAGCTTGATGATTGACTCAACCATTACTTTCAACATTTTGCACAAGCGAAAAAATGCTTTTGACTAAATGCTTTCACCAGTCACTTAGCCAAAGAGCCGATGTCTAGCGCCAGGCTTTCTTAGCATTTAGGCACTTAGGCAATACGTGTCCAGCCGGCACCATGTGCTGTCATGAATAAATCTGTACGGTTTTGGCTGGCCACAGCAGAGGCTTGGACGTACACGGACAAAAGACACAGCTGTGTGGTAGAAACGCTGCGAAGAGCCACTCTGTGAGAACTGAAACGCAGGCCAATCCAGAGCACCTCTCGAACAGAACAGGGCGGGCAGACGGCCAAGCAGACAGAAATCTGTGTTTCACAGAACACGCTGGCCACGGCCCAGCTCTCTACAGATACGAGGGTTTTTGTAGATCCGCCGTTCCATTCTGCATTCACTGATATGTGAGGAAAAATTGAGGCACAGACTAAATGAAAAGAACAAGGTGAGAACATTTGGCGGCAACAGAATGAGTTTCAAGACAGTTTAGATAAGTGCTGACAATAGTAAAAGCCTCCAAGACATAATTCTGACAGACATACTCAGGAAGGCAGTTTCATATTTTTAAAACTGTGTAAAATATCCAATGTAAAGGATAATGTACATCCAGACGCTTGTTATAGCAGAATAAACCCTGATAAAATCATCAGGTCTTGTATCACTATGAAGGGTTCATTTTGCAATAACAACCGGCAGGATGTACATTATCCCGCTAATTACACTGCTTGCCACAAGTAAATTACTGGACATAAAATATTGATTTTAATTATTTGTTAGATCATTTGCAACAAATACAAATCTTCAGCAAAGAAAAACTGTTTCCTGACAGCTTTCCTCACAGTCAATTTGGTTTAATCTCATGTGTGCTTTTAATTAGGCACATTTTTATCGAAATTATTATTCAATTATTCTTAAATTCTCAAGATCAAGTTGACTGGAAGCACCCAGACGACCCTGTGTTATCGGTTTTAAAGGGATAGTTCATGTGTTCATGTTCAAATGAAAATTTTATCGTTATTTACTTGACCTCCAATTGTTCCAAACCTGTATAAATTTCTTTGTAACACTGAACACAAATAAAGATATTTAACCAAGACGTTTTGGGTCACCATTGACTCCCATAGTAGGACAAAAACTACTATGGAAGTCAATGGTGTATAACTTATTTACAAACTTTCAATAAAATATCTTCCTTTGTGTTACAAAGAATTTTTATACAGGTTTGGAACAACTAAAGATGGATAAATTATGACATTTATTTTTGGGTGAACTATCCCTTTTAACGCATGTTATCAGGGAATAACATGCCTTAGAATGTTGCAACTAGCCAATCAGAATCAAGTATTCCAGAGCACCATGAAACAATGGCAATTCATTAAAACTGAAGAACTAGATGTAAATCAGACTCTTACCTAGAAAGGCAGACTAAACAGGACATAAGAGACAAGAAAGAATTCAAGATATTACAGTAGACAGTGAAGTATTTCCAGGTGGTGACACACAATGAGCAAATAGGCCTTTCTCCCTCGAGAACAAACATGAAACTGTCTGCCAACATCCCCCAGAAGAACGGAAGTACAGTATCTTGTTCAGAGAAGATTTGTATTTTTTCATGAAGCAGAGACAATGCTCAGACGTTGCCAACACAAATCGAAAAATATCCTTTTTCTTTAATCGCTTTAGTACTCACTTTAGAGTGATACCTTTCAAAGGTGGAGGCAACAATAAAAGCGTAGCAAACATGCCTATCAAATTAGCCTCGTGTCAAAGTGACAACTCACAGGGCTCAGAGTCTAAATAAAACTTCCTAAGTAATTAACTTCATCATGACATGCTGTGTTATGCAATGTGCGATATTAAAGATGATGCTAATCTATGTAATTATATTTCTGCATTAGTCTCAGACAGCAACAGCAGAGTCAAGCCCACAGTCAGCCCATTATTTCTATAAATACGATGCTAATGTCTCTTTGTGCCCTTGAGTGTATGTTTCAATGAGGAAGGTATTAATCGATACCAGCGCTATGTAAGGATTCAACCCAGTTTGAAGAGTGGTAACCCAACCCTAGAAAGACTAGGCTTATCCAGGATGAAAAAGAATCGGTTAACTGAGAGGGATAAGACCACTACCTGCCTAAATAGCAATCAGAAAGCCACAAAAAGGGAGACGTATGGATTGAAAAACCATTGCCCTTTCTGTCTTTCCAGTTAGAACAGCTTAGAACTCATTTATCTCATGAGGAAAAAACTAGGAACTTGTTATCTAGTTGGTACCAAAGTGTACAATCTTACTGCAGTTGAATTGTGCTTTATGTTCTTCTAACAATAAACAAGGCTCACAAATTCCAAGACCAATGTTATTACTGAACCAAGTTGGAATATAATGCATTTTCTCGGGAATAAATGAAATGATCACGCCTACTGCAAGACCAGATAATTCACTTCTCACAACACAAGTTCAAGCAAAATAAGTCTCACAATATATGCCTCCATTTCCCTCTCAAAAAACACACTCGCTTATGTTATAAAGTACAGAAAGCTTTTTCCACATCGTAGCACTTTATCACATTTTCCTGAAATACGCCAGATCAATCTTGTGTAAAGTAACGCAGCAAACAGCTAGACCATATCAAACAGATGAAGGACTGTCAGTACCGCTCAACAATCAGACAGTATTGACTGTAGGCCGCGTACGAGGCTCCGTGACCTCATATCCTGATCTCCTCTATTGTAAGCAAATTGTTCCCTCCAGTAAAACTCTCTGCAAGCAAAAGACGAAAAATCATCAGCAGACAGCCTTTAAACAGATGTCCATTAAGAATGCATGCCAGTTCAAAGACGGTCTACGGTTGTCAAGGTAGCAAGAAAGCCATTAAATCACCTGGTTCCATTACAAAATCAATTACTGCAGTGCGCTTGCATGGTCTCGCCGGTCCCTCTAATGGCCAAATAACAATGGAGACACTACTGCAAGGTCAATCGTACTGTGCTGATCCAGACACAGACTGAAATCTTCATTAGAAACTATTAACAGCCTTTCTTCAGAATGCTTTTACCATAAAATGCTCACAATTCTAAACGAGTACCTAATGCACATCATTCCAGTGTATAACTTGACTGGACCACAAGAGAAATCACAGCCTAATGAAAGCAAATGTAGTGGAAACTGTGGCTTAAGTTCTGGTTTCACCAGCTGGTTACCTTGTGCCGAGGTGGGCAGCCCGTGGCCATGCGCTGCAGGTGCTCGGAGGTGTGGCTGCAGGACAGCAGGTCTGAGCAACAAGCAGAGCGGCCCAGCCTCTTCATCAGCGAGGAGATGATGCTGCAGCCACAACCGCACATTGACTTGCTCATCAGAAACCAAAAAATGGTGGATGATGAGAGGACCAGCGAAGAGAGTTCCCAATGGCTTTGGCTTTAATGAAACGTGCCGTCAGCTTAGGTGACAGACCGAAAGGAGAGCTTGAGTCACAAGTTCATGCAAGCAGCAAGGAACAAACTGCAGCTGCACTGAAGCAAAAGCTAACATGCAGAGTGAAGTTTTGCCAAGTCCGAGAAAGTCCGTATTTAACATTCACGATCTGTAAGGTTAACAGTTTCTGTAAACTTCCTGTAACATCCGAGCAGCTGAGAAGGCAAACCTTTAAAAGTTCACCCAAGGACAAGTCTATTTCCCATTAGCCCTTAGTTGTTGACGACTAAGAGGACAGCTGCATGGCTCCTGCAAACATCCGAAGTTACGGCATGTCTGTGTCTGAAGCTGCAGTTGCTCCTGCAGGTGGGTGATGGTCCTCAGATGGCTTCAGCATAGGCAGTCTCTCTCAAACAGGCCACACTCACCCTCCCTGCACTTCCCTCAGCTGCTTGTGATGAAGCCGCATCTCTTCCGTCTCTCTCTCCCATCCCCTCCCTTACTCTGCTCTTTCCGAGCATCGCGATGAATACCGGCTCTGGAAGCCCCTCCTCCTCTCTCTCCTCAGCAGCAGGACTGCCTCCCGGTACTCACAAACCAGCAGATGCATCTGGATTTGCATCTTTAATAACTTGCTAACTCACTGAATAACAGATTTTTGCTGAATGTAGAATGTGTAATATGCACAAAATGTTTTTGTTTATGAATATTTGATGGTTTGTTTAGGTTTATGTTGATGTGGCCGAAAGGTTTTCATTGGCCTCTATAATACAGATATAAACTTGAGATGAAAACTAAAGGCTGATATAAATGTATGTTAAAATTATTTTAATTTATTTTAATTTTAACACATTTACTTAATTTTCTAAAACATTTGAAAACAACAAGTGAAATATCCATTGACAAGTCTTGTCAAATTTTGATGGTATATTAAAGCTGCAATTCGTAACTTTGGACTCTTTATCGCCTTTTCTGTTCAAACAGAATTGCAGGTTACTTTACGTACTTCGTTTAAAGTCAAATACCATCAAACTACATTTCTCTCAAATTACTAAAAGCTTACAGTTATAAATTAGAGTAAGTATTTTTAACCAAAAAATGACAGATTAGATTAGAATATGGGCTAAAACTGCTTTTTTAAAGTTGCAACCTAATCATAATAGCCAAATAACAACCTATTCAATGGTCTGCAATTTTTTGTGCACATGTAATACCTAGAAAACCAAATACATTTGCTATAAAATGCAATATTTAAAGGTGCTAAACTCTCTATCCCACAATGCAATCTGCCCAACTTGATATTGATCAATGTTACAAATGAAACCTAAAGTAATGCACAAGACAATGCACAAAAGCTGTAACTTAGTATACTATGGTATACTTTGTAAAATATTTATATTATGTATTGCATACCATTTCAAATACGATTTCTAAAACAGAAGAGAGGATTACAGTATGCCAAGGTATCACTTTCCAATCCAAACACAGCCACAGGTCTCTCTGTTACAATCAGTATATCTGCCACTCCTCCATCTTTCTAAGATTTAAAATAATCAGGCGATAACATCCTAACAGTGCTCGGAGAGTTCATTTTTTCCTGTTGTAGGTGGGGTTGTGAGATGACAGGTCTTCCATAATATACGTACATTAAAAAAGTACAAAAAGAGACTTTTAATTGAAAAATACTTTGAAGCAAAAGATCACAAAGTCAGCTCAACATCAGCATTTGACTAGAGGCAAGATTACTCAGCCGATTTCATCAACTGGAAAAAGAGATAACACGAATAAAGGTGGTGACAAGCTGATGGCGAAGTGAAATGCAGGCAATTTAAAATCAATTCTGCCTGAGGAACCATCTTTAGCCCAATCGCATCATGTCCTCTCAACAGTCCATCTTCATCCCACAAGTCTCTCTCTCCTCTCTGTGTGTTTAGCTCCCTCACCTAATCTCAGGCAACCTAATTATCAAAGAAACAGAGCTCCCCAGGGCACTGTGGGAGATATGCAAATTACTCGACTCATCAGCGAATAATATGACAGTCGATGAGAAGGATACACCAGTGTGGTGATCGCTCCATTGGCTGGAGGTTCAGATATCTCCCTGAGTCTCGGAGGCGAACAAAACATGTTAGGGCAGCTGGCTAGAGAACTATAAATGCACAAGCATAATAATTACAGCCATTAATCATTAAACCATAGAATACACATGTCAAACCTATGCGTTAGGTACAGGTGTAGGTATAGGTGGTGGCAGACAACTACTAATCAACAAATTTATGGTTTTGGCAGATGCTTTATCCACAGCAAGCTACAGTACAATTAAGGTACACATCAGCGTTCCCTGAGTCTCAAACAAAGTACTCTATAATCACTATGATCTAACTACAGGAAGACGGATGGTTCAGACCCAGCAGCTTTATTTTGCAAATTGACCCAAACGTCGATCATCATAACCACTGACTGCCAGTCTGGACTGGTTCGGTCTGGAAAATGTTTCAATTTTTCAATCCACACCACCTGTTTCCGGGACGAAACACGGTCACTGCTGGATAGCGTTTTTCTGCTCAGTATTCAGGAAGACAGGTGCGATCAGTCAAGCGTGCGAAGGACATGCATGGGGGTCCACAGCTCCTGCAGGCTGAAAATGAACTGCAGTTATCGGCACAGGGTGCAAATTCAAAGGGTGGGGCAGAACAACCACTTCTGAAATTAGGTTTGGGTAAGGAAATGTGAAGGGAGGGCCTACAAGGTCTTTATTATTAGTACATTATTTTGGTTAAGTAACATATTAAGTTAATATAGTCAATTTAGCTTTTATGTACAGTCAATGGACAGGTACGTGCACAACACAACCTTGCTAAAGCCAGAATTTATAGTATGCATAGTGTGCACAAGATGTTACAAAAGTGCAGTAAATGTGATTTGGGAAACAGACAACAGCACATCATGTTGCTCTTCGTATGACTTTAGTCATTAGACTTAAGACTTTAGGCATTAACTTTCCTCATACCAGTTCACAAACTTGTTAGACAGAATGCCGTTCTAAAGTAAAACTCCTCACAAACACCACACAGGGCTTCACTTTAAGAAGTCTTGACAATGTGATTCATTACACTCAGGTGATTCTCTTTGGAATCTTTAACTCTGTTGTCAGAGTAAATAGACCAAATCAACAAAGCCCAGCAACACGGACAGAAACCCGTTCAATTTCTCCAACCGTGACAACTGAAGATAAAAACGATAGGAAGAAATTCTCAGCAGTGGTGCTTTATCAGACTAGCATAATGATATCAAAGACGTGGAGCACCCAGACCTATTTTTACAGTACATTAGGACAATATAATAATCTCAGTCTGAGAAACAGAGCGTCTTAGATGGAGTAAAATATTAAAAAGCAACATTTACAACAAATGTTCCAGCTTTTGAACATTTTGTTTGCTTTATCAAAGTCAATAAAATGAGCAAGAAGCATAAACAAGGAGCAGCTTGTAATTTTGAATCAAGATTAATTACATCATAGAAAGTGTTATTCAACCCTTACCATTTGTCTTTTTAGCTATTGGACTATGATTGTAAATTAATATACTTTTAGTTTTTTTGTGCCATGTACCCATGTATACCGTGTTCAAAGATTATAACAATTTATTATGACAAAAACTGTTAGTAAACGATAGTCACAGCATGTTACACACAATAAGACAAATGAAAAACAGCGACACACTTGGTTGATTCTTCACTATCTGCCTCCAAAAGGACTAATTAATTAAATAAATCTCATTAAAGAATGTCAGTCCCAAATATGAACAAACTGCATCTTTAAAGGAGGATTTCTGGGTTGCAGATTAAAGGTTTACACAGCCTATTGTTTTTCTGCGGAAGGAAGGACAGAAGAGGTTAAAGATCGCACTGTCTTCCATGTTGTACATTATTTATGAATATTGCTTTTCACTGTGTCAGCTCCCTGCTTTCACATCGATCCAGTGTGATCTCAGAGTGTGGATTTCACTGACAGAGAGAGCTCAAGATTACTCTATAAACAAGTGAGAGGAAGACAGAGAGGATGGATTACAAGGAAGGAACATGACAGAATCAAGGAGGGTAGTTAAAGGTAAAGGGGACGATAGAGAAGAAGTACAACTATTATTAAACTTGATAAACTTGTAAAAACTTGCAAAACACTAAAATGTAAGGGTTATATAAAAAACAAGGTGAAAACGGCTCCCAAAAGATAAAAAAGTATATTCTATAACACCCAATAACTATTAGAGCTGCACGATTAATCGTTAAAGGATCGCGATCTCGATTCAAACACCCATACGATCTCATTCATAAATGTCAACGATTTTTCATTGGCGTTGGTGATTCTGCTGAAGCAGCGAAAGCAGTAGCCTATAAAACTTGTTTTCCATTTTACTGCACTACTTTTTCATTATTCTTTTGTGTAAGGGTTAGTTCGGAGCATTAACGGCCAAAACGCGAGTGCAACGGACAAACACGCGTGTTTACAAAAACCTATGGTAAATAATGCAGTGCCTTTGAAAAACACATTCTGTGTGAACAGTCCTAATTGAGGTATTATTATAATCTTGGTTAGAAATATTCAAATGATCAGAAGTACTGGGATAAAAGTTCGCATATAAAGACTAACGTATACGTGATCAAAACAATGTAAATGTAAATTGGCGCTTCAAATAACGCATTTATGGATTACATTGTTTCGCCACTAGATGGGGACAATGAGTCTAAAAATGTATTTTTCATTAATCATTCATTCAATGCTGATTCATCCAGTAATTGATCAAGTGAAATGTTTATTAGTGAGTAATACAAAAATCCATTAAAGCGGATTTAAAAATCATTCAAATGAAACATTTTAAATATACTGCAACAATTAATATTTAGTAAATTTACTGTTGCAACAATTTCGGTCTCTAGTTGCAACAAAATTCCTCACACTCATCAGAACCTAAAGAAATTTGGTAGTGCACAATATACATGTCCAAAACGGCAATTCAAATAAATACTGCATGCAATTTCCAATTTCACAGACATGCACTTCAAATGACCTTTAGACAGCTCTGGGAAAAGGCCTTTAATAAAACAGACACATAAGGTCAACTTAAGACCGACACTTCTTGATTGTCAAACAACGTAGAGCGGTTTTCCATAGTTACAACATAAAATGAATACAAGAGTGCATTTGAGAAACATTCCTATACCTACAAAACAAACATCTAACCCTCTATGATATGGTCTTGCGTGCCTGATTTCCATGAATGGGTAGTTTCAGACTAAGATTTCGCTGGTGTTCTGGCTGGCACACGAGAACACCTGCTGGTGCCAACATCAAAACGAGCGGTTTGCGGTGACGCAACAGCACGAGTGAGCCAGGAGCAGGAGGGGGATCATTACCTGCCATTTATTAGACTGACTGAGCCAATATGCCACGATGAATCTGGAGTCATCTGAACACCTGCACACAGACACAAGCAAGCGCTTCTACAAAGATTTATGACCAGAGACTTCGGACTGCGACACAAGCGCTCTTGTTGAAGAGTGCTCTTGTTTTTCATGCCAAAAATTTCATGTTATAAATTATGAAAACAAAAAAAGAATAATGTTACAGTATTCAAGAGTTCAGGGTTACTTAAAAAAAGAAAGTTTCTTTAGCATGTTTACAATTCTGGCCAACAGGTCTCAGACCACTGAAACAAACCAGCACCCTCAGTTTATTATATGCTAAATTTGCAGTCACTGAAGTTTAAAGGTTCTTTCAAAGTTGTGCCAGATTTTCCAATCCATGTTCAGGCTTGTGGAATAACACTAACTACAATACTAATGGCATTGACTCCATTATAAAGCAGAGGTACGTTAAAACACAATGTTCAATATTCTCCTCATTAGGGTCGTAACAGGTGGCCATTTTATTACAGCGTCCGATGTTCTAGTATATGGTGGCACACAGCCAATTAACAAGAATAAAAGACAAACAGGTTTACAGTCGTTAACTCTCGATTTCAGAGCACTGTAACAGAGAAGCATTATTGTTTCTATATATCAGGTAGCAGGTAAACTAGACAAATTTGTCATCGTGTTATATTGCTTTCTAAAGTAAATAAAATGCTGCAGGGTCATGTAATGATATGATTTTCTGCTGGGGTTTTTTTTTCATGCAGATTAGTGCTGCTATCCATTTCTTCAAATCTTTTAAAGCACAATAAATGACTTTTAACAATAAAGAATAACATTGGAGGTGAGTTTCCCTTCCTCCAGGTAGAAAAATGAACAAAGCGAGGCGGCTTGTGAAGATTCCCAGCGATCTATAGCTATCGACGGCTCTCTGATGACCTGCAGGTCAAAATAAGCAATTAGACCAATTTACTAAACCAATCGCACTTGACTTACTATTACAATCTTTCAATTTACAGCTAAACGGGACTCCATGTGTCGCAAAGAAAATGATTATCATTTATTAATGCATTACCTCACCTAATCCTTCACAATATGCTGACTAATTGCAATGTACAAAATTTTAAGGAATAGTTCACCCAAAAATTGGACCCCATTGACTTTCCATAGTAGGGAAAAAATTACTATGGTCAAGTCAGTGGTGTCTATTTTTGTGTTCACTACATTTTTGGTGAATTATTCCTTTAGGTATATTTTGTATAGACAGTGTAATTTCTGAGAAGCACTGATTATAACACATGACCTAATGAGAGTACACACAACTAAAAAAAGGTAACAAACTGCATGTTAAATCAGACCAAATTTTATGTCTAGACCTGATCCGCATTGGGTTTAGTCAAATATAAACAGAAAATTCAATATCATAGTAATAAATACATTCTGAAAGAATATATATTTCAAGTTTTGACTGAAAATGTCACAATGATGTAAAAGCATAAATATTATACGTGACATTAACAGGGTAATAACAGGGTCACCTCTTCCACGAACACCTGACATCATAAAAATAAAATAAAAACTTATCTAGCACTGCAAAACATTGTAAACTTAGGAAAGCACCTCTTAGTATTATCTTAGTATTATTTTTTTTTTTACCAAGAAAACTGAACATTACAAAGTATTTGCACATTACAGAACAGTAGATAAAGGAAATTAGTAGGGCTGATTTTAAAACAGACACAAAACTTAATATAAGATAAACACAAAGGTCTGTCTACACAGACTTGCACCTCTATACATCTGCACATACTGCCCTCTTGTGGTTCTCTGGACCAAGCACTGTGTATCCACGATAACAATGAGTGAAATCATAGCTTCCTGTCACCACAACAGCAGGGCAGGGTGGGTTAACTGCTGTTTGCTGAATGCATTTCCTGTTTTCAAACGGTACTTCCGAAACATGAATGAGAATACTGACCGGAGTAAGACTGGGCATTTTTTCAATGGGCTATAATACAGACATCAGGTGTTGTGTCTGAAAACCTATTTAGCTAGACATCATTTCTGAGCATTCTCACGTGATGCCCAAGTGTTAGATGACAATACCTCACCTGATCATCATTAAAAGAGGATGGTGGGATAGCACAAAAAGAACCATAACAGAACACTTCACCTTAAAACAAATCTGCAGAAGAGTCGTCCTCATACCACAAGAGAAACTTCTTGAACCTAAGCAAAAATCGTATGAATTGGCCTTCCTGTGGATATACCTTCCTTCATCACAGGGTCTGGGAGAGCGTAAAAATTTTTCACTTCCTGATTCGGGGTCTTTCCAAATCTGTCCCATCATGTCCCAAGTGGTCTTTGGTAACCAAAGCGATCAATGCATCACTGTCATTGTACTTTAAACTCTAAGGAAACTTTGTTACTCCAGAAGAAAGAGGCTTTCTGTAATAAGCGTACAAAAAGTCACTTTATACCAAACTCCCAAATTAATACTAGCATCAAAGTAATAATTACACAATGGCGTTTGTTGTACTTATAGAAGTTCCCTTACTCCCTTAGTTTTTGTCTTTCTAGGCTTCATTTATCAGGATGGGCCTGTAAACTTCACAGTCATCTAAAGGGTTGAAAAGAGATGAGTGTTATCCAGTCGGTGTCCCACTAGACGGGTTATAAAAATGGACAATTGGACTGCGCCACTGGAGTCGTGCAGACTAAATGGCTGCAGTCATGGCCTCTCCGATGAACCACACGGGGAAAGACTGAATTATTTAGGAAGAATGAACAGAAGAGAGAATGAAAGGGAAACACTGATGAGTTGGGTTAGTGATGGATGGTGATTCTTGACTGTAATGAATCTGGACATCTTTTTATCTCCAGACTTTAAAGCATGATTGCAAAACACAGACTGTTAGAAATAGTATGCCATCTATGCACCTAAATTAAGCCATGTATACATGTACAAAAGAACTACCGTTTAAAAGTTAGGGGTCACTCATATTTTTCCACATTGTACAGTTACAAACTTGGAAGACCACAAGGAACACTATAGATACACTGTAGGAATTATGATGTGACTAAAGAAAATTCTCAAAATTATTCATAATTATGTCATATTTTAGCATACTCAGTATATTCACCCTTAGGCAAAAATGTATTTCTTTAGATCTCACCCTGAAATAAACAATATTAAAGGAGTACCTCTTATTGGCTGCTCTCTCTTTTTATTCATTTCAAGTAATCCTATTCCAAAATCTATATACACAAACACATATATTTATATATGTTGCTATACTGTATACTCCCTAAATGAACTACAGTATAACACCAAAAAGCCAAAGCAAACGCAGAATGCGCAAAGTGATTTGCATGATAGTTTTAAAGATAAGCCTAACACTCGAGGGGCTGTATGAAACTCAGTTTAATCTGAATGCCGGCCACATTCAGCCTGCCAAGAAAATCTTCTCCAAACCATATTGTGCAGTATACACCGCATTCACAGCTTATGCATTATTCATCACTGATATAACATTTCATATTAGGAGACTGTCAGCCTCATTCTACCCTGCCATTTCTCTTATGCTTTCTCTAATTTTCACCCTCTCCGCTCGGCGTACCTTTTCAAAGCAAGATATTATAAACGGACCAGTGTCCTCTAGCGGCCGAGCTCTTTAAAAATTCATCAATGAAAAGCAGACCCTTCCGTAATGTATCGGTTTACCTTTAATTCACAACAGCACGACGAGAAATACATTATTAATCATCTGCAAGTATGGCCGAGCACACAACCCTCCTCGAATTTAAGCAGAGGACACGGATACAAGTAGAAGAGACTTTTCAGTGTATTAGGGCAGCTAGATTTTGGACGCACAGAAAATCCTGTGACCGACATCGGGGGATGAGTGTGAAATTTTCCTTCCTTGCTTTAACACCAAGGACAATGGCTGGCTGGGTGGGTCTTCCCACCTTTATTTTCTTCCTCCTGTCTTTCATCCTGTGAATGGCGTGACCATCACATCCGGGAGATGATGACAAATGGCGGTAACCACCCGTCTGAATGGCTCATCTCAACAAAAGTGTGTCTGTCGTGCAACGTTACGGTGCAGTGATGCGTGTTTGTAAACACGATAGGCTGTTTATTGCTACATGACACTGCCAAACAAAGAAACACAGTACTGTATGGTTAAACAAATAATATTAGCCTTTATTTTTGTCCTTTGAACAAAACCCTTTTCTATTGGGAGGACCCCAATATAGTCAATTAAACTTACAAATAAACTATATATTACATTTGTAATCAAACTAACAAATAATGTAAAAGTCATCTAGAGTTATATTTACATGCTTTTAACGCTGCAATCCGTACCAATCCGTGCCTCTCTATCGCCATCTCTGTTTTAAACATAAAACTGCAGGTAACTGTATGTTAACTTAATTTCCGACAAAATTGTAACAGACAGCTTAACTTATAAGTAAGTAAAGTATAAGTACTTAAAGTATAAGTATAAGCCCGTTTCACACTACCAGAACATTTTCATCGTTCCTACTGGTTAGGGGTGAGAAAAAAAATTGATGCATCGGGATTCTTTCTCTAACGATTCTGAATCGATTCTCAAAGATTCAGAATCGATTCTATGTCAGAACTTGTTCATCCTGAGTATAACTTTGTTAAAATAAAGGCAATAAAATTAAACTTCAAGATGGGAATACTGTCAAAGAGATTCTAACTATAAACAAAAAGCATAAAAACTCTTTATTTATTTAAAATGCAAATTTATCATATTTGCAAAAAATTATATGAAGAATCGTTTTGGAATCGGATCGTGAGTCCCAGAATCGGAATCGGATCGCGTAGTACCTAAAGATTCCCACCCCTACTATTGGTTGTGGGGGGAATCCGCTTTTTGATGCGTTCACACCACATGAACCATAAATGATTTTAGTACAAGGTAGAGCTGCATGATTAATCGTTAAAGGATCGCGATTCAAACACCCATACGATCTCATTCATAAATGTCAAAATTTTTCGTTGACGTTGGTGATGCTGCCGAAGCAGAGAAAGCAGTAGCCTATAAAACTTGTTTTCCATTTTACTGCACTACTTTTTCATTATTTTTTGTGTAAGACGTGTTAGTTCGGAGCATTTACGCCCAAAACGCGAGTGCAACGGACAAACACGTGTGTACTGTATGTGTGTTTACAAAAACCTATGGTAAAGAATTCAGTGCCTTTGAAAAACACATTCTGTGTAAACGGTTCTAATTGAGGTCTTATTATGACCCTGGTTAGAAATACTCAAATGATCAGAAGTACTGGGATAAAAGGAAATAAACACTAATGTCTACGTGATCAAAACAGAGCACTTCACATTTTGAACGTAAATGGGCGCTTCAAATAACGCATTTATCGATTACATTGTTTCGACACTAGATGGGGACAACGACTCTAAAAATTCAAAGCAGATTCATCCAGTAATTGATCAAGTGAAATATCTATTAGTGAGTAATAAAAAAAAAAATCATTAAAACAGATTTAAAAATCATTAAAATGAAACATTTTCAACATTTACAGCAACAATATTTAGTAAATTTACCTATAGTTGCTGTTCAAAAACGTTGGAGAATCGTGATCTCTATTTGAAACAAAAAATTTGATTCTCAATTTAGCCAGAATCGTGCACCTCTAGTACAAGAACTGAATTTTTGGGAACTAAATTCACTCCTACTTCAGAGCAGGGTCTAACTGGCACACAGTGACGCAAGTGCATGTTTACTGTCTGAACACCTGCCACAGAACAGTGTTTTTACATGTTACAAGTCATAACCATTCAGAAAGCTAACATTAACAGCATTTAGACAGTTTGAACACTGATGTTTCATGTACCTGCTCAATAAATGACTTTTGCTTATACATAACCCAAAAGACTACAACACACATACGCCATGAAGCTAATCCCGCAGTTCTGCGTGTTTCTGCACAGTTCTACAATACCGTAAAAACAATGGCCATCATGTACCCTGTTGAAACACTGCCTATTCATTTAGACCTGAATCAAGATTTTTCCACACATTTTTTTGTCTGCCTTCTGCACAGAATTTGTTCCATCTGTCGAGAGCAGCTTAGAAAGAATATCGAGTGCAACAATTGCTGGCAGTGCACTGAAGATTTATAAGAGTTACTGTCAGAGCCTAGACAACATTCAACAGACAGGAATTGTTACATAGTTTATTTTACTATGTGCTAGTTGTTCTCTGTTTATTCTGCACCTTTATCACACAATGCATGTGCAATAAACAATAAAATGTACACACACCTATTAAGATAAGCATCACTGCCAAAGCATTTAATTACAAATTACCACAAACAATAACACACAGAAAAAGGGCAATTATGTCTAAAGCTAGTGTCACTTAAAAGGTGACAGAGATACTGATCGAGGACTTCATTTAAAAAAAAAAGAGAGAGAACTGGATAAAAATAAGTACAAGCTACTTACGATTCACACGTCTGAAAGCTGAGAGTCCTTCAAAGCGAGATTCACCACCTCTGGCCTCTGTGAATGGAGAGAAAGAGTTTAAGACTTTCATTTCCTTTTTCATATAAAGACATACATACATACATACATACATGTAAACCCCTAACATGAACTTCACCATTTAATTTTATACGAACAGCTGCCTGGAAAGGAAGTCAATATAATAAAAGTTAGTAAATAATAGAAATGGGGAATTTAAAACAACAGTAAATGTGGACTGTCTACTTACACATCGAAGTTAAACTCGTCTACTGTATATTAGGGTTCTCATTATGCCACACTTTCACATGCCGTTTTGGCACTGTACTCGTTTTTACAACAGACACACACATCTCTCCTTTCCAGGTACAGCTAACAGACAATTTGACAGTGTTTATATTTCACGTTGTACTTGAATGGGTAGATGTTATGACAGACCCACTGTTCATGTCACAACGCACATCTAGTAGATCCAAACTATGCAGGATGTAGGGATGACCTGACACGCACTCCCATGATGCTTTGCAACAACGCAAAGCGGAAACCAGCTCATATAAACCTTTTATTGTAACTTATACCACACTCAATATTTTCATGTATACCAACTTCTTTCTTGCTGATATGAAAGATAAGGACAAACAACTTCCCGCTGATTGTAATAGGTAACAAAAGCAGCAGAACAAGGGGTTAAATGTAATGATAAAACAAAAGGCACTTTCTATAGTCTAGTATAGGTATAATACATTTTTTCTTACTGAGAACTTTGACCCTGGACTATCAAGCCATCCTCACTGTTCAACCCTACTAATGATACCCAAATAAGACAAGTGTAAAGGAGATGTGGGCCAGATGACAGACCCGTTTTATCAGGTATGTGCTTTATCATCACTAAATCTCTGGTTTGTTGATCATATTTATGTTTTGCAAATACAAATATTGCATTAAATTTTTAAAACTGTAAATACTGTAAATAATATATAAATTAATATAAAAATTATAAACACAGAGCCATTATGAAGATGGCATTAATGATATCACACGTTATATAAAAACGTGTTATACTATCAAATAAATACTACTGGGAGATGGAGTAAATGGCATTGACTTTGAACCCAACAAATAAAAACTCCTTACATGTTATCACTGAAGAAAATAAGATGCCTTTTGGATCTCTCATTAGACATACAAAATACTAAAGGTTTTTACTAACAGTATAAATTTTCCAAATCACTCAGTCAGAATGACCATGTAACAGTTTGGAACAAGTCTAGAAAATGTAACTAATTCAGAGCTTCCCACAAGCCTGCTGTTATGTCAAGATTTTGATGAGTGCTCCATGACAAAAAAAAAGTTTTTTGATTTAGTGAAAAATTGTCACTCATGCATGCAGAGTCTTATCTGCCAATGAGAATCAAGAGGCAAACAGAACCTTTCATTGGTGATAATCATCAGTGTGATATTGGGGCAGTGATGTAATGTTATGTTCTAATAAACACTCCAGGACAAAGGGTAGAGGAGGGTCATGTTGTATGAAAACAGCTACGCAATACTCTTTCCAGCTCATAGATCATCAAGTCAATGTTGTTGTAGACCATACAGCATCAATACATCTGATAGAAGTTCTATTGAGGAACCTCAGGGGAGACTTTTGTGAGGTTTTGATAAATTTAGCAGCTGCTCTATTAAGAATGAACTGCGTCACTAATGCTGACAGGTGGCACCTATAAGAATGGGTAAAAACTTTACAAGCCAAGTGAAGCTTCTGTTTACTTTTTATGCATTCTTACTTTTTTTGCATTTTGGCTGTTCGTTTACACGACAACGGCATTTTGGGGGACTGAAAACTCAAACTTTTGAAACCGAAAATGCTCATTCACAATGTTAGTCAAAACAACATCGGGGGTTTACAGGACTGTGTTTGCGTTACTTAACATACTTATTAACGTAACGCAAGCACAAGATCTACGGAAATGCTTTAATGTTTTAAAAACGTTAAAAAAAACGTTTAAAAAACGTTCGGTTTTCACTACATCATTGTCGCGTAAACATGACCTTAGTAGCTATTTTTTTTAATCAGTAGGACTGTATTTTAGTAAGGCCACATGGGGTTACATGGGGTTTCAGAAAAACTCTAGCCTTAAGGACACCCCATGAGCTCAGTTCAAAAAATGTTGAAGAGTAAACGCTGACAAACACAGAGAAAACAAGGGGGGGAAATGGCACTGCTTCTCCATAAGATTTGACTGAAAGCATAGACAAACTGAGTAAATATACCACGCAACTTACAACCAAGAGTGAACAAACCTTCAACATTAGTATCCAGTTGAACATACTTTACACAACAGCTACAGAGTTGTGTTTCACAATTTCTAATCATTACACCAACCTTTGAACCTCCACAATTTAAGGAATCCAAATCTAACACTACCAGGTGGTGCAGAACACGACTTTTATTCTTTAGCACGTACGGTTGTGATCCATCTCTTAGGGAATAGATCTCCCAAAAGTAACTCAAGAACAAAATTACTGCCTGAAAACGCTAGTCTACTATGACCGAAGCCAACCGCAGACCTCTAGATGACGAGAGCAGCAATAAGTGTAGCACAAACATAAAAATCACAACCTCGGCCCCCTGGGTTCTCAATAAGTGAGCAGTACTTGGTGTCTGGGTCAAGAACATCTGATACTTTGTTTCTCTCCAGAGGAAAGTTTACACCTCTCTCGACCAAAAACCTCAAGAAATCCAGATGTGAGGGCATGAGCCAGGAGTGCGTTTGTGTGTGTGTGCACATGAGGTTTTCTCTTACACAAATGAAGGAGTTTCGGCAATTGCAATACCAAATGCTGGCTGTGTTATTTAAGCAATAAGCTAGTTTTCTTATAAAAGCAGGTTTACGAAAGATCAATTCCATGGAAAACGATTTGTTGGAAACATGACCCTTGTGTTATGTCTGTCCTAATAACAATCCTGCAGAATAACACTGCATAACTATAAAACTCTGACACTCCTTATACCAAGCCCACTTTAGTCCACATTCCTCTTTCACTTGAACAAACCCTAAGCTGGTAGAAATGGTTGGCATAATAAAGAGTTCATGTACGGGTGTGAACTCTATAGCTTTTTCTCACCGTCTATTGTGTCACCTGGGGAAATTTAATGCTCCTATATCATATAAATGTATACACATCCCCATACACACATGCCCGGAGTAATAAACATGGTGTTGGCTAATACAGCTATTAATGCGGACTCACTGAGATCTCACAAGCCACATGGAGCGCTGCGAAAGCTACTTAAAGTTATGTAGAGCTCGGTAAGCTACAAGAAATATAACATATAAAACTACAACCCAACCCAGTTTTGCATTTTTCTGGCAAAACTGAGAAAATCCACAACAAAGACTGCAAATGTAATGCAGTATAAAGTAGATAGTGACATCTAAGCTGTCAATATGGTGAAAACTTTTGATAAAACCTTTTTCGTGGTACGGTTGACATTTGCATTAAATTACCCACATCAGTCTGTTTCTAATGGCATGTCTGCTCAGTTGCCCCTCCTTTTGTGCAGAAACCGATCCATTTCAAACTAAGGGTGGGGCACATTTTACGGTGTACAAAAAGGTACACTATAAACATCTTATCCTTAACCCCTTACACCCTTCAATGCATCTTTTCAAAAGGGTCTGCCTAAATGGCATGCAGAAACTGCATAAACAAAGTGAAAAGGGAGATCACAGAGATCCTTTTCTAACAATAAAGCTTAATACTTTCTAATTACACTAGCAAATGTTCTAATTGCAGACATCTGAAGTAATATCACAACACTGTGTCTGACAAGGCATCACTTTACAAGATTTAGAGCGAACTAAGTGACAAAACTGTTCTCAGATCAGAAGCACAGGAGGTATGCTGGCACAGCTGAACCTGGAAGTGTATCAGAAGAACAGAAAAGAAAACAGCATTCATAAATCACGCCAGGAATGCACTCTTATTTCCTCCGCCCATTCTACTCCTCTTTGCAGAGGTGTTGATGCTCTGGTTTAAGGCAACCGAGACCTGTTTTTCTCATAACGTTGTTGGGTTGGGGTAGGGTGGGGTGGGGTAACTGATCTGAGATCAGCACAGTAGGGGAGCTTTTATTAAAAGCGGGCTAAACATGACAGTCTGTGTAATAATATCAAGTCGAGCAATGAGGCCCATGGCGCAGCTCCACGGTGAGGCCCACCATGGAAATCCACAGCTGGCCTCGGGTTACATCCACTCGGGGAGACGATAACGTCGGGTTGGGCCAGCAAATGCCTACTCCAGTTACAGAGAGGGGGAAAAAGCGGAACAAAATGAGGGAGGGAGGGATTCAAAACAAAAGGATGATACACAACTCTCCATTGTGTAGCAACTTTGAATATAATCTCTTATTATTCTATCTCTCATTATTCCATGTACGGAATTCTACATTATCCTACAGCTTGGTAATAAACACAAGCAACAAGTACATCTTTGAGTTTGTTTAGCCAATGAATCACTCCACATAACAAAAATGAAAGAGTGAATCACTAAGGCTAATGTCTTTTGAATCACAAACTACATTTACAAAGTGTTCAAGGGACACGCATCGTGTACTGCTTTGGCAGCGGCCTAACTTCCTGTAGCAGTTAATGCTCCTGATGACTCAAAGACAACTGAAATTATTCACACGCTCTCGATTCGGTTGGATTCTTATGGCCGTGGCAATGACAAATAAAATTGTCATTCTGACAAACTCGATCTGCATATTGCAAACAACACAAAATATAATAATTTGACAAATCGAATCCTAATTACATCAGTTTACGTTCACACTGCACTCATGTTATATAAATGTTAAACTCATGTTGAATAAATACCCAAAGAATTCATTTTTATTTTATAACAAACCATTCTTAATCAGTTAATGTAAGAGAGGTCTGCGAGTGTGACAACAAACCAAAAATCCCCGGTTTATTTTGGGGCAGCAAGTGGGACACCGCCTTAAAACCAGTGATTTTTTTTAGTCAAATCCTTTCCTGAAGATATAGCCATCTCACTCATGCAAGTTTGATGCCCATTAAAGGAAAACTTCAAAAATGTTCTTAAGGGGAAAACCCACTACAAAGACATCTAGAAAGGCCACGTTGAGTTATCACAGCAAAATCTACCTTGAGATCAGAGTTAACAGGCCACAGAAGTGCATTAAGTAATAGACTGAGCAGATAACATGGACCATTTCCATTGGGTCATCTCTAATTTCAAGCCCTGGACCGATGAATGACTAAAGAGCCCATTCAAAAAAAGCCTACTACACGTATGGCTGTACTGGAGTAGTGCCTAGAGCTTTTCAAGAGTGTTGAAGTACAGATGTTATGTATTAATAAAAAAATTATAATTTAGTCACTTGTCAGCCAGAACCAAAATCCAAATCTGCAGGCTCCAAAATCGATCAGACCGCAGCCCTACAGTATTGTTGTACGACCCGCTCTCAATAAGAAAAACAACTACATTTAAAAAAGGCTTCATACGTCAAATTAATATAAATATACAGTCAAATTTTTATCTATGCTGTACTCTTATTGGCTGCTTTTTTATTAATTATTTGGTCCTAGTAATCCATTTAAAAATTATTTTTTTAATAAGATTTTAGTTTTCCAATTAAAGAAATTTGTAATGAAAGAAATTAATATGTTGGCACAATTATGTTTTTGTCTCCTAATGTAATTTCAAACATCGAAATATACAAAAAGAGAAAGAGAGAGTAACGGAGAGAGAGAGAAATTATATTCAGGAAGTTGGGTCAGAGACGAGTGCAGCTGAGAAAGAGCGTCTTATTCTCCATCTAATCTTATCAGCTCACTCCTCCGAGATGATCACCAACCAGATGGGCCAGCAGTCTCAAAAAGGCATTTGTCTTCATTAGATCAGAGAAAATGAATAAACAGTCTGCCCGTCTGTTTATCTCTGTGAGGAGTGTTGCAAAACTCACACAGACGCATCAGTCGCACAAAAGGGAGCACCTCCACTTAATAACAGCTAGTCTACAATACACCTTGACACAAGGTGCCCCGTTTCACACACGTTCATTAAGATAATGGAATACAAACCTATTTGATTGGAGAACTACTTGCAATACAGCACTTATCACTTTAAATCTCTACACCACAACTCTTCATTTCCTTGAGTAATGGCAAAGGTTGAACATTTAGGAAAGCAAGATAAAAGACTTGAAACACTTTGCAGGAATTGAAATTTATAGCCACAACGAAACGAAGTCTCAGACTGTATAATCCACGAAACACCGTTGACCGTGAATGCGACTGCAAAAACGAAAAGCTTCTATTGTCGTTAAATCTATCAACGGCTAGTCATCAATTACGTGAAAGCTCTAAGCAGAGGAGGGAATGAAAGGAAAGGGGTGATGCTATATTACACTTAAACCAGTGTGGGGGAGAGAAATTTTAGTGGCTGAAATTCAAGACCGTGTCTTCCAAGTTTAAAGCATCTTAAGAGTGAACAAGGCAGTAAGAACACATAAGAAGATAGACAAGAAACGTGTCAATGTAAAACTGTGCTGACAAAAAATGACTCCAGATCAGTTGAATGAATATTGTCTTTCTGATCTGTTCTTACACAAACCTACTATCCACTTAATTTTTGGCGCAAATATGGGCACCGCCACCTTGAGCTGTTTGTGTTAAGACTTCCGTTGATCCACTACAGCAGCTGAGTGAGACGAGTGTGCAGTTTTGACTGGCTAGTTAATATTTATTATGAAATCCAAAGGTACAAGTTTAATGTGTGCAGTTAGAGGTTGAAAAATTTCGACAAAACATTTGTTTTGACTCGAATCCACACATCAGAGCTGAATGTGGATGTAAGGAATCTCGTTGGCTTTGGTTAAAAGCGTTAAACTTAAATCATCCACCACAACGCCCGTATGTTTGGTGGATAAGGCTGCACAAATTTTGTAATATATCACACGAGTCATCCACGTTCAACAATACTTCCATGGTGCTTAAAATTGCACTGAAGCCTGACCAATATTCTTTAAAGAAAGTATCTCTTTGTTCCCATTAAAGCAAGCCATATGGGTTTGAAATTACATGATGACAAATAAGTTTCTTTTTGGTAAACTTTTCTCTAAAGGCATATTCGTAAGGAGACATTTGGAAATAGTTTGCAAAAGAACATCATACTTATGCCAATAGGCCTTTGATGTAAACTAGTGTAGATTAGTAAGGATGTGCAATACCACAGATTTTTACAGACGTAGAAAACGTGAAGCACGGTAAATCACTCAAAGAATCTCTCAATGATTTGAGAATTGTGTATCCTGCACAATCACAAAAATATCTTGACAATCTTACGAATCCAATTATCATGTCACATTCTTTGCAGTAGAAAATGATGATTACTGTGAAAAAAATTAAGTAAAACAAAAACAAGACTAGGGACTTAAGTCTGGACAGAAATTGTCACTTTGCTGTACTATTTGAAAAGAAAACTTTAAGCACAAATTGAGAGGAACGCCACCCACACTGACTGCGTTAAAGGGATAGTTCACCCAAAAATAAAAATTGTCATGATTTTTTTACTCTTATGTCATTCAAACTGTATATGACTCTTTCTTTTGTGGAAAACAAAAGAAGATATTTTGCAAAACGCTGGTTACGGCTAGGGGTGGGAGAAAAAAAAAAAATCATTTTCTTTCTCTAACGATTCTGAATCGATTCTCAAAGATTCAGAATCGATTCTATGTCAGAACTTGTTCATCCTGAATATAACTTTGTTAAAATAAAAGCAATAAAATTAAACTTCAAGATGGGAATACTGTCAAAGAGATTCTAACTATAAACAAAAAGCATAAAAACTCTTTATTTATTTAAAATGCAAATTTATCATGTTTGCAAAAATTATATGAAGAATCGTTTTGGAATCGGATCGTGAGTCCCAGAATCGGAATTGGATCGCGTAGTACCTAAAGATTCCCACCCCTAGTTACGGCACCCATTGACTTCCATTGTACCTTGTACCAAGGTACAATGTACCATACTTCCATTGTACCATACTATGAAAGTGAATGGGTGCCGGTAACCAGTGTTTTGCTAAATATCTTCTTCTGTGTTCTGCTGAAGCAAGAAAGTCATACAGGTTTGACATGACATGAGGGTGAGTAAATAATATAAGATTTTTTTTATTTTTGGGTGAACTATCCCTTTAAGGCCAAGCTGAAGCCAATGAAAAACACTTGCAATCAGTTACTCAGGGGTCATTTTGCCCTATCAATCTTGAATCTGTTCAACCCTTTTCTGTCACCTTTCCACCGTAAAATATAATAAAAAGTAAAACAGCCATATAAAACAACATAATAAAGGTAGACGCAGCTGTAAACAGAAGACCACAAGTCAGCTCACAAAGTTCTGGTACAGACCTGATGTTTTCTCTGTCATGCCTGACTCTGCAAGATGCTTCATAAGGATATGAGTATCTCAAGTCAGACAGACTCCTCAGGACCTCTCCGTCTCTTTTTGCTGTTATACAAGAGAACAGGGGTTTCTTTGAGTGCTGTGAGGAAAGGTAGAACAGTCAGACGAGAAGCTTTTTGAGAACCCTCCCCAGATCACTGGACACACACTGGTGCTCATTGTCCGATGTGGTCTGGATCGGGAAGGGAGAACTGTGGGAATAGACACTGCAAACCTCACTGTCTGCCCAGACACGAACCTGATGTCTGCTGTACAAACTTATACTCACATTCACCTGCGGAGCTGAGAGCTTCTTTTTATGCGATCTGTGAACTGCAAACAGAAGTTTTTTTTACTTTTAAGACGTATACAAGTGCTTCCAAATGCAGCCGACCTCTCAGAACCAGAGAAGATGATGTCTATAGAAAACAGTAATGTGTGGTGCAGACATGGGTAAGTGGTGACCCAACACTGTACCAAAACTGTTTACAAATGAATTAACTTATTGTATAGACCATTTCACAATATATAAACAGCTCTGGTCCAGACGCACTTCCTGTCCTGTTTTTTTAACACTACACTAATGTCAGAACAAAATACAACCAACAGAACATTTACAATGGAATCAAAATGTTTAACGAACATCTTTAAGATTTAATGTGAAGATGTGAAATATGAAAATACTGTAACAGGAAGTGCTTCTGGACCAGTGTTGTTTACATCTTGTGAAATGGTCTATATAACTGATATGCAACTTATTGTATATATTTGTATATAATATGTACACTGTAAAAAATGAATCTATGCCTTTGTAGATTTAATCATATAAAATAAATAAAAATTGTTGATGGAATTGTTTTCTTGTTTTTTGTAAACAAAATTAGTTAAAATAATGTAAAAATATTTGGAATAAAATCTACTCATTTTTTTTGTTAAGATTATAATAATTGTGTTTGAGTCATTTTAAATATACCAATTATTGATTAAATCTAACTAAATTTTGTCATGTTCAACCCACTTAAGTAAGTAAATTAGGAAGTTTACTTAATTATTTTGTGGCCTACATAAATCAATTATTTTTATTCAACTAACTTGGCAGTATATCTGACGTTCCCAGCATGCTTTGCGTGAGACTGCATTTGGAGAGTAATTTCTGTGTGTAAAGAGTGTAACTAAAGTAACTGAATTGATTTTTACATTTTTAACCATAGTTGAATTTAATATTGCTTCAATATAATCTGTTGCCTTAATTTTACCGAGTAGATATAGTGTTATATTTTTACAGTGTAATGTAGCTCAGATCACATTCTCCTTAACATCATATACTTTTGTTCAAGGATTTCAAAGATCTCTGGCAACCTATATGAAACTATTATCCACAAGAGCACAGATAACTGATGTAAATGACAAAAGATACACAAATCACCTGCCTTTTAAAGTTGACAGTTGACAAAGGGTTGGTATTTATTATAACCAAATGTATGCTGCTGTCTGTGACCCTTATCAGAATAGATCTTTGAGCCATTTATTCATTGTGACCCATCAGTTGAACAGACAACTTGAACTGAACCACAAACAAAAAAAAGTCTACTACACAACAGACATCACTGAAGCAGGCGTCCTGAAGAATACCACACCTACCTAACCAAACCACAAGACTGTTTAAACAGCTAACCGAACTCTTGTTCAGCAAACCAGACATCTATGAGGCACCCTCTGCCCGTCAACCATTCATAATTACTATCAGAGACTACGAACAAGATTAAACGCTAGAGAGATAATCTCATAACCAGCCACTTCTGTTACTCCACAATGACCTTTAAAGAAGCTACAGCTTCCAGCCTTTCTCTTAATGCATCTGCCAAATGTCTGTGTTGAACAACACTTTTCAATTGATATAAGACCAAATATAAGACCAAAGCCAACTCTGAATGTTTAATTGATTTGAGAACCCATAAAAGATTTAAGTCGAAAATAAAACTACATATTCAAACACAGTTCAGCAGAGAACATGCTCCAAATGATGATGCCATTTCACTTCTGTCTCAGAGAAAATCATTTGATTGCACAGGAGAAACACACTGAAGGCACAGAGGGAAAACACATTCCCATGTTGATTGTGAAGCTGTGAAGTCCCACAGGAAATCAAGAACACTGTAAGTATTGGGGCCGGGTTTCCATGGTAACAGTGTTACGCTTACAGGTGTCAGATGTTTCTTATCCAGCCAGATAAAAGAGAGGGCAAGAGGATCCTTAAGGGCTTTCACTCATAATATCCTCCAATATTTATTCTTACAACACCTGGAGAGATGATTTTCTCACAATCTCCCAATTTACCCCAACGGCATTTACTTGGCTGATGAAGACAGGCCCTAAAGTAGCCAAGGTGCAGTAAGATTATGCCACCTTTGCTCATGGGAACTCATTATTTTAAAGTTTGTTCTTATCTATTAGCCACCAGCACATTTTTCTAACATCACACATTGTAGTAGAATCACAAGTTTTGCATAATTGCTTTAAGCGGCGAACACAGAGTGACCTTTATGCTCAGATCATGAAAGATACCATGCTTTAAGGTTCTGCAGTTAAAAGCAAAGCCGACGTAAGTCTTGAAGTAGCCCACAAACCCCACCCACCACCACAAAGTCGGCCCTCACAATGACCATCAGGACTGAAGGATGAGACACTGTCGGAGCTCCTTAGAGAAAAAAAAAAAACAGCAAAACATAATGGCTTCAGGAACAAAGAGACGTGTGGGGGACGTTTAGCCATTAGCATGCCAAAGAGCCCTTTGCACTCACTTTTAAAGAACACTTAATGTCCTTTCCCATAAAGAATGAGAAAAAAGGTGACAGGTACCTGAAAAACTAAATGATATAGTAATATTTGGGTCAGAATACAATAAACAGTGTATTGTTCAGTGTGTTGTGTTCACTAATGCACATTTGACATTAACGTATATAATATATTCAATTTATTTATTTATCAATTATTATATATATATATACATACAAATGAACAAATGTACAAAATGGCAATTTTGTATGGTTTCATTCGAATTTGTACATTAGTATGATCTACTTTTACCCCATTTATGTTTGCTTTTTTCTAATATTCACATGTTTTTGTGTGATACACAACATACAAATTCACAAAATGTTGCCACCTTGTAATGATCTCCTGTGAGATCCGGTTGATTTGGATTTTAGTTACACAATACATATTGTTGATACAGTATGTTATTGATATAATACAATATCGATACAATATTGACTCTTGGCATTAGAACACCAATACAGTATTGCCAGAAAAAATAGTAGAGTAAGTTTAATACATCAACCTGTTTTCTAACCCCTGCTACCAAGACAACACTTTAATAATGACGGTCACATTAGGGCCGTCAAACAATTAATCGCGATTAATCGCATCCAGAATAAAAGTTTGTTTACATAATATATGTCTATGTATACATAATATACGTGTACTGTACATATTAATTTTCTATTTATAAACACATACATGCATATATTTAATTTAAGATGTTTAAATATAATTTAGATTATTGGTAAATATAAAGAAATGTATCTAAATATTTCCTATATACATACACATACACATACACATACACATACACATACACATACACATACACATACACATACACATACACATACACATACATGCATGTTATTGTGTTTATAAATACAAGATTTATATGAACAGTACACAGATACATATATTATGTAAACACAAACTTTTATTCTGGATGCGATTAATCGCGATTAATCGTTTGTCGCATTATTTGTTGTGCCAAACAAAATCAATCCTTTCTACAAGGCTCAAAAATGAAGGCAGTTAATTAGGTTAAGACAAGGCTCTGTGTATACAAGAGTGAAGGACAGCAAAGCAGTCTGGCTTATAGCAGCAGAAACAGCAGCTATCCAGACGGAGAGGACAACAGAGGATTGTCAGGTCAGCAAACAAACAAACACGTGTATGCCCACAAATGGCTAACTCGCGCAAGGAAAGGCAGAAGAAATGTTGGCCAACACCACCACACAAACTCTACCTAGGATGCACTGCCAGCCAAACACACACTCATCTTTCCTGAGGCTTCAGGAAGACAAAAGAGGGAGTGGGTGCGCCCGAGGCCAGTGGAAAGACTCTGGAAAAGCTTAACGGAGCAGCAGGGTTTATTCTACGCTGTTATCTCGTGCTCTGCAGAGAGACGGCCTTTGATGTGTTGAGCCACAGACTACAGGCAAGAGGAAACGGGCTGGTGTGTTAAGTAAACGTAGGCAGACACTGTACTGCGCACACACGCATACAGAGCTTGCAGGAACACAAAGATGCCAGTTGTACATATCCCAAGGCCAACTCTCCAGCTACACAAACATTACTTCGTTCACGGTTTAAAAAAAAAACTTCTGGCACACATAAATTATGAAGTGATTTTGCCTACAGCTATTGGAAAAAGGAAAATTGTGTATATATATGCATTTCAATACCAGACAAAACTCTTCTGCAACACTGTACTAGAGGACGCATGTAAATGACAACATTGTAGAGGAAGTGCATGACACCGTATATGGTTTTTATGGAAAAGACATGTAACAAAATAAGAGAATGGAACCGTATCATCCAGTAGGGCTTGGGTCACTGTAGTTGTGTCTCTATAGGATTATCTTCACTAATAGTCCTTAAGTCAGCCTGATTGAGCCGCCAGATGCCAGAACTCTGTATACAGCCAGCAAGCCCTCACACAACATCTCAGAACATATGGACCTCACACATGGACAGAGATTTTAAAGGACCATATTCTACACTTCCGTAATGGTTATAATACTTTGAACCTTTAAACCTTTGAAGACTTAATACCTAAATCCTTGAAGATCACGTGTAAAAGTTAGTCAACGTGACATTTAGGTAGTAACAATTGCTACTTTTTAAGACCACTACTTTAAGATTTTTAACTACAAATGTCGCTGAATAATCTTTCGTTTGCCAGCACTACCCATGGGTAAATTACTGTTCAATCATAGCACAATTAGTATTTTAACATAAAAACATTACCAGGGTTTAATTCAAAAACAATATTGTTAACCTTATTTTAATTTAGCCTAATACACGCACGCACGCGCACACACACACACAATGATAACTAAGCTTTAATGTTCAATACATTCAAATGTAAAATCACATGCACAGCCTGTACTATTTGAATTCAAGATTGATTTACCGCAAACTTAATGTTAATAACATTAATGACCAATTAATAACATTATTTCATTGTTTCTGCTCAGAAAGATTACACTTTATTTTGTTTTTGTTTATGTTCCCGTTACAATTTTGTTAGTTTCTATTTTTGGTATTTGTTCCTTGAATCAGTTCAAGGCCCTGCACTTTAGTTCAAGTTGTCAATTCGAAAGCAACCATTCTTAAAAAAAGTTAAAAATTCTGTTTCTGACATACGGTTCAGGTCGCACAAGTACAAGAAAAGTATGTCTAATAATTTCGTAAAGGCACACCTGCATGACCTCTCCTCAACAAACTACACCCATGATGAACAAGCACCAGACTTCTATTACACCAGACAGAAAAGACTGAAATTACTGAGCATTGGTTGATCTTCAGTGTCACAGGCTTACTCAGTTTCTACCACCTCCCATTACATCATATGCTCGTTATACTTTACTGACCAAGAGCTCAGATGGAGACACTGGACAACACCACAGCTGCATTTTGATCTCAGCTGTGGAATAGCAGGGAGTCATGTCATCTAGAGGACAACAAAGAAAGCCAAAAATGAAGAACCTGCTGCTTATTGCTAACTGTTCTTGGAATAAAAAGAAAAATACACACAACCACTCCTGTTCATCCTGTTCTTCAACTGCTGTTCGCAAGTTATTCAAAATTCTCCAGGTGCAGACAACACACACAGATATACACAAATCAGGCTCCAGCTGTTTAGTAGATGGACAAACTAAAATATTCTTTGGGCTTAATAGGAAATGTGTGGCCACAAAAAGCTAAAGTTTTATAGGCCTGCCTTTTCTGTAGAAAGAATCCCACAAAGCCAGTTCTTAAACTTCACCTGAATTCTGGCACATATTAAATAATTTAGTATCAACAGGCTGGAAGACATGAATGTGGGCCAGAGAGAAGCAGATGCTCTGTTTTGAGGCCTTCAAGAGAGAAGGCAGATGGGGAGAGATACACCTCTAGGGGTGCACATTTTTAGAAATTCTGTTTTTCAGAAACTCTGTTTGTATTCAGAGAAATCTGGAATCAAAAACATGAAGCTTCTCCAAAGCAGTGAAAGGTTGTTTCACATGAGCTCTGAGAACTGTGCTAAAGGCGAGCGGCTCCTTCAAGAGTTCTACATTATGCAAGCTCTGGCACATGGCAAGTTTATTAGCTCAAAAAGCACAACAAGAGGTTTTACTCTAGTTTCAAGCAAACGTTTCCTGCAAAGTTCTCAGAATGAGATAAAAAATTCAGACTTTCAGAGATTCGATTAAAGACCCAAAAAAGCTTACTGAGCAAGCGTTGCAAATGGTTTGCTTAATTGAATTGGAATTGTCCTGCAGTGCCAGTGGAGGATGCTGGGAGGCCAGTGAGCACAATCTCCAAGATCCATTCATAAAGCCAGGTGTTACCATGGAAACAGTTCTTCACTAGGGGCCCCCATCTTCTGAAAGGACTGTCCTGCATCACCGCAGTCTATGTGTGTGTGTGTGTGTGTGTGTGCATATCTTGGGCAGGAGATAAAGGGGGGGCTTGCTAAGAGAACCAAAAGACAGTAGTGTTGGCAAAACAAAGCTGAATCAGCTCGCTTTAAGGGCCCTTTCCCAATGCCCTCAACTACATATAAATGTGAGCTTCATCATTACCCATGTTGTGCATTGTAACATAACTTTGACCCTATTACTGGAGAGCTTTCAAAGCACAGCCAATGATTACCAGCCAATGATTACCAGCCAATGCCTATGCAATATGCAGCATCGGTCTTGACAAGACAGTTCCGACTTCACACCCACTACCGATGACTACGATTGACAAACTTTGCACAGGAAGACTCCAGTTTTGTGAACCCACACACTGATTCTAATCTTACGCAAAATTACTTTTCACAGTACACTTCTCACAGTTTTCTTGCTACTTTACACTTTATAAAACATTTGAAAAACGTTTAAAAAACGTACCAGTAACACTATCTGCAACGTTGTTATTTATTTACAGATCTTTGACTACTCCTTCAAAACCAAAACACTGAAACACGAAACTAACTAAACTGTGAAACTGACAAACCCCAACATTTGTTGACCATACTCTGCGTGAACTATTGTGAAAGCACCCGGTCTCATGGAACACAGCGCCAAGTGAAGCACTAGTTTTTCCGTGCTGATGTTTTGGGGAGCTGGTGGGGGGCAGGGCAGCTGTTGGGTCCAAGGGTGAGACCACAAAGACACAGGGGATACAAAGAGCACAAGACAATGCAGAGGGCTACCCTTTCACAACCTCTCACAGGGTCTATTGAGAGCTAAAGCGAAAGACCCCTGGTGAAGGTAATCCTTTTATATCATTTTAACAGACAGCAGCATCTACAGAGAGCACAACATCAAGAGTGTATTGCTAGAACACTTTTCCGGGACACGATCCAAAAATCCAAAAGTAATGCAGCAGCGTGATAAGATATGAGTGCAATTAAAATCAATTGTGATACTGGTAAGAGACTATAAATAAAAATTTAATCCTTTATTCCAATTCCACAGTCCACATGATGCATTAGTGTTCATGTACTTCAGGTTCTGCTTAGACAATTAAAAATCAATGTTTATTGTACCAAAGTACAGGAACGTGTATCTTTTCTACAGGATACAGTCAATAAAGTAGCAGGTCCTATATGGATGTATATACATTGCCAAATTCGAGCAGTTCTGGGGTGAGAACTGGGGCGCAAACTAGAAGACTGCCAGTGTAGTGCACAAGGTTTTGCAGCTCCTGCAGACTCAAAGCATCCTAATGGCAACCAGCTTAAATCTTGAAGTGTACACTTGGCTTTAGAACTGTAAACAGAACTAAATAGAACTGTTTAGAACCAAACATGTAATGCAGCTGGGAGATCTTCAAAGAGTCAAGCTGGCAATATGTGATATCACTGCACCTTCTCCTAGCTGCCTATGTTGTAAGAAAATTCTCCATGCAAATCAAAGCCAAAGACTGCATGGCAGTTCTGAATTATTGACACTGCTCTTGCTAGCAGTGTCCAGGAGCTCTGCGTGTACAATCTTCATATCCACAGTCATTGCAAGAAATGGGGTCATACATGCATATGTATTTAAAGAATGTACTAATGTTACATTTGAAGTTACTGTACGTCTAAGGAACATATGTTCTGTGCAAAGATCAACCAAGAACCAATTTCTAAAACAATCTGAAAGTCTACATTTCTGCACAGCCACTAGGCCGTAAGCTTTGCACCTCGAATGGATGATGGAATCAAATCGTTCAAGTGATTCTAGTCACGAGCAGCCTGGTGTGACACACCTGCACATACAGGAAAGAGGAATGAAGAACTGAACAGTGAAAGCAAAGAATAACACCCTCCACCCTTTCATCTTCATAGCAGCGTGATAAAAACAGCTTCAAACGGGAGGTAAATAATAGTGCTAATGCTCTGGGGGCTTTTAGTGAACCTTGTAAAGCCAGATGAGCAACAAAAGTTGGGAAAAGGGGACCTGTATGCATTATTAAGCTTTGCAAAATAATGCATACAGTATCATCATAAGAAATGAAGAAATTCACAGATCCCACACTGAACAATTACTCAAACAGACAAACTTCTGCTTCTCCAAGCAAATAAATCTAATTTTCTTGGTTGAAAGAGAGTTGTGGATGGGTACAAAAGCTGAAAATGACTGCTTTGAATTAGTCTGCAAAAGACCCAGAGGTAACATTGGGGAACAAATAGAGAGAAAAGAAAGTAAAGTGCGCAAGGGCAAAGAAAACAAACACTTCATTAGTTATCAGAAGTGGGACAGGAAAGCTTTGGAAGTGTGATTCACGAAAAAGAGATTCACCGCCCATACAGCAAAAAATAAGCAGTAAGAATTTCATTTAAAAGATTAATGACGTATAGCTTTATAATCTCCCAACACGTCACAGGCGGGCTTGTAGAAAAGACTTCTGAGAATTTTTTTGCAGTGTTTTGCTTTTCAGTTCAATTTTGTTTTGGCTACAGTGATGGCATGTAAGAGTCAGAAAGCGTATTTATTCCATGTTATATTATAATAAAGCAATATTTCAGTCAAAAGTATGCTTCAGTCAGTAAACATTTTTCATAAATATTCCATAAAGCTATTAAAATAATCAACATCTGAGCCATACAAAATAATCAATATCTGATGAGTATATCATAGCTGTTAAATTTTATTCTCCACAATTGCAGTCACAGTGTATAAAATGATAGCTAAACACTCAAAAATAAAAAAAAAACTCAATTAGTCACCCTCAAATTCCTCATAATCTGTATATGACTCTTCTGTGGAGCACAATGTTTTGAGAAATGTCTCCAAGGTTTTGTGTCCAGCATTAGAAGTCAATAGGGGCCAGTGTTGTTGGTTACCATCGTCCTTCAAAACTCTTTTGTGTTCCACAGAAAAAAAGTCATACAGGTCTGGAATGACATGAGGGTGAGATTTTTGGATGAAAAATATAGTGTCATAAACTAAGAGTGTTAACTTTGGGCATCAATATTTGAGATTTATAGATTTCACAACTGTGTAACTGACTGAGGCAGAGCAATCAAACACATGCACATCCCTGTAGTATTCAGTTCCTGACAGAATCATCATCCTCTCCGCTCATGTCTGATTGCTGCGAGAGCACATGAAAAAGCAGCAGCCCTCCATGGCAACTCACACCTCCGTTAAAGCAGAAGCGATGAGAGTCATGTGACCCAAGGCCTTCTTTTCTTAGTGTAGGCAAGTAAGATGTGACAACATCAAGAATCATTTTGCACAAAGATGAAATTTATGATCAGACTAGATCAGTGCTGTGAGGTTAGTAGCTAAAAACTAATTTTGCACTCTTGATGCATCACAAAGTTGTCCACAAATCAGTCACATGCATAATGATAATCAACTTGGATTAGTAAATTGTTTGCCTTTGTAAATTGTAAATTGTTTAATGTGTACCATTAAAAAGTTTACGAAGTCAGTTTCGTTCTTTCTAAGACTACATCCTCAGTTGATCAGAACTGATCAACAGTTGAACAGAATTGTTCCTAATATACATAGGAAAAATAACACTAATGTAATTCTAGAAATCGTAAAATCACAATTATCTTATATCAATGCAACAGAGGAGATCTGCATTTATTTTATCTGAGCGCCATTAAGAAGCAGCAGATCTGAAAAATATTCTTTTTAAAAAGACATTCATCACACAACCAACTCTCAATCTGGTCGTACCTCCCAATGTTTTCTCTTTCTCATGTCAAAGGCATTCAGTAATTCTTAAAGATCTGTATGGGAGAGACATGATTCAAGCGCTTTTAATACACTCTTGCTTAAACGCCACAAAAGACAGAGCTCAAAATATCATCTGATCAGGATAAGTGAATGAGTGCAATAGATTCACACAAAAGCTACACCCATTCAAGAAGGATGCTGACAGCAGTCGGGTGACTGGGCAGCACCCTGAGGTGGAAGTGGATGTTGTGGGAAGGGTGTGAGAGGATTAAAGTGCTCACACTCCATCCTCTGCATTTCCTCCCCTCTTTCTTCTTACTTCCCTTCAATTTTGTCAAACTCTTTTCTCTGATCGCACTGTTGCCGAATGACCCACACACATTCAGAACAAAATCCAAGACCAAGGCTGGCATTACCCTACCCTTTGTGTCTGTCTACATTATTTGTTATCAATCACTGGTGATATAACTTTACTTAATAAATGACATCCTCTAAAAACAGAATTGATCAGAGACCCGTGTATCTGTTCCCTGAAAAACTTGTAAAAACAGATATTACATAAACACATTGGGCAACAGATTGCATTACAAACCACTTAAAACAAGTTACATAATGTTACACTGGAGTCTCAAGCTTCCAAAAACACACCACCTCATGAGCCTTAACTTTACTTTACTTATACAGTTATAAATAAATAAATCTGCCAGTATGAAGATTATAGAAAAGCATTTGCCGTTCAGTGCTGTAGGATATTTAGGTTTCCGACATACATATATCCTAAATTGTTTTTATTTGAGTAATCACCTCGGATCACAGAGACGCCTCAATCTGTGCATTTTTATTATTACTATATGGATGTTGTGCTCGATACAACAAGATCGGAACTTTACAAAGAGTGCGAGAGAAGAAACTCTCTACACAAACTTGCAATAGCTGTAGTCGCTGCTAACATGTGCTTGTCTGGAGCCACGCACGCGCTGTACATAAATCTGCACAAATATAATTATTTTAAAATAATTTTACACACACACACAACACTCCAAACCAGATAGTGTTGAGGTATTACAGCCTACGAGAATGTAACATTTCTCTACACACACTGGCGGGCACTTGATGTGAATTTAAAGCCCTTCGGGGAGGCGGCGATCGTACGGGATGAACGACGATTGTTGGCGAGCTAAGCTAACATGCTAAGCTAGCCGCTATGAGCTGCCAGTCATCATGTAAAAACAGGACACTAATAAAATAAAATGTAGAATTAAATCTTAGCAAAATCGGAAATCATGGAAAATGGTTAACAGAACTGTTGTTTATTTCGATCGTCAAGCTGTGGGTGTGCTAATGATATTACACTGCTAAGCTAAACGTCCAGTCACTAGCCGGCTAAAGAACAGTAAAACAAGCATAAACAAACCTAACCATATATACTAACGAATTTAATTATACTTATTCATCTAAATGGCAAGCAGATCTTGCACGTATGTTAAAGCTACAAAATATATCCTGGTATAACAACGTCTGCGAAGAGGACAACGGTAGCTTCTGTGATCTGTTGTTAAGTTACATTCTCATCTATCATGGGAAGAATATTACTACTAAAACCTAGTTTTATACTTTAATCATACAAACTTAATACGAAACAACTAATAGTTAGCGAAAACCAAAGCACTGCAACACAACAGAATAAAAACACTTGCTCGATTTTGTAGTAGATTAGTTCATCCAGCTTCAAACCCCCTACTATTAGAAATAGATTAATATAGTTGACCTATAAGTATTTCAGAATATTGTAGAAGTGATTTATCGTATCTATGAAACATTGCAGTCTCAAATGCCATGAAACCAGCTTTACTACACACACGAGGTAGATACACTAAATACAATCATAAACAGAAGGAAATATACCGGGTTGCAAACCATGAGCGGTGGTACATAAATACGATTATTAAATGCAGGAGAAATAGCTATGCCGTATATACCTCATGAGGTTGTGTAGTGAAGCTGATCACATGGCCCTTCATTCCACCATCACTCTTGCAAGTTTGCCTTTTAGCAATAATACGCTAAAACAAGGTGTTTAAGGTGTATCAAAGAAACCCATGAATTTACCCTGGAAACTGTTGGAAAGGCAAGGGAATAAAATGCCTCTGCGTATGCAGTCACAGGAACAATTGCTTCCTCCAGATATCTTATTCAAAGTCCAGACTTCGGTGACCGGTGTCTTCTCTTCTCTTCCCCGGTGTGTCCGAAAGATGAAGTGTCCTCCCAAAACGAGCTGAAGTTTCACATGCACCAATCAAACCATTTTATCCGATTAAAAAGTATGAGCACGCACATCTCTAATCCATACACTAGGTGTGGTTGTATTTATTTCCTTATCTTTTGCAAAAACAAGTAAAACCCTAGAATAATATATGACCACTCTGAAGAACGTTATGGTTACTCCAATGCTTCTCCGTTAAAGCGCGATCGCCTTTATCCAACCGATTCCTGTACGACTCCCCGTCCACTGGTGATGATGTCAGGGTGTCGTCTAGTGACATCACCAGCTCCCCGTTCAGTGTCGCTTAAATATGATGTGGCTACGTTGTCCTGCCTGCGGACTGTCAGTGACCGAAATTGGGTAAATAAGAAAAATGTTATTATTTTAAATTTGTCATTTGTTGATATTAAATTAAGAAGGAGGTCCTTTTTTATTAATAGTATCTTTATGCCATCAAAGAATTTCATTCATAAATGTGGATTTAAACCTCCCCCTTTGTTTGTAGTATTTGGGACAATATCTAAAACCCTGTCAAAAAATAAATAAATAAACAAGTTGGAATTTTGTTAGAAGTGTTACCCTGTATTGTACAATTTTCGTTTTTTTCTGTGTTTTCTATTAGTTTGTTTTGTATCTAATCCCAAGTATTTAGTGTTATATTTTAAGTGTAGTTTATATAGTTTATTATATAAATAAAAGAAAAGAAAAATATTGTATAATTATAAGAATATTTTGCATGTTTATTGAGCAGGCTTTTAAAGGCTGTATTGTGGTGGATATTGAGTTTGGATTTTTATAATAATTATTTATATTAGAAATAATAATTGTTTTATTACAACAGGTAAAATGCAATGATACACACACAAGTTTATCAAAGTAAAATAGAAATATGAACTTCCCTCTGATTGTGGATGTGGATTAGAAATATTTTTATATATTTTTATAAGAGTATATACTGTCTTCTGTTATCTCTATTTTTTTTAATGTCTGTATTCTTCTTGTAAAACTGCAGAATCAAAGAATGTGTTTCTGAGAAGCATGGAATTGATGCTGCAGTGGTGCCAACAAACTCCTAAAGAGGAAAAAATCGTTTATACAGAACAAGCTATGTACTATAATTTACAAGCACATCAAATATAAGTGATACAGTTTTAGGTAGATGATAACTTACAATGTAATCTTTGACATATGAGTAGCCTACTAACAACTCATTCACGAATCCAAATGAATTTGCACATATTCTTTTGATCAAGTCCTAAGCCAAACAGACCAGACAAGGCTTGGAAGGGAAAAAATCTAATGAGTTCCATCTGGTGTTGTTTTCCACCACTTTTACACTGTACTGCATCGGTCGTGCTGCATTACATGACAGCAGAGCCGCTTTTTCCCTAAAGTTGTGTTTTGTTCCAAGCCCCACTCAAAGGTAAACAATGTTCTTTTATACTTCCATCATATTCCAGACTCTCTCAATTAGAATATACCCACAATGAATGCTATGTTGGATGCCTGGTGAAAGCCAAACAAATGTTCACTTTTATTAAATTAACACAGTCCTTGAAGTGAAATTAGGACTTTCCTTTGAAAGTCTACAATACACATATGAAACATAAGTGTTTTGTTTTTTGTGCTCTTAAACTGATGAACCAGAACCCAGAGCTGAGCTCATACATTTTCATTTAGTCAAAACATAACAGACTTCCAATCAGTAATTATACTTTTCAATGAAGCTATAAACTTTGTATTTAACTATATCTCGCTCTCCCGGTCAATTATTTATGAGACACTTGAAGCGTCTCTAGGGGTACTGAGTCACATTCATTTATTCACATAATTGACCCACACCATGTGTACTTCACTCATAAGCCTTTCCTTCTCCCATGGCAAAAATAGGCCAAAGTGAAGATTGCGAGATAATTAAAGGACAGACAGAGGTCCTGGGATAAGCAGCATAAAAACAAAAACAATGTGCTTATTAATTCATGGTTTGACAACAGATCTATAAACATGAATTTAAAGAAACAAACTTTTAGCTTTTATTGTATTGTATCAAATAATTGAATTATATAATTTTGAAATACTGTACGGTTATGTCTCTTCTGTAAATGTGGATACATTTAAAAAGCAAAATGGATGTTTTACTAGTATAGGCCAGAAAAGCACTGAATCAGTTTTTGCTGTTGTCAGAAATGAAATGACTAGCATCTAATTTAGATGGCAGATTTATGAAAAATGCATTCAAAAAGTTACTTCCTCTCTGAAATGACGACATACATTCAGTGACATAAATACCACACAGTCATACAAGAGCAATAACAGATGTTTCTCTTTTATTAAAAAAATGACAAAGAGAAATTTTTGTTGTTTTGGATTTTTGTACAACTAATTAATTCATATAAATTGCAATGTATTAATAAACAAGCCCTTGAAAAGCTGAAAAATGTTATGCAAAAAGTAAAAATGTAACAAATGTAATAAAATGTACAAAGGTTTAAAATATTGCCTTTATATTTACATAGAATGATGAAATGCTGATTGATAAAATTAAATCACAGTATCTAAATATGATCAAAATTCTGTGGCACTTGCACATTAATTATCACTGCATAATATTGAAAAACATCATTTTGTTGCACTAAATCAAAAAGTGGTCAAAATATAAATTCAATATCAAAAGTTCACTGAGGCTCATATTATCATCCATGAGTAGAAGTAGTGTACCTTTTTTTCAGTGTAAAAGACAGAAATTAAAGCTTTTTTATACTTTCATGTACTTTTTTCTTTAAGGGGAAATGTGCTTTACACAGTAGTAGTAGTTTGATATTTTACATATATATTATAATATCTTACATTATAATAGCAATATGAAACTTAATCTAAAACAGCATCAGGTCCACAGCAGTTACCTGTGAAACAAGTGGGAAAGAAAACAGACTAAATGAATAAGTTTCAGTATCTTAGGGCCAACTGCTGTAACAACTACATTTACTATCCTGATGTAAACAGCATGCATAGACAGCATTTGTGCATCTACAATAGTGGCCAAAAGTGATGTCCAGAGGTGTATGGTACAAAAATGGGAAAAAAAACTATACTTAATTAAGATATTTATTTGATAAAAATGTGGCAAGGGCAAAAGCAAACTACAGTGTTTCAGGGAATACGGGTTTAATTAAAATACACAAAAAAGTGCATAGAAAATAAGCTTTGTGCATGTGTGTGTTTTTTGCCAAGTCTGAGCATCAGTTTACATTCCAAGCTCAACTACATAACATGCACACAACATTTTAAACACATTATTTAAAATATGTTTGAATAGAAGATGGTAAAAGATGTGAATTTTTCTAATTTGTTTTCAGATTAAACTTGCAGTTATTTAAATTCATATACACCAACAAACCCACAGTCCCCATTTTGGTTCTGTGACCTCAAATATTCTCGGTTTACGTTTATAGAAACATAATCTTTTTATTTTTGACATCACCTAGCCATTGTCTAGCTTGGTCCCCCATAGTGTTTGATACCAAAAGAATCCTGGGAAAAAACAGTATGCCTGACGTAAGTGTACATTCCTGTCTTGTGGACTCTGACCCTCTGGTGTTCCCAGGAGGAGAGAGAGAGAAAAAGAGAGAGAGAGACAGTTCCATGCATGCCTGCTGTAATGACCTCCAGATGTTCCTGTTGGCAACGTGGTCCCATAGGTCAGAAGTCACCAGCTACATTATGTCCTATATATGGGTAGTTGACAAATTAATATGTGACTGTGTCCTATGGCGTAACAGCAAAAATGTAGAAAAAAAGTAAAATATACAAATAGCATGAGAGATTTATCTTCTTTGCTGGAGTTACAAATAGGATGAGAATGATTTATCTTACTGTAATTGTTAGGGTTTTTTTTCTACATTTTTTGTAGGTCACAACATATGACATGGACATTTGTCAACCACCCATATACGGTGCCTCATGAATTAATGTTATAGACAGAATTACTGCGTTTGTTTGTATCTACATCAGAAAGTGTGTGTCTTTGCGGTTCTTGAACAAAACCACTAAACGATCCAGGTCATTTATTCAGATGCTCGACATGCACAAGCGGTGACGTACAGTAGTTCTGTACTATTCGCATACCACCGACAAGAAACAAAAGAGGTAACTTTATGTCATTTCAGAGTTGCAGGAAATGACACTTCACACATTACACTAGCGGGTGTGACACAGATGTGCACATCTTCATGCCTTGTCTGACACTGTGTCTTAAAATTAAGATTCTTCAATTGTCTAACATCCCTCAACCCCCAAGAGAAAAAGCATGTTTTAAAGGTTATTACATTAGCCTCTTTTATTCATGTACAAACTTGGTAACTGGAAATATTCCTCAGTTCAGTCTAAAGTAGCAAAACATAACGTGTGAATGTGTAAAAAAATTAAGGACTCCACGGTGTACAACATCTGTCACAGTTCTTTCCTGAAATGTAAATATTTGCAAGTTTGAACAATGACTTCTCTGTTACTAATCACTACAGCTGTCCAAGCAATTGTAGAACTGTGAAAATGCTTTGACTTTGTACTGTGAATGACATAAACCAGGTTTGCAGTACAACCTGCCTAAAAGAATAATAAGTACTCACTGTACTTACTGTAAATACTCGCCGTTCATAAAATCTGGCCAGTGTCCATGGTCATACCACCATCTGCAACAAAAATGTATTTATCATGTGTGCATCATTTTTTTAGGCTTTTAATTCATATATCATACACATACTTTGAATAGATTTTAACACTTGAACATGTGTGCAAACATGACATAACTTTAAAGTTACATTTACAGACTATTTGTATAAGAGTAAACTGGATAGGTTGAGTGAGGATACGGTAAATTTAACAATTATAACAGTTTTTAACACAATAACTCCCCCTGCTGGCCAAATCCCGAATTTAGCGAAGGTCTTTACAACACTGAAAACTCTGAAACACGTTTTTAAGGTTAAAATAATTTCGAACCAAAGAGAGACTGTGACGTTAGCATTATATTATGTTTGGACATCAGGAAATTAATAAATCTTCTGCAGTGTCAAGATAGATAGAGACTCATAGAGTCAGAAAATGAGGCATTATTATAGGTTACATTTATATATTACCTTTTGTCATCCAGTTTTCTAGGTCTTCCATTTCTAGCTCCATAACCGATGGAATATCATCTTCAAACATGGGCCTGGAAGCAGGCAAATAACCACTGTCATTTATATATATAATCTATACTATAATTATGTTATTTTTGTTATGATTATAAAATAATATTATTTGTAATAAATATGATTTAAAAAATGTAGGGCAGTCTGCATTCCCACAACGGTTAAAGACAATTTTGTAGAATAAAAACATTCCTTAATTGTAAAGTGGGTGCTCCTGTTTAACGTTTAAGAATTTAGCTGTTTGTCATAGATTTGTATCTACATTAATAATTTAATTCAATATCCACTTTTTACAATACTTAATAAAGTTTCAAAACACATGTTTCTACATTACAATTAATAGCGTGAGTTTGCAGGCAACTATTATGAGAGGTGGAAGTTCTTTTTGTAACTTGTGGTAGATGTCTATCTTTTAAGCGGAACTAACTAACTGTGTGTTGGCATCTTTTGATCATATTTCAGATAAATGTCATTATCATCCTATTTGAATAACATTCTACATGGTTATATCTTAAATATGAATTATTGTATGAAGTGTATGTTACAAAATATATTTTCATTTTAAGTAATCAAAAATAAATACTGTACGTATGATCTTAAACTAAAAAATGTCCAAAAATGCCCGGCTTAAAAACTTCATTAACGTTTAAGCAGTTTTGTGGTCTCACAGTCTGACACCTTACAATGTGGGTTTAGGTCTCTAGGTCTTACATATCAACACACACGCAGTCTCATAAACACTTCTAGTCAGCCACTTTGAAACCATGAGTGACTATCAAACAAGACAATAAGCACCATAATCAAAAACTAGGAAACATGATATATTACAAAATAATTTCAATAACAGCAAAAGCTTGTACATACATTGGCACCTTTTCATGATCTTCATCATCCAAATAATGATCTTCTTTTGTTTCTTAAAAAAGATTAAAAAAGGTGTTAGACTTAATGTAGTCATTTCCTGTGTCAGACTTTAGTCTGCAGTTTTTTTGTAAGGAATTAACTCTAAATAACCACACAAATATAGACACTTGCCACAAAGTTCTTGTGAATTTGGAAATCAACTTAAGGTCATAACACAATCAAAACCAGCCTGTGATAGTGTTTACTTTAATTTGTTTTTACATTAATTTGATAAATGAATGAGTTTACAGTTGTGTTTATTGAGCGTAAACATGTAAGTCCATTTAGCCCAATATATTGCCACATAAAAACCTAGCAAGGACACAACACTAAGGTTTGGTTTTGATCAGCCCTGGAGAATTCCCACACTGTACAAAATTCTTCGCTTTGTCCAGTCAGCTTAGCTTTCAAACAGCTTTATCATTATTTAAACTAATTACAACTAATTTCAACAAAAATAAGTCGAAATTGTGTAACTTGCCAAGTTGCCTGGACTTTAACCTGTTAACTGTCATGGCAGAAATTAAATATACACATGAAAATGCACTGCCGAACAACATTTTCTTTATTATTTTATTTTTCAAACATTTTAATTTAATTAATTTTTTTTATAAATTACAGTAATGTTAACTTTTTTTATTAATATTTTTGTTTATGGTTATTGTTATGAAAATTTGCCAAATATTTCATCTCAAATCTTATCTAAATTTTTAGTTTGTCATGATTAGAATAAAATTTAACAATGCAATATTAAAGATAATAGAGAAATAACAGGTGTCCCTCCTGAGGAACGGTGACAGTTAACAGGTTAAAATGTAAAAAAATGATTTACATTGCAGGACGTGTAAATATTTGCGTAATTCAGACAAATATGTAAACACCCTCTCAATGACTGATTTGACTTCTTAGCATCTATAAAGCTAATAAATGCATCAAAGCACACTAATTTAAGGCTAAAAAGACATACCAGCAACTTTTGTCCTCCATCTGCGGTAGATCATGACACACACAATCATAGCGACGATGAGGAGTGTAAGGACCAGGGGTATGATGATGATGAAGACTGGGTTCATTTCACTTGTATCTGTTTCTGTATCCGTCTCATCAGTCTGATCTGTTTCCACATCATTAACTACATCACGCTTTGGTGTAAAGCCTAGATTTTCTGCACATAACCAGAGATACTTCAAGATTTTAAGAGTTAATGGGAGAGTTTATCAAAAAAATGAAAATTCTGTCATATTTTACTCACCCCTATGTCTTGTATGACTTTCATTTATTTGTGGAAAAATTGAGATTTTGGGGAGAATTTCTGACAGCATTTCATTGTATGTAACAGGAGCACTGTTAAGATGTAAAATTTCTTCTTGTGTTTTATAGAAGACAGTAAGGTCTGGAAAAACAGGGTAATGGGTAAATCCTGACAGAATTTTCTATTTTAGGTAAACTATATAGGTTAATTTCACAGTGCTGATCTGATTAATTGAGTTTGAAATGGCAAAAAAATGCATTTCTTACCTTGATTTGTCTCATCTCCAGAGCCCGCCACATCCCCATGATTCTCTTTAAAGTGTAATTGAGTCGTGAATATATTAGTAAACACGCATCTATACAATTAAGTCCGTTGTGAGGTCAAAATATAGTGTACAACTAATGGTTAACATCATATTTTGTATAATGTCTTATTACAGGCCTATCGTGTACACAATCAATTCTGGGGAGGTTTGTAAATTGATTTCATAAAGTTCTGTCATCCACGAATGATCTGTCAAATTTCACTGGGGGTTACCTGGGTCATCTTCTTTTGCTTCCACTATCCCGCTATTTGTTACATCCAAAACTGTTAAATGTATGAACAGACCAAATTTAGGTTGTGAATGCACTTTAAGACATAGACATCTATGGCAAACAAAATGCATAAACTAGGAAAATAAAAACAGAACATTACTGAGACCCTTAAGAAATTAACTTATAAGTGTCATATAAATAGAAATTATTAAGCAGATACTTACAGCCTTCTGAGACAGTCGCTGTCACTGTCTCTTCTTGATCGTCACATTGAACTGCAATTGCATGCAATTAAATATGTAAATGGTTAGCTGACAAATGTCTTTGTCCTATGGTGTGACATACAAAAAACCTCTAACAATTAAGATAAATCTTTCTCATCCTATTTGTAACTCCAGCAATGAAGATAAATCTACATTTTTTCTACATTTTTGCTGTCACACCATAGGACACAATCACATATTTATTTGTTGACTTTCCAATTAAAAATACTATTGTCAAAATGACTAAGTTTAAAAATGTACTGCTTATTTTAAGAACAATGAGTTAGATTTTTCACTAAGAATTAGTTCAGGCCTGTTGCAATTCCAAAGAACGATGTTATCTGAGCATCAGCCTTGCAGTGTGTCACAGAAATTACAATTCAATAGACATCCACTGATGTCTTTTTTGTTAAGTTTCATTCTAATTTTTTTAAGTAAAGAAATTTCGTAATTTCTTTAAATGGGCTATTAATTAATTCTCTAATATTATTTTTCAGTTTAAAAAACTGGCAATAGTATACCAGTCAAATATCAAAATTCATATGAACAATGAGGAAACTCGGTTATAAACCAAGAGGAAGATACATCTGTATCTGCATTTTCTTTGTTAATTCAACAAAGAGAAACAACAAAGTGGTTTTATGTTTTCCATAAAACATGTAAAACCAGAAGCAAACATAGTGAAAGAACAAATAGTAATTTATCCTGAACCCCCTGCATTGAGAACTTTATCAATAATCTTTGTGCTGAAAAGTACGCTGGATCATTTTCAAAAGATCAATTCCACATGACTCCACAAAAGTTGTGTTGCCTTGAAGCCAATTACAATGTTAAATGTTTTCTGAAGATCACGACAAAACAGCAGAGAAGAACAATGTAGAAAAACGAAGTAGTAAACTGAAAAATAGTCATACGAAAAAGAAAGAAAGAGCAAGACAGAGAGTGAAAGAAAGGGCAGCTTCCACACACAGAAAAGATAATTTACTACCGTGAGCACCTACCAAGTCCAGTCCAGCTAGCTGTCAATGCCAAAAACAGGAGTAGTACTAGAGTCATTTCCCAGAGTTCTCGGTGGAAGCACTGGCCACACTGAGGGTAGACACAGACATTGAGTCACTGCATAGTGACTGGTGGCTAACACGCCTTCATGACATCCTGCTTCCTCTTTCAGACCTGATTCACCTACCTACAAAAAAACACCACCCTCTCCTTCTCTCCCTCGGAAGTGATGCAATCAGCATTGAGCTTGTTACCACAAGCCAAAGTGTACTTCAGTCAGCTCTGAAAACACATTCCTGCATATATGGTATGCGACCAAAACCAAAAACCAGAGGAAATAAGAAGAAAAATGTGGAGTGTAAAAAAGAGCTGAGTAAACAGAGGCAGCTTTAAACTCAAACATTTCAAACATGTAGGAAGTAGGAAGAGATTATAAACAGTATACAGAGTAACAGAGTATACAGTACTGCATATGTCATTGTCAAGATGGCCGTGTACTCCCTTAAATTCCTACAAATTAAAATACAGATTAAATGTACTATGTATGTACATTTTTGTATTATGTTGTTGAAAAGCTGATGAAATTAAAACAAGGAAGAGAGGCTGGGTAGGTATAAAATATGTCATCGACAATTTAGTAGTCATTACCTGTTGCAAACTTTGTGGTTAACATGATAACGTCATGGGGGAAATCCAAATGCTGAGTTTACAAAAAACAAATGTGTAAACAATTTAATATTTATTAGAATAACTAGTTTAACCTGTTCCTTAGCCTCCCCGGAAAAGTCTATGCCAGGGTACTGGAGAGGAGAATCCGGCCGATGGTCCTGGATTCAGGAGGAACAATGTGGTTTTCGTCCGGGCCGTGGAACACTGGACCAGCTTTTTACCCTCAATAGGGTGCTCGAGAGTCTGTGGGAGTTCGTACCAGTCCACATGTGTTTTGTGGATCTGGAGAAGGCGTTCGACCGTGTCCCTCGTAGCATTCTGTGGGGGGTGCTCTGGGAGTATGGGGTCCGAGGCGCTCTGTTAGAGGCTGTCCGGTCTTTGTACGACCAGAGCAGGAACTTGGTCCGCATTGGCGGCAGCAAGTCAGACCTGTTTCTGGTGCGCGTTGCACAGAATTTCTAGGCACAGACGGGGGCCGGAGGGGGTCTGGTTTGGGGAGCAGCTATGCGGTCGATGTACCGGTCTGTCGTGGTGAAGAAGGAGCTTGATTTACCGGTCAATCTACATTCCTACCCTCACCTATGGTCACAAGCTTTGGGTTATGACCGAAAGAACAAGATCTCGGATGCAAGTGGCCGAAACGAGTTTCCTTCATAGGGTGGCAGGGCTATTGCTCGTCCACATCAAGAGAAACCAGCTGAGGTGGCTTGGATGCCTCCTGGGCGTGTCCCACAGGGAGGAGGCCCTGGGAAGACCCAGGAATCGCTCCCCCCATAGGAAATGGAGAACGTGTCTGGGGAGAGGGAAGTCTGGAGCTCATTGTTAAGACTGCTGCCTCAATGACCCGGCTCCGGATAAATCGGATGATGATAATGATGATGAGTTTAACCTGTTAACCATCACGTTCCACAAGTGGTTTCCACAATTTCACTTTAATTCTAATTTAATCACGACAAACTATATATTGATGGAAAGATAAAATATATTCAATAACAATAAACATAAACTAGATAGAAAAGTTTGAGTACAAACTTTATGTTGGCTTGAGAAAGCATAGTATGAAAGTTTAGGTTTAAAAGAGCTGATTAGAGTTTAATGAAATTAGACTGTAGTAGATTTAAAAGCCTAAAGTTTAGACGTTTTATAGTCAAAAGATAGCTAATATGTTTTTACATTATTTAGTATGATCTCAACATGTTTAGTATGATTTAACATGAAATCAACATGATTTATCACTAAGCTAGAATAATTTAGAATAATGGTAACATTATTTAGCATGATGCTAACATGATTTACCATAATGCTAGCACATTTTAGCATGCTAAATGCTAATAGCTAGGCTGTTTATAATGGCAGTCTAAGGGATCAGTTGCTAGGGTGCTCTAAATGGTTGCTATGGCGTGCCTTGATAACTTAATGATGCTTCTTGGAGACAGATTGGTTGTCTGAGTAAAATGAGCCCCCTCATGTCTCTATGACACTCCGATGTAAAGATAATCCATCTGGGCCGTTTTATAATGGCAGTCTATGGGCCATTATAAGTCTATGGGACATTTCGGGTGGCCCAAACGCCCCAGGGGTACAGCTTACACCCCATTGTGAGGTATGCTCTTACAGAGCCTGCCAGCCTTATCAAATGTGGTAACCCATATGTTTAAACACACTTCACAAAGTTTAAAAGGAAAAACAGTATGTTGGCTTTTTTCAAAACAATATAACAATAATAATAATTGTGTGAAAAATTGTGTGTCTGTGGTTATATGCATGTTGTTGTGTTTTGTGTGTACAGACACACAATAATATATCCATGCACAACAAATAATGCATGCAGGGCAGAATTGGGCAAATATCCACTAACCATAAAGAGTCATGTTGATCAGGTACAGACTCAAGTGGACACAAGCTGACTATAGAGACACAAAAAAACATGGATGCCACAGGACGAGAGACTGTGTCCACACTGTGATCTGAAGCAGATTGAGACAGAACTGCACTTCCTAACAGAATGCACAAAATACACAGATATTCGTACAGTGTTTTATGATAAAATAAAGTGCATACACCACACGTTTAAAACTGTGTGTTGGCAGCACAATATGTGTCTGCCTGTCACAATAGAAGAGAAAACACTTTATTTGCTCTGATCTGATGTTTCCAACATAATGTAGATCAACTGATGTCACTTTATATTATAGTATTCTGATATTCTTTTACTTTAATGTATTTTTTTACTACTTTACTATAGTACATTCTACATTTCATACATGCATCTTAATTATTTTATTTCTTGTACACACTTTTGCACTGTTTGTATGAAGCCAGCTGCAGTTGCTTTGGCAATGCAAATGTACAATTTTTGTCATGCCAATAAAGCTCACTTAGATAAAATTGAAAAAATTGACAGAGAGAGATTTTTTTTTTAAACACGTACATTTATTAAATCAATTTCAAAAACATGATCACAAGAAAAGAGAGACTAACATCAGATCAACAGTGTACTAAAAAGTTTTCCTCCATCACAGTACAAAGTACTTCATTAAAACACCACTGTAATATAACATTTTCCACATCCTTCATTCCCTTGTAGTACTTAAATTCAGTTACTCAGTTATTCTAGATTTAATAAAAGCTTTAAACAACAGAAGATTATCTTGGCTATGTACATTACTAATCTTATTTTTCCTTGAAATGTATATTGCCAGTTTTGCTTGACCAACTAAAAGGTTTATTAGCTGCCATTTAAATCTCTGATTTTGATTATATCCAGCCTCCAGAATAAAGTAGATGTAAAGTTTACCACAAAGCCTAGAAATAACTGCCCCAACAAAGCAGATAATGGCTCAAGCCTGTTACATCCTAAAAACAATGTTAAATTGTCTCCCTAAGCCCACAGATACATTTTTCGCAGATGCTGGGATTGATAATAGAAACAATAGAGTTAACAGCAACAGCCCCCTTCAGGATCCTCCACTGTAGGTCCCCGGTTTTCTTGATCAATGGTGAGTAAACCCTCCAAAATGGTTTAACCTCATTATCCAAGTTAAGTTTGTCTCTCCATACATTATCAATTTCATCACACAGAATTGTTTCATAAGTTAATTAGACAAGACATAGTTTTTCCATTCGATTCCTCTTGGACCAACTCCTGAAGGTTATCTGCATTAAACAAAAAACAGACATATTTTTAAAATGTGGTGTTATCCAGCATATAGGAAAAGGGTCTTTCCTATTTGGAATTAAAAACCCTTCCTTATGCCTTTTCAAAAGTGACAAATCATCAACAGTTAATTTCTTTAGCCATAACTCTAAAATTGCTGCTGTATGCCGAACTGACTTTAAACCTAACAAAGAAGCACATAGTAACTTCCTTAGGTTGTGGTCCAGCAACTTCTATCACATGCCCCAACTTTACAGTCCTGGTGTCACACAGCCTCTGTGATAGATTAGACAAGAACTCCTGAAAACGAGGTGGTCGAGATAGACAGTCCAACAACAGTCACAATGCGACCAGAACGTAAAGACCAGAAATCCAGCCGTGATGTGAAGACTGAAGTCGAGTCTGAAACAGAGCCAGAGGAACCTATGTATTTTAGATGTGGCTACAATCATGAGGCAACTGGGACATATGCCTTTAAAAAGGGTAAGATGTTGGGTAGCGGAAGATATGCTAAAGTTTTTGAAGGAGAAGGTGTAGTAGATGGCCATCCTGTGGCACTTAAATTTATCCCACGGGATAAGGTAACATTTGGTAATTCAGATGGACGCCTCATGCCTGTAGAGGTAATGTGTATGCTTAAAGTGCAACAAGGCTCCACACATCCTTCAATCATACGGCTGTATGAGTGGTATGCTCTCAAAACACAGTGCATCTTTGTCCTGGAACTGTCCCCTGATAGCGAGGACTTGAGTAAGTACATTAAACGGCACGGAGGCTGTTTGGATGAGACCACAGCGCACATCATCATGCGGCAAGTGGTGGAAGCTGTACAGTACTGCTATTATAAAGGAGTGGCACACCGCGACATAAACCCCAGCAACCTGCTGATAAATAGGAAGACATTAAAAGTCAAACTGATTGATTTTGCTTCTGCTTCTCCTGAAGCTTTCATCGAGAAACAGTACAATAAAAAGTCAGTAGCAGTGTGGTCTCTGGTGATTCTGCTTTTTCAAATGGTGTGTGGCCACTTTCCATCTACTGATGACCTGTACGGGTTTTATGCTAAAACGTGGAAACATGAGAGCATGTCTGGGGATCTCAGCGATCTAATAAGTTCCTGTTTGCAGTACAAACCAAAGACGCATATTCATTTAAAGAAGATGCACTGTCATCCATGGTTTCAAGTACTGATGAAATGTGTTGAAAACACACAGCCAAGAACTCCTGCTAATGAGAAAGACAGACCAACAACAGTCAAAATGGGACAGAGCAGCTCTCACAATCAGAAAGCTGAGCAGCAGGAACCTGAGACTGGGTGCAGTTCCATCCCGAACACACAGCCAAGAACTCCTGCTAATGAGGTGGCCGAGATAGACAGAACAACTAACAATGAAGAAAAAATGGACAACACAATGACAAGAAAGAACTTCCTGAAGCGTCTTTTTCGATTAAAAGCTGGGACCAGCAAATCCAGCAAGAACGTGAAGCCTGAAGAAAATCAGCAGGCCAGAGAAGAAATGGACCCTAGACAGAAGAACAACAGAAATGAGGATTCAGTGTCTGCTGCAAGATCACAGCAAAACCTCAAAATCCACAGTCTTGAGAATGAAGATAAGGAGAAAGAACACATCAAAACTCACAAAAAAAATACTGAGCAGGAAGAATCTATGTGCAATAGCAACAAATGCACAAATTCAAAACTGTCTTCTGAGACCGAAAGAAAGAACTCCAAGTGTGTCTCCGCGTGTGTCCAAGATCCTCCATTTAAAACCAAAACAGAGCCTTTGCACTTGACACACAGATACAATCCACTTGGAGACCCGTTTAAACTCTGTAAACGAGGTAAGATGTTAGGTAGTGGAAGTTCAGGCAAAGTTTTTGAAGCAGAGCGTGTATCAGATGGCTGTCAAGTGGCACTAAAAGTTATTCCACGACATAAGGAAATGATTAGGTATCATTGCGGTTGGGAATACCAGATTCCTGTGGAGGTAACGTGTATGCTTCAAGTGCAAAAAGGCCTAAAACATCCTTCAATCATACGGCTGCTTGAGTGGTATGCTCTCAAAACACACTACGTCTATGTCCTGGAGCTGCCCCCTGATAGCGAGGACTTGAGTAAATACATAACATGACACGGAGGCTGTTTGGATGAGGACACAGCGTACAATATCATGAATCAAGTGGTGGAAGCTGCAGAGTGCTGCTATAATAAAGGAGTGGCACACCATGACATAAAACACTGCAACCTGCTGATAAATAGGAAGACATTAAAAGTCAGATTGATCGACTTTGGTTCTGCAGATTTTACTGAAACATTTGGTTTTACAAAGATTGAAGGCACAAAAGCATACTACCCTCCTGAAGCTCTCATCAAGAAACGGTATCATGGAAAGTCAGCAGCAGTGTGGTCTCTGGGGATCCTGCTTTTTGAAATGGTGTGTGGCCACCTTCCATCTGCTGATGAACTGCACAGGATTTACGCTAAGACATGGAAACATGAGAGTATGTCTGGAGATCTCAGCGATCTGATTTGCTCTTATTTGCAGTACAAACCAAAGAAGCGCATTGATTTAAAGAAGATGCTATTTCATCCGTGGTTCTGTCCTGACCAAGCGGTTTGAGAAAACTCAAGATGAATCACAGAGCCACAGTAAGAATGAACAAGTCATAAAGCAAACAACAAAGTCAACATGCAGAGCCACAGCAAGACAACACCAACTAGAATACAGGTTCCAGTAAAAAAAGTGAATCATGGTGGTAAAGAATGAACAAGTCAAGAACCAAACAACAAAGTCACAGTGCAATAATAAATATGTATTCATGTTCAATAATAAAAAAGTATACATGAGCATTCATTTGATAACCATAAATTGCTTAATTTATGTCAATTAAATTTATCTGCTATTTATCTTTATTTACTTTGTCTGCTAAATGAATAAATGTAAAATGTAAATGTAAGGTGTGAAACAAACTCATTTTGTTTGTAAGTGTACATTAGTATACAATAATATCACACATCGGTGAAGAATTTTTAACATATTGAATAAATGGTTTTAAAATGTGCTTTATTTTATGTGAAATTCATATTTTTTTTAAATAAATGAGATGTGTTATGCTTTAAAATTAGTTTCATAAAAGTGAGATACATTTTGTAATGTTGTATAACAGAGATTTAAGTGCATAAGTCAACCTAAAATATACCAGTTTCCAATACTGTAGCAAATATCAGTCATATATTTTACAAAAGAACTTTCACAAACATTTTTATAAATGCACTTTAATGTTGAGACAAAGGGAGGAATGGATAGATTGAAAGTGTGCAAGAGACAGACAGAAGACAGATAAACAGATATTAGGGAACAGTCAGTGGTCCCCACAATTGAGCTTGTATAAATCATATAAAATCATGTTTATTTAAAAAAGAAAACACAGAAAGGTTTGTATTTGTGTGTGTTTTTGACGGAGCCTCCAGCATCAGATCCCAACACCCGAGTCATCCGATCTGCCCACCGGACTTCTGAACTTCATCTCCCATCATGCACTTCACCCGCCGCCATCTTGGATCACCTACACCTGTCATTGATCATTATTGCAATCACCTGACTCTCTTTACCTGGACACCATATATGGAATGTGTGCATGTGCGTCTTTGCGCGTGCGTGTGTGCGTGCGTGAGAGAGAGAGAGGCTTGTTGAATATGTGTGTATGAGAAATAATAAGTTTAAAAGGAAGAACAGTATGTTGGCTGTCTCGAGCCAACATAACTAAAAAATAACAAAAATTGTAATGTTAATGTTATTTTTTTTAATGTAAATAAAAAATAAAATATCTGCTCAATATGTGAAATAACTGTTATGATGTTTTTATCGTTCTTCTTATACCATGTTTCCCCCCTTAAATAAAGTTTATTCCAATACTGTGTAGTTTGACATTCTGTTTTAACAACCAAATAACTGGACACCGTACTCTTCATAAAATATACATTTATAACACGAAAATGATTAGTAAACGAGGGAATATCATTCTCATTTACTCGATGCTTAGTACACTACCCCTTACAGTTTAAGGCTTTCCATAGGAATTTTGTTCATTCTAATATGTTCGTGTAATTTTCTGGCTATGGCACGACTCGTGTATTAGTGCTTTAACATCCACGCTCTACAATACCAAGCATAAAGTATATTGTGCTGCAAGTATTTATCGAAAGAGGGCGGTGTAATATCAAGGTAGCTCAGCTCTGCACAACGTCCACAAAAACCTTACAAAACTTATAGACAAACTACATTTTTATAGTTTTAAATAAGAATCTAGATCTGTAAATTAAACCAGCATGTTGATTGAGGCAGGAACAAAATAACTCGACAAATATGTACAACAGCAGTGAATATGTGTTACTTTTTATTACGCGACAATGAAATGGAGCGCATGCGCAGTGTCATTTCTGTGAATCACGCACGCATGCGCAGTGTGTTTTCCTTCAGCGCGCGCCAAACTCCATCCTGACTGCAGAACTCAAATATGGTGAGAACATAAATAATGCAGATATTGCAATCATTTTGTTCTGTTACTTTCGATTATTGTTAAGAGAACGACGTTTACATGTTTAACTGCATTACATTTATCAGAATGGTTTTGAACAGGTTGAATAATTAGGGTCTTGTGGTTTGAAACCCGTGTTACAGACTTGAATATCAAATTCTTATAAGAATGACAGCTACAACAGAGTTTTCTGTGTACTTTGTACCAGCGTTTGCTTTTTGTAAATGCGTAAACATACGGTTAGTTCAGCGATTGCTTTATAAAATAAAACGTAATTCTATGCTGATGGATTGTGTGGCTATATTGGTTTATTTACACAATGTTGACAGCAAGTTTATGTTAGAGCTAAATATTTTCCGAAATATGCCTAGATCAGAAATGTTGTAAATAAGCAGAGTATGACATTTTGTTACATGGAACTTGATTAAAATTGAAAAGTTACAGTATGTTATGGTTAACATAGTATGCTATGTAGATAACATAAAGTTTAATAGTCGAACAAATAGTTTGTATATATTTTATGTATAAAATAAATTTATTCAGTACTTTCTAAGCATTCCTAGGTTGAAACATTAGGGAGCTCGATTATAAAATGCCAAGAATATGATTTTTTAAAATAATAAGAATAAGATGCCTAAATATAGCATAGTAGTCACCGTATAAATCCAACAGTACAATTGTGTTATTTCATGGTTTTGATGAATTTACTTTCCAGAAACTTTAGGATAATTATTGTGCTTCTGTAGTTTAGCCTCTTCTAAATTGCTAATCCGTGTACCTGTACATTACCCAAAATAAGGTTTGGTAAAATTGTTTTTACCAAGACTATTACATATCTTGTAAATAGACATTATAGCAGGTGTTGTGCTCAAACTTTTAACAGCCCAATAGAAAGTTACACATTTTGAGTTGTTTATAGGCATAGCCTGACTTTGTCAGCATTGTGGGGATGGTGTGTAAACACATCTTGTCATGCATCTGGATGATAACAGGATACTGGCAGCAAAGGCACCTGGCAAAGGCCTTACCCTCTCAATAGAGAATTATTCAGTGCTGGATGTGATATGGATGGATAATAAATAAGCATTCAGCCTATACATGCTGATCATGGTCAGAGAGATTTCAATTAATTGATTTATGAGACATAGAACTCATAAATTAACCACAATCCCCTGAAGTGTATTAATGCATGCTGACATAGTCTCCATCAAAATCTTCTCCACAAGAAGCATGCAACCTGCATGTATTAAGCAGGAATGGTCAATGTTTGAGAGAATTTTTTATTGTACCCTGTTTTTATCTCTTAAAAACGTACACATTTGGTTTTGTTTGATGCTTTGAAAAATAAAAAATGAAATCTATTTAACTAAAAATATAAATATTTTTTCTTGACACATAAAGTATGTTGTTTAAAATAAAGTAAATATGATAAATAATAGGTAAGATACGGCGAGAAGTGGCAGGCCAAGTTCAGATTACATTATTGCCTGAGAGAGTTTTTTGCTATTTATTTACATATAAACAAAAGTGCATCTTATTCATACAAAGGTTTTTGTTGTTTATAATCCACAGTCTAAAAAGAAAGGACTTAGCTTGGAAGAAAAAAGAAGTCGTATGATGGAAATATTTTTCGAAACTGTAAGTATGCATTATTTATTTCATATACAAGTATTTGCATAACCATGTGTGATTGTGTGCATTACAGCTAGTCATTACTACAAATATGTCGCTTGATGGGTATTGTGAAGTTATTGAATAGATTTAATTTAATTTATTTAAACTGAATAGTTATTTGAATGACGCTGTGCATTTTTTTTGCCACCAGAAAGATGTGTTTCAGCTGAAGGACATTGAAAAAATCGCCCCCAAATCCAAAGGAATCAGTGAGTAAAAGTCAACCAGATTTGAGACGATTTTGTTCTTTACAAGATACATTAAGCCCAGTGTAACTGAGATAAACAGATAGAGGGAGCTATAAGAGAATCTTTGCATTTTATATATGCAATTGTAATCAGAAAACCAATCCTTGTCTGTTTGATTTGGATTAAAATCACATATTCCCAAAATTGGCTCCAGTGTGCCTCACTTTTTTAATGTTGTGGACAGGGAGGGAGAGCATAATGGTTTTAGTTTACTTTACAAAGCACAAAACATTACGCACATTAATGAACATGGGGACATATTTACAGTTATTGTTACTACTTATTATGGTTTTGTAAGGAGGTTTTCAGGTGAACAGGGTGCTCAAAGTTATTCAAATACATATATTGACAGGCAGGTGTAGGGCATCCTGTCATTGCATTTAGTCCGACCATATATTCTATCTTTAAGCCTAAAAATATTGATTTGGTTTGCCTTATTTAATGTCATAAGATACTAGATACTAAGCTACTAGATAAACTATATATATTGTTTAATGCTGGAATCCTTACAGGATGTTTTGTTTTATCTTTATTTTCAGCTCCCATGTCTGTAAAAGAAGTGTTACAGAGTCTGGTGGATGACAACATGGTGGACACAGAAAGAGTGGGCACCTCCAACTATTACTGGGCATTTCCCAGTAAGGCCCTGCATGCCCGTAAGCGTAGATTGGAGGAGCTAGAGAGACAGGTGAGGATATCTTTATATCGCAACAGTTCTTTGGTGCGAAATTGGTACCGTATTGTGTTAGTTGTAATCATTAGAAGAGATGTTTTTTGCAGAGTTCTAATGCATAGATCATTTTCTTTCTCTGTGTAGTGTGAGGAAGGGAAGCAGCGCAAAATAACCCTTCAGCAAGCGGTTGACAAAGCCAAAGTGGGACGTGAAATAAATGTGCGTGTTCAACTCTCTGTCTCTTTGAACTCTAATATCATATAATGTTTGTATTAGTACCTTGAGCTTAGCACATCTGAATTTTCGTTTTAAAGTACTTTACTGATTGTGCGTGTTTAGGAGGAAAGAGAAGCTCTTCTGAAGGATCTTGTGGCATTGAAAGATGAGAGAAATCAGCTGAAGGCTGAAGTGGAGAAGTACAAAGAATGTGATCCGGAGGTGGTGGAGGAGATTCGTGAGTAATCTATGCAGATCTGTGTTCACATTTCCAGCCTGAATACCGACACTGATGTTTTAGCATAGATGAAACACTGAGAAATAAACTAAAAGGAGCTAAGAACTAAATAGTCCACATTGACCATCACTCAATGATGCAAGCAGGTGATGGTAACTCAAGAAAACTATTATTATTGATTCTAAAACCAGCACAGTTTTACAGGGCTTTCTTAACAAAGTACTAGTTGCTTTTAAGATGAAGTTTTGCACATCACTTCTTAAGATATTTTAAAGAGAGCATTTACTCACCCTCATGTCATGTCAAACCTGTATGACTTTCTTGCTTCAGAAGAACACGGAAGATCTTTTGCCAAACGCTGGTTACCTGCACCCATTCACTTTCGTATGGAAGTCAATGGGTGCCGGTAACCAACGTTTTGCAAAATGACTTCTTTTGTGTTCCACAATCTGAAATCATACTGTATGCAAGTTGGGATGGGAAAAATACTGGAGTACCTGGATATCAGTTGATGATGAGAACAATGATTAGACGAGATCAAGTCTGACAACAAGTCTTTTTGAGGGATTTTATTGATATATATTATATTGATATATATATTTATTTGCCCTATAAGAGGAAGTTCTGTCAAAAATGTCGGCAATTGCTTTCGCAATGAGAGCCTCATGACACTCATCATTTCCCATAAGATCATCACCTCTCAAAAGCGTGATTTGCTCTTGTCTTCCCTGAATGTCTTGTTAGATCCTCTTGTGCCATGACTCAGTCCTGGCAAATGTTGTCTCTTACACCTGACACTTTTGCAACATTCTTAAAACCCTGAAGCAGCTACTGCTGTTTTCATGATAATGTATTTTGGTTAAATCTTAAAGTACTCCTAAAGCAAACACAGCTCTGTGAGGTTTTAAGCATTTATATTTAGCACTTTTTTATCACACAGAGGCAAAAATACCTCCTTTTTTAAATAGCTAACATACAATTGCAGTTCTGAGTCTTCATGCGAAACATTCCTTCGCTTTCACATTTCCAACTAGATAAATATTGTGTTTTATTTTCTCCAGTCAGTCCTCCGATGAGCTGTCAGTAAGCATTCTGAACACAGGCGCTGGTGGAGATAATGACTTAAGTCTCTTGAGAGAAAATATCATTTGTAACCTCTTTTTACATCATTCATCTTGTTCATCACATAAGGCCTGCAGTTCTGTCTTTCTAACAACCCCCCATCAGTTTAAAATCCATGCTAATATTAGTAGATGCTGGTGAATTATTTCATGATTCATCTGCCTCTAGGGATTTATCGTTATGCCTGTATATTTAATAAATTCAAAGCTGGCCCTTGATAACAGACATGGACACAATGGCAGTGGCTGTAAGGAGCAGCACAGCATCCATTGTTCTGTTATAAGCATACATTTTCATGTAATTTTTGTTGAATATTTTAGTCCATCTCTGTACTGTTCTTATGTTACAGTAAGTACAGTGGGATGCTGAGTCTGAATAATGTTTACAAACATTAGTTTTTTTTAGTAAATTCACTTTCATTCAAATGCAACTTTGATTATACTTTCAAAACTTGAAATATATTAAACTTGGCTGGGTAAAAATATAGATTCTTCGACTTTAATCAATCTTCTTTAATCCTCTTTACTCAAAAAATGTGAATATTTGGCCTCTAGTCCTGAAGATGTCGCCATAATTAGAATTTTGAAATCTGGTTTAAACATGTCTGAAATTGTTAAAGAATTTCACTGTAGCACACTTACAATGTGTATTGTGCAGTTTGTGCTTACCTTGTGTGTGTGTGTTGTATGGGCATATTTATATAGTTATATTTATTATTTTTATTTGCATACAGTATATATTTATTTTTATTTAGTGTTATTATATTATTTATTTAATTATATTATTTATAACATTATTATATTATATTGTTAGTGTTTACTCAAAAAATAAGAAGTAATTTAAAACAGAATTGTGCATGCTCTACTGTTAATGTGAGTTTGTATTTCATTAATATAGCTGAGTATGAGGGTTTCAGTTACCAGCATATATTTAAATATGGATTCCATGTCTGCAAAACTAGCATTTTAAATGAAATACTAACTATATAACGATAACAATATTGAATCAAATTGAACTCGAAATTGAATTTGTTTATTGGTGGATAATCACTGATAAGGTGCTTCACACTTTTAAGCTTAGATGTTTTTAATTTATGCAGTCATAGCTTGTCTTAACTTGCTTTTTATTGCAGTACTGTAGATGCTGTGCTCTTGTAAGCCGAACCGCTCATAACATCATTATAAGAGGTGATGATGAAATGACAGAGTAAGCATAAACAAAGATGTCTCATAACACCCTTGGGGGGAACTGTTCTCTACCAATAAACTGAATAAGAAAGTTTCATTTAAATATTTCAAAGCTCTTTAGTAGCAGTGTGTACAAAGCAGAAGTTTATTTTCCAAGGCAACTTGATTTGTCTTAAATGTTTTTTTCCACTTCAGTGACCGAGGGCTCCAAACTACTTATCACAATGTTGCTGGTACGAGTCCTAGTCGGCACCCAGGGGATGTTGAATTGGTACAAGGACTAATGATGTTGTGCCTTTGAGCAGTACACATAACCCTGATTGCTTGTGGGGTGCTAAATGTAACAGTGATGTCATCACATTTTGTGGATGTGGTTTTAAAATAGAATTTCAAGAGTAATTAAACTGCAGTATTCCTGTGTATAGAGCAGGCTTGATTAGGCGTTCATATTCAATCATATTCAGTGTTGTGATTTTAAAGAGCCCTAGTATTTGTTTAAGCGCACTGCCCACAACTACTTCCATTCACCTGACCTGCAGTTTTGCTCTGTAGCTCTGCAACTGTCAATCAAGTGCACGGTGCTTTGGACTGCATACATCTGCTGCTATTATGTCAGGGAGGACACAAGGCACTTTCACTGAGACTGTGCAGATTGATGTGCTTTTTCCAGATTGGATGTTATCCAAAGCCTTGGAATGGCTTTTGAGCGTTTGTTAATCTAGCTCTGAAATTGAAGTGGTCTGGGCAGCACATTCAGAATGATGGATTATATATTAGTGGGCTCGCTAACTGTCTAAGAAGTAAATCTATGGACTCTGTGGAAAAGGGACTAGCTTGTGTGATTTATAATCATCTGCAGAGCTTTGGGTTGTTTAGTTTCACAAATCATATGGATCTGCAAAGTTGAGTTTTACCAAAGCACCAGCTGCATTCAGCAAATAGGCGCATATTGACAAGCAATCTCGGACTTGTTTCTGACATGACAGATGTGTTTCTGTAGCTCAACTGGTTTAGCTACTGCTTGCCATTAGCAATCATGACTTTTGATTGTTTAATTGGTTATAATGAACTTAAAGAATGTAAACATTAAATGAACTTTAGATAAACTTTAGATAAAAGAAAGCATAAATGCAGCCTGACGAGTCTGACTTTGCTAACCTAGTTATGCTTTATCTAGGTAAGACCAGCATTGCAGCAAAGGAGGCGGTGTCTAGATGGACTGGTAAGTCATTTGCATACAGACAACTCAACAAATTCTAAACCAATAATTCTCTTGATAATGTAAGTCATGTGATGCATGTAATGTAGGCTACAGACAATCCTGACGATCCAGTTTTGTATGCACTGATACTTCAGTTTAGAAGAAATCTAATCTCATCGGCCTGTCAATTGTTTAAACTTTGTTGCATGTATGTTTTCTATTACTTCAAGTCTATACAGTGACCACAGTTACTTAAAATCAGACATTGTTTATGGCTTGGACTATTAAAGTATAATAGCTGTTTTGCAACTCTAAACTCTTGATCTAGGAGTACAGTATAAACCCTTGGTTATTCTCAGGCACGTTTTTTCAGAATGCAGCAGACACAAACTTTCTTTTTACTTAACTTCAGGATAGAAGTTTCTTGATTAACTACAAAACTTCCACATGATTAGTGTATAAAAACATTTGTACTGTTATGTTTGGGAACACAGCAGTCATGCTGGATGGGGAGGGTTTAGGGTTGAGTCAATGTTCTGTTTACTTTCAACAGATCAGATTTCAGCCCAGAGCCAAACACATCTTTATGTACTGCACTAAGAGAGAGTGCACACGCACGCATGTCATTGGTGACATGCGATGCCTTTGTAAGTGGTCTGAGTTTAGCTGTCAGACTTTAGTGCAATTGTCTACCTCGAACTCAGGAGACAAACTGGTTAACATCTTTGAAGGTCCAGGGGTTATGTAGTTATGTTCCTTTGCCTGTTTTTGTTGCTGCTGATTATGTTTTTAATGCATATAAAACATGTTGTGTCATTTTAGGTGGAGTGTTCTTTAAGTTAAAATATTATCCAGCTAAAGGTGCACTTAGTATTTTTTATGTTGTGCTGGATGATATGGAGTCCTAGAAGAAATCTCCACTTATTCACTTTCTGCAGAATTGTGTGGAATGGATATACAGATAGTAAAATGGTTTAAATAATGCTGATAGTACAACACTCACATTAGTTGCAGAAAAAAATGTAATGTACACATTTATACTGAAATCTTTAGCTTTCTGGAGTGTTCTACATACGCAGAACTAATGTAATCAATAACTGTGCTTTAACACAAAATAAGAATGAATGAATTTATTATAGTATCTTGTCTGAAAGTAAAATGCCTCTGCACTTCTGATTCATAATAACACATTACTCCGTAGGTATCTACAGAGATTCTAAACAGCAACTAAGTTGGCTAGTCTTCATAATGTGACCGATCTCACTTTGCTGAATGTATCATTTTTATATTCTTTCTTTTTCAGATAATGTTTTTGCAATCAAATCCTGGGCAAAGAGGAAGTTTGGCTTTGAGGACAGTCGTTTAGACAAAGCTTTTGGAATACCGGAGGACTTTGACTATATTAACTGACCAAAACGGCTAACCAGGATCTATTGATTGATTGACTCCACTGTCTCACCACTACGCAAGCTTTTTCCAGCAAAAACAAAACTTTGCCACTTGAATTGGTTTTGCATGTTAATTTTTGTTCTGTAAGTTCAACACAAAGCTTTGACTAGTTGTAAAAAGTGGTAATAATTCTCAGGGATTTCCACAACCCCCCACCCTTGTCTAGTCTAAAGCAAACTTCATGATTGATTTGTCAGCATAAAAGGGTAAATGATGGGAAAAAATGCTCCGGGTGTGTAAATGGAGAAGATGATATGTTAACCCTTGACTGCTTTGAGCCACCCTATAGCCAGACAGACTGTTTGTACACCTGTTGATAGAGAAACTGAGCTATGCAGATGGTATTGAATTAGGGTGCATGTGGAAGGTCAATTAAAAGTAATTAACCACGGTTAAAGTAAAGTAAGAGAAGGTTTCTGTTTTTGTATTAAAAAAACTTATTTTGTTATGGATTTTTTTATTTTGTGTGTACAGTGCACAGTTTGTATATTCTGTAAATAAGAACAATGGTTTTCAGTGACGTTGTGTATTCTGATGTAATAAATGTTCAGTTATGAATCCAACTGTTTTGAATTGTTTGCATAAAAATACTCACATTGGATAAATGATTTGGGCGAAATGTCCTATTGATATTCTAGTTTTATATTTATTTAAAGGTGCTATTGATTCTGTAAGTTTTTTCAAATACATAATGCTTGTGCTCATTGCGACATCTCTTGTTATTGACGTGCATCAACCTGTTCAGCCTCTGAAAGCAGCACCTCAGCTCTTTCTGCAAGCAGGAACAGTACAATTTACACTAAACCTGAAAGACCAATCTCTGTACAAGCAGAAGCAATCACTTGCAGTGATTAGGTTGTTAAAAATGTAACAAATTGTTGTAAAAAATATATTCTGATCTAATTAAAACATTTATTTGCGCTATTAAAATGTTTTGCCTGTTGTTAAACTTAAGATAATCGTAATTTTGATTAGGTTTTGTTACTCTAGCGCGTTTAAAGTAACGGAAGGTATATACGTATATTTATATAGCTCAGTGGGTGTAGCTTTGCCACACCAGCAGTGGGCGTTGTCGAAAGGTTTAAAGAAATCTGATTGGCTTTTTAAAAAGTATTTTGTTAAAAATTATTTTTATTTGTATTTTAATTAATTATAGTAGTTTATTAATTGTTTCGTTTACTAATAATTATTGATTGCATTACATGTGTGTGAATCTGAGTTTTTATTTTTGTTGATCTTCCAGCTACGTGAAAAAAATACAAAATCATAGATTTTTGGCGTTTCACACTGATAACGACGCGACCAGAAATAGCGCAGAGTGCGCTTGAAGCGTTTGAAAGTACAGTATTTTACAGTATATTGTCAAAAACGCATGCAGTGTAGATGATGAGTCTGGCTCTAGTGGGCGCACGCACACTCGCATAGATACTGCTAAGAGAAGAGGAGGGAGGGTGTGAGAAAGAGAAAGAAGTGAAGCCAGAGAGCTCAGTACAGCCAGCATGGCGAGCCAAAGGGACTTCACGCACAGAAAAACATGGATTAATGTCCTTCTGCGACTCCTACAGCTTTTATTGCCCTACATTCAGCACGGAGGAGCTCAGTTTCAAGGTCTGGGAAACAGCTTTGTCGTATTTATTCAGTTCGCAAATGCAAGCGGAGCCTGAAAATGTCGGAGGAACTGCCGAGGGCTGATTTGACAAGTATTCAAGTGCAGTCGTTGTGCTAAAGCAGGATAATATTTAATACATGTACCTCATCTGTGATCGATTTGACATGGGGTTTTAAATCGCCTGTGTGTATACGTGCGACATACCTTTCGATTAAAATCAGAAGAAAGACAGCTCGATCTTTTTGAGCAGTTATGGTTTTTGCGATTTCCTGTGTCTATGCGATATGCTACAATGCTCAGTGCATATAGCTGTTATTCAGTATCCATGGAAACTTACAAAAACACTCGAGTTAAAAGCAGCATTAATGAACATTTAAATGCGCTTCCATCTGCACGTATTTGGATTGTTGACATGGTGCGAGCTCGGACTAAAATAGCTTGTCTGTTTAATTTCACGCCTTTGTCATCCACGCCAGCCCGTTCGTGCTCACTGTTACTGCAAACATATCTGTAAACGTGAAACAGGCAAACTATCGATATTTTAAGGGCATGTCTGCATTTTTCTCGTTTTTGTTTACATGCATGTGTCAGATTTGTTGTTGGTCTGTTTGCACAAATTTCTATATGTTTATGTTTTTTTTTCTTGAAGTACTGACTCAGATGTCCAGTGTTGTTGAAGTTTGGCAGGCAGAGGACGCAGACTTCTTCATGCCATCGCAGGTATGTAAACTGTTTGGAATATGACGTCACGAACCAAACGTTTTATTACACTGTAACTTTGCTTCATTGTGAGTTGAGAGCACGTGCGAGTCGTAGCTCAAAGTGCTGTTGTTATATTTGTGAAAATTCTAAGGTTAGGGTTAGAAAATACAGATACAAGGCCTTTCGTTAGTATGTCTTGGTGTATATTACTTTATTCAGGGGAAGGGCGATAACTTGTTTAGGATGGCGAAACGTGTTTCCATTTGGAGGCGGGAAGCGAGAGGCTTTTTTCCATGAGGACTGTGGGATTTCTGAATGGACCTAATGATGTAATAATTTCATGTATTTTCATGCGGCCCCACCACGCTTTTAGTTAAATATGTTATTACATGTTTTTAAGTTTGGCCTACCTTTACTAAAAATGTGTTTTCACAACGGGCATTTGTTTTAAAGGGAACGCGTGCATGCTCTGTGTGCTTGACGTCATCGCCTCATAGTCTGTGTTGTCGTGTATTGCTGTGCGTGTTCTATATCCATTTAAAAACCTGGTAAAGTGCTTCTTTGATGTAATATGTGCTGTAAGATTAATTATTCTGTTGTTGCTGTGTTATCATAAGCTTTGTTTGCTCTCATGATGTGCTTTGGTTTATGCCTCTAAGATTTAATTTCTGTTTTTGTTGTATTTGATGTGTGAATGGTTAGTCCAGTCTTACATAATGAAATACAGTTTCACGTATTTCATTGGACGTCATTACAAAAAATATAATTAAAGTAATTCAAAACAGCAATGACATCTTTAGACGTTCACACAGACACAGTTACGAAGGTGTGCAGCCTGTGGTCGTGGTGGATGTTGCTTATAATGTGTCGTTTTCCTTCAGGAACACAAACATGCATACAAATTGTTGCTGCTTTGGAGGTTGACAGACAGTTTGCCCCTCTAGTGGTTAACGGTAACATAAGCGACCTGTTTTTGGTGGGGTATTTATGTTATGGCTTGAGAATGGCCGCAATCAAAGGGGACGGAAAGTTCCATTTATAGTTCAGCAGTTGTTAAAAGATTTTAGTTGTTGGTTTGACTGAAGTTGAGATGGTGGAATTGTATTAGTATTAGTATTATATTTTTAATTTCTGTTGGTGTTAGGCCTGTATGTTGTAATGCCAAATGACAGTGATTTGATCTATGGCTATATGTTTGAGGAAACTTTAAGATGCTGAGTGTATATTACAGGACATTTTTTCTAGTCTGCATGAGAGAAATGTTTAGAAGAACCCAAAACTGAAAATCCTATTATAATTTGTTTACTATGCCATCCCAGATGTCATCCTAAATTACTCATGCCATTCCAGCTGCATATGACTTCCACAACACAGTGTAATTTTCTTTTATTGTGATTCAATTGATGTTGAGATTAAATATCTCTTAATATTTTGGATGCCATGCCCGAAGATTACATGCCTGATATATTAATATCAAATAGTTTGTGTTTAACTGAAGAAAGGAAGTAATCTTCTGGGATGGCTGAAGGCTGTGTAAGGTAGGATTTTTAATTTTTTTATAAGCTATTCCTTTAAATTATCTTACTTTTGATTGGCAGCAGTGTGTGCTGCTGTGGTTTATTACATAACCGCAAAGCTACAGGGATAGTCATAGAAATTTTTGGTTGTTGTTCTTTACCTTTTTTAATTTTTAATTTATTTTAATAAAAAAATCTTTGGTTGTAATATAATATATTTTAGGTGGCTTTTCCAGGGTACAATAATGATTATTAGAGTGTTAACTGCGGTAGAAATGCCTTCTAATTCACGAATAACCTGTACTTTAAACTCTGAGCACAAAATGAAAGGATTCAATTTATTTGAATTTTTAGGTTACATGACCAAACAAATCTCCCTGTAGATATTATCAGCTTCACAACTGCTGAGGGCATACCCATAAATAGACTTTGATTCATTTGTAGTCGATATAGATGTCAGGAGTGATGGAGTAGACCAGCAGCATTCCCTTTAAAGAGAACCTCCCTCATATGATGATCGATGGATACTGCATTTACTTGATGCATTCTAATAGCAGTTGTAAATACTAAACTGGAGATGAGTAGATATATCAGTTTAAGGAAGATCTGAATTGAAACCCCCTGTCAGTTCTTGGGTCTGCGTACTCATCCAATCACTGTACAATGTGCACATAACAGTCACCTGATGCTATGCAAACAAGTGGCCTCTATATGGATTAATTGTAAGGCAGGAGGACTAGTTAGTTACTATGGAAACCTGGTTTTAACAAAGCACAGAAACATGCAAAAGGTAATCATGGTTTAAACGCTCTAAATAAAATGGCTTTCGTACTACTTGGTCTGTAGTGTGTTACAGGCATTTGTGGAATACTTGAAAATGTGGTATATTCCTTCTAACATATAGGATTATTTAATTTTGACTATGCTTGTTAGCTCTTTAGACAAAATGTTAAATGTTTCATTCTCTTAGGATAAATAAATTAAATAATTAAATGTAAATTGATTCTTTTTTCTTTAGAGTATCACATTTAAAACAAGGGCGACTTCATGTGTAAATTCAAATGTGAATGAACTATTGTTTTTAGTGTTATTTTTGTTTGTTTGTTTTCAGTTTTCTATTTTTAGTTTTATGTTTTCAGAAAAATAAATGGTTACATTCACGTGTTCCCTTTATTTTATGTTTACTTTTGCATATACTTATGCTAGTCTAAATTATTTTCTTTACTTTGGCTGTACTGTAATTGCATAATACATGCTGACCATCAGATTAATAATGTTTTATTTTCTCCAGGCAGAGGAGCAGCACAGTAAAGAAAATGTTCCTCGAGAGGAAAGGTGAGAGTTTCCCATTAAACCACAATCCCTTTGAGATTTTACTGGCATATTTCATACCACAAATGCAGTCTTTATTTGGTACTGTTGTTTCACGCATGAATAGTACTACTATAATCATACAATATTTTTAAACCCTACAGCAAACCATGCTATTCACGATGTGTTTTATAAGCAAATTACATCAGCTGCATTCAGCACTTGTACAAAACAATTATTGAAGATGTGAATTGAGGCCAGAGTAGAACCATGCTATTGAACAAACAGGCACACATTTGTTTGGTCTGTTCTTCTTGCATATATGCTTACATTTAAGCAATGTCAAAAGTGGTTTAAGTTGTTTTGGGTGGTCGCTCAGCATTGTGACTTGTAAAGGAGCAAATTATGCACCACTATGCAGAAAGCACTCAAATTTGGCTGCTGACGGGTGTTAATTTGATACCTTGGTTATGTAGAAAACATGAAACGCTGTGGTTTTGCCTGATTAGTTTCACAAAAAGTTTCTTGAGCTGTGTATAGTAAAGGTCTCATTATAGTCACGAACAGTCCTTTAATAGTCTGGGCCTCCTGAGAACAGCAGTTTTCTGTTTACACATTTGCATTCATGTGAGTGTTATGATCTAGAATCAACACACACTGTTTTATTAACCTTATTGCAGTGGCAGGCTATGACTAAGAAAACAATATAAAACCAAACAAACAAATGAAGTCTGTGGAAAATGCCATTTTTAGCACAAGCCTGCAAGGCACTATTGTTACAGGTGTGTTTTAACAGATAAAAAGAGCCTGTAGCATGCAACAGGTAGTAAGGAAATAGAGTAGGTGTAGATAAAAGATAATGACTGTAAATGGAAAAGAAAAAAAGTTTACATTTCTGAAGCACAAGGGTTATAGTTGTGGTGCAAGTTTGATGAGTAATTTGTCTATTCTTTCTTGTATGATGCTTTGTTCACATTTCAAGATTTTTCTAATTCAGTAAGAGCTTTAGCTTGCTGATTTTCAGATTATTGAGAGATCACTAGTACTTCTATGAAAACTGAGAAAATGATATCATGTCCATTTTGCACCATTTACTCTTTCACAAAGCCTATTGTTATTGGTTTCAGCTCACTATCAACATTTTATTGGTGGATTCAAGCCTCATTGAAAGCAATTTGGCTAATAAGCCGATTATTGTATTTGATACTTAAATGTTTTTTTATTTTTAATTCGGGACTTACAGCGATGTTAATCTATTTGAGGACCTTTTTGCAGACATAAATGGCGTCTGACACCTTTGATATACACTGTGTGTGCAGGTTTTGTTCGCACTTTAAGTAACCAGAGCATATTTTTTACTTTCTTTTCTACTTCGCCACATCCTCTCGTGCTAGCCGTCCTGGCTATCTGCATGTAGCAGATGGTTGATGGTTCACATTGTCTTTTCATTGTTTTGACATGACTCGGGGTAGCAGCATGCTCTGTGGTTAAGTTCTAATCAGGGCCTATCACAATGACTGCTTTTAACATAACAGCGTCAATAACGCTCACTTCCTGTATCAACAGGAAAGTGATGTAACATACACTCACTTTACTGTAATGGACCGTAAACATATTGAGTGTCTGTAAAACGTGTGCAATATATGTTTATTTGTACTCTAATGTTGAGGATTTTTATTACTTATGTACATGCATGTAGAAACTCAAGCAAAACTGTGGGTTTCAAAACCAGGAACCCATAGGCGGAGTTTAGTTTGTTATATACCCTCCCCCCAGAGTAAAAGACTGAAGATTTTGAAAAATGAGGAAGGACCAAATTTTCAGGCTTTCAAAGAATTTTAATTGTGGTGGACAATGTGTGCAATTCTGAGTATTCAGTGTGTTAAAAGGAGCTGAGACAACTAGACTATTATTCGTAGTGGAAAGCATTATCAGATTGGAATATTTAATAAACAAATGCATGACACACACAGGGCATGTGTATATGTGTGCAAATAAGTCATTCAAAACCTACAGAGTGGAATTCTCTCTGTGCATTGTGTGCTGGCTTACTAGACCTTTTTGGTACCTGAAGTGCAGACAAACAGAATGATAACAGAATGTTGTCAGATATGCAGCACCAGTGGTAAATTCGTGGGCGCATTGTGTTTGTCAGTTTGAGTCAAGCAGAAGTGCTGCAGTCTTGAAAAAAAAAGCAGAATGATTTGACCACACCACTGTATATCATAATCCGTGTATTAGAAACATGTCAAATTCTCTGCAATAAAAATTTTAAACGTATGACTAATATGTGTCTAATTCTGATTTTTTTTTTAATTGATCTGTGTATATATAAATATACACTGTGCATGCAAACACAGGTCACATGTGGGATGTGTTGTAATGTATGGGTTTGAGGAAATGAGCTCATTAGATTTTAACATCAGTAAACATTTAACTTGTTATAGCAGTAGATCCATATGATGTCTTTTAATGGAGTGCTGTGTAAACAAATGATAATAGTTAGGACAAAAAATAGAGTTCAAGTGCAGAATTAATGGGTTTGTTGAAAAATGCTGAATAAATGCATTAAAAAATGACTATTGAATCATGAGAACTTTTGTGCATACTTGTGCATTGCACAGGTATTGTAATGATAAATAATTATTTGATTGCATGGAGACAAACACCTGCAGTGGACTGTGTTATAAAATTGTCACATCTTATTCTAAGTGTGATCCAGAATTGGATCGTGCAATAGAGTGTATAATTCTTTTAATACTACTGGTGGTGTTCTGTGTTTGTTCTTTGAACTTTGGCCCTGTGGTGTGTGCGTCAATTTGGCAGCATTGCTGTAATGGCATCGGATGCAGTATATTGGAGTTTATCGACTAGCTTGCAGCATGTAGTGTAAAGATAAAGAAATTGTTTTGTGCACTTGTTTAGGGACTGTAGACTTTTCATGGATTTGAGTAGCATATTTTGAAAAGTTTTTATATTAAACATGTTCAGTATTGCCTTATTTACTTTTGATGAAGGTATATAGAAGTTGGTGTTACATGCTGCTGGCAGTTTTGCCACTGGTAACACTTGCAGATTTATTTGGTTTGCTACATTTGCAAAACTGCAGCTAGATAATGAATTAATGCATTAGATGAGAGGTTGTGTTAAATACATATAAATAAACATTAATAGAAAATTCAGATCCTTTTCATCATTGTGGTAGATAAAAAATGTATATTTAGTTTATTATATATAATTATCATTACTTTTCCAAAGTTATTCCTACTGTAAAATACACTAATAGGGATTAGAAGGAAATAAGAGAGAATTCAGTTTAAGCACCTTTGTGAAAATGGATTGGGAGAGATGTAAGTTAGGATTCAGAAAAGTAACAAATAGGTCACAAAAATCTGATTGCTGAGCATGATGAAAAATGTAATCTATCAAAGTGATGGTTTAATGACATTTAACAGTCTCTCTGTTCAACATTGGTTATGTCATCCCTGATCACCTCCGAATGTGTTGGCGATCCAATCACAATGTGTCTTGGTGCATTTATGCCTAGATTTAAGGTGTGCATTTAAGATACAACGTGCTGAATTTTTCATGTAGCTCATCTTGTAGAGTATGTATTGCATTAAACTTGGAGGGAAGTGATGTCACAAGCAGGAAATGAAACCACCAACCCTTTTAAATTAATTGTGCTAATGATTTCTCAATTGAACTATAAATGACCTTTCAGAAATAACCAACCTAATAAGTATGTGAGGTTTGTGCTTAGTGGTTGCAAAGAGTTTTTGTATTTAAGGACAAAAGTGTCACCAAAAATGCTTGTTATCATTTCTTTCCTTTTTATAGCTTTGACATCAAAAATTGCTTTTCTATGATGGTTACTGCTTACTGCTAAACACTAAAAATACACACAAAAGAAACAGAAAAAAATTGAGTTGGGGCAAACCCAACAGTTGTGTTAACCTTAAAAATGGTCCATATTTAACCCACTCTTGGCTTAAAACAACCCAACATGGGTTAGATTAATTCCAGAGGTTGGGGTTTTCCCCTTTTTGACCCAACCAGGGGTTAAAAACAACTTTTTGTAGTCCAGTAATGGCAATAAAATATTGACAATATACCATAAATGTGTACACGCATAACAATTATGTTGTTGAAGGTTTCTCTCTTTATAAGAACACTTGAATTGTGTGCATGCATAGTTAAAAAGGCAAAATATATGGATTGCAGTTTAATATTTTTTAGATTGTGCTGTAGAATTATTAAAATACACCATAAAAATTGAGTCCCTGTAATCACTGTTATCAAAAGTAGTCTGGAAAGAACAAGCATGTTTTTGTATTCCCATTGAGTACTGCATGCTGCTGGCAACGCCAAGATAATGGGTTTGAATTAAAAGGAACTTCTTTGCTGATGAATTATATAGCTGTGTAATATTTGTCAAATGCATAATATAGTGTAAATGTAGCAGATCTGGTCTGAAGGTTAATAAATGCATGAGAATTTCTACATATAAATCAGCCAAGTGTTGGTTTTTAAGAAGTGAATGGCATGTGATAATTCCTTAAGGTATTGTAATGAAACGAAATGTGTAAAAATGTCATGTATTCATGTGAAACGCTGGTAAATACTGGGTTATAAACGCTTCATAATGCACTAGGCTGTCAGTCAGCAATGTGTGTGTAAACGCAGTCGCTCAAATCTTGAGTAAATGTAAACGGGTTGGACAAAACGTCAGGTGTGTCAAAACATTGTATATGTGCACTAAGCATTCCAGAAGCCCTAGAAAATAGCTGAGAAAGTGAACATCCATCAACACCTTGACAAATTTTACCATTTTGTGACATGTCTGTAAGGGGTATTTTCCTGTAACATAGAAAGGTATTTTATGTTTTAAGTCCCTTAATGTGCCGATTTGTAAACCAAGGCGTAGTGTAGTGTATGATTTACGGAACTGTTTACTGGTTTATGCATGTTGCACAATGTTTTGTTGTTCTATACTGTAGTTGTTGTGATGTTTTACTGGTTGCCCTATTTAGTGAACTCTCAGTTTGTGAGTGGACCCCAGACCTCACATCCGTCTCGATCTTTCGCTTTCTCTCGTCCCCCCCTCTTTCTCTCTCTGTTTGCTAGTGCTAATTTTCACACCTCCTGCTGTGTTACGCCCTCTCATCTCTTCCTCTGCCCTCTGCCAAGACCACAAATAGCTTCAGCTCTGGCATCAACTGCATTCCATTAACTCAAATCATTCTACAAAACCAGTTTCTCCTCTCGATCATAAACAATTTTATCTGGAGCTGCTTACTTCTGTTATTGAGTTTGCAACTGAAAATTTAGGAAAGGCAACAATTGTCAAAATGACTTGACTGCTGTAAACTGTTGTGTATTTGTTTGAATTTTAGAAGGAAGATTGTGTTCCTATGTGTTTTGCCAACAATGATTTTGATTAATTAGTTATAATGCCACCATTGCTTGTATATTTTTTTGCCTCTATCATGTGATATGTAATATGAGTTCTAAGATGCACTCAAAATATGTTCTATGCACAAGGAAAAATTTATGCTAAATAAGTGCTACTTGTACGTTGTGATTTGGTCAGCCTGATCTCACGGGAATGCGTACGTATTTTACAAGTTGGCTAATTCGTAGGAATTTGTACGATGTAACTTGTACAAAAACATAAGATTACTAGGAAAAAAACATCTATAAAGCCCTTCCCCTAACCCCACCCCAACCCTAATGTCACTGGGGAGAAGACAAATCGAACTAAAAAGTACAAATGAGATCGTACGAATTCCCGTGAGATTGCGTTGGATTTGGTTGAAGGTGATACTTAGACTTGAAAAAAGGCAAACATAAGTTAGTGACAACCTCACGTACTGTCAGCAGAGTTGTCTGTGTCCATCTGACTCCTTTAAGACATTTACCGATGCACCTTAACCAACAATTTACAATAAAATGGCAGCAGTCACACTCCTGTGCTTTATTATGCAACATGACCATAAACAAGCAAAAGCACACTGCTGACACATCAGGAGGATTAGATAAGAAGAGACAAGTAGCTCCTCATTTAAATCCAAGTGAAACTACATTTTACTTGCAAAACTTGAAACAAGCTTCAGTTGAGTTTGGCTAATACATACTGCTGATAAAACTGTTGTGTTGTTTTTGCTTGCTAAAATGAGAAGGGTTTCCATAGGTACTTTGTTATACTGCCTTCAGTGTACTTTTTATTTAAAGACTGTCGAAAGTATAAAAAAAAAAACTTAAATAAAATAATTTAAAAATATTAATTAATTGATGTATTAAAAGTATTTATTATTTCAAATAGTTTTTAAATTTGGGAATGGAACCACAAGAGTCAATGGAGGTAGATACAGGGCAGCACAATTTTACAATACAAAATCGCAAGAAGTCCTACTGCGATTTAAGATCAGCTGTCTTTGACTTGCTGTTAATTAGAAATCAATTAAACTTCATATCTATATATCCATATCTATTCCTCTATATCAGCTTAGAAAGGTTCTTAAAGGGTCTGTCCAGTTACTTTTGGTCTGTGTGTCAGCTCCTTCCATCTGCTCAGACATCCTTACAATAATCTATGACCAGCTTAAAATGAAAACTAAGTACAGTTTGTACTGTACACTTCTTCCCCTGCATTATTCAAATTACCTACAACTGCTCACTTCCTGTTTGTGCTAAAATGGGAAGTGCACACTATTTAAAAATTTTTTCTTTTTTGTAATGGTAAATGGCACTGCTGTCTGGACGTTTTTGTATTTGATGCCATATGTAAAAATATGAGATTTTAAAAAGTAGATTGGAGCCTCCCTGTACGTTTAGCACGTTTTCCCTTAAACCTTAGTGTTTGCAGTAACACTGGTATTGCTTTTGTTAGGGGTTTGTTGTAAAACTGATTTATCGATAATTTCAATTTAGGTATTTTGCCTGTTTCTGATGTTTTTAGAAATTCTCAGCAATCGGTAACTTTTGCCTCTATTCTACCCTTTTGAGTTTGAAGCATAAAAATATTTATAAGCATATATACATTTGCAAAGATAAGTTTTCAACACTTTTTTTATATACTTCCTCAATAACTGTTTCAATCATTTTTAAACAAAAACGCTACACATTGCAGTTTTGAATATAAAGACAAAAGAAATTTAAGAACAAAAGAATAGATACATGTCAGTCAGACTGCTCTTCCTGTTTAAACTGGCAGTTCTTGGCCAGTATGAACTGCAACCTTTTGCTGAAGTCATAGCTTTGACTAGGCAAGACTATAGCGTGACAGAGTGGCTTTGTTTTTTTTACACCGAGCCAGACCATAAAACTTTATGCTTTCTGTTACAGCACATGTATGTATCTATGGGTGAATGTGATTGGCAATCATTTGATTTATTGATGGTTAAGCAAATATGTTTTTTTTCTTAAAAGCTAATAGATCCTCCCTCATATCTATACAAAATAAAGACAGCCGTCTTGCCATTTTTTTGAATGTTTACTACTGAAACCTGTAGTGTTGCATCAACAGTGCAGTTGTGCCTTCAGCTAGGGTCGTACAGAAGTGCAAAATAAGAAAGACTTGATTTAAAAAGAAGAATATTTCACATTAGTTTCCAGACATGCTGCTGGTTTTACTAGAGCTTGTTTGTTATTGGTACAAGGGTTGATTCACAAGATCTCAGTTTAGTTTTAGTTTTGATTTGATGCCATAGTAATTCATGTGTGACCATTCCAGGTACACTGTCAACAGGACTCTTTTAGTTATTACATAATAGGCTGTTCCTAATAGTTCATACATTGTGACCGCAATGCACAACACACTATATACAAATCTAATAAAGCAATGGCACAGAGGATGAAATAAGGAGGAATTTGTTGTCACTTGATTTGACAAATTAGTAAAGCTAGTGTAAGTTTACGACTGATACTTCTGGATATTTTATTATTCAAGGTAAGGGGTAATATACATCCATCTCATTTATCAGGTCCCTGCCTCGATAGCTGGTATAGGGTCCAGCACTCCAGGTGACCCCAGTAGGGACAAACAGTGTAGAAGATGGCTGGATATTATTTATTATTACAGTTGAAAGTGTGTTTAACTTAGTAGTCATAATGTACAGAAGTGTTAATATTACATCTGTACTTTCAGCATGTTTGGCTTCAAGCAGGTAAAGCTTCTCAGATGGGCAGAAAAAGTGTTGTCCAGTAAGATACAACATGTTGTTTTTGAGGGGCACAAATGGTCACTGACTCCAGGTCACAGACTTCGGAGCAGGCATAAGAAGCTGAAAACTTGTAGCAATGGAGGTCAAGAGCCATCATCTGCAATGATCTGACTCATCTGCAGGACAAAAGGGTGGCTTGCTTAGCGAAAAAGTTTACTTGTCTGCTGAATGAATGGGTCATTCAAATGAATCACAATTCGAAAATCAATATTAAGCTCTTGCTATTAAGGTACTTATTGTTGAAATGATGTTTCTTTGGCATGATGGAAGATCTTGATAGGACCTGTAGCTGCTCTCTTTACCCGCCAGCTGCCATCTGATAACACGTGTGCCTGTTGAACTCTGCTTGACCAGGCATCGGATCTACCCAGTATCTTTTTATACCCTCACTCGAATTCTGTGTAGTCCAGCATTTGGATTGCACTGACTGCCTTGAAGGCTGTTAATGATGGGAATGTGTATGCATGTCTATAAGACTACTTTATAGTACCAGTGTGATAATGGCAGACTGGGTTTAATGGGGCCAAGAACCTGTGACCCGTTTTTGAAGTTGATCCATGTTTGACACTATTCCAGGTTCACTTTGATTTTTTTTTTGGTTTTTGTTTTATGGGGAACATTAAAAGTTGTTTAAAGCTATAAACACGTCATCAGAAGCTTTGGTTAATACCAAGTGTATGTAGTGTTAGATTCATATCATGTATGTTTCATATCTTATTTCCTGGCACTGGTACAGAAGTATCCAATACCCAGACTTCTGCTTTTATTGTTGTTTTTTTAATAGTTTTTGATATATGCATCTTACTGTCAGGAATCCTAGCTGTTAAAAGCCTGGATAAGCCACAGACAATCTGCAGAATGAAAGGATTCTGCCACATCTTTAAAAATTCTGTTCTGCTCCTTAAGACTTTAAAGTCCTTCAGTTTATGTAGTTTAACATAATAAAAAGGGAGGTTTGGCATTTCTTTAAACAAGTGACTAATGGTATAACTAATTTCATAACTAAGTTCTGTTCCGCTCCTTAAAACTTTAAAGACCTTCAGTTTATGTGTTTATCATAATGAAAAAAGGGAGGTTTGGCATATCTTTAAACAAGTGACTAATGGCATAACTAATTTGATGATGGTTAAATACATAATTAAATACATAATGAGGGTTTGACTGTTGATTAATTGTATATGTATGACAGATGATGTGTCATGAAGTCTACAATGTCTGGTTGTTTTCCACCGCATACACACACATACGGAGACACACCTGATATTTCACTAAACATAAGGGTGATGTAATGATGACACATACCAGAGCTGAAGCTGTTTGTGGTAAATATCTGTTTTTTGTTGAGATTTTATTTAATATCCAGATTTTCCATTGAAATAATTTTAGCTTATTCATGAGCTTATTCAAAGCATTACATCAACAACGGCTGCTCTTTCATACATCTAAAGATTTAACGGAGTTCTCAGTTGTGATTCATTCAAGTATAAAATTGAAATTCTAAAATTCCTTAATAGAAATAAAAATAGTACCAAATGAGACATTGATATGTTTATAATTATGTTATAAATAATGTTTAAAATTAATTTGGAGTTCATATTGATCTTGTGTTGATTTGAGATTGACTTGAGATTCCATACTTGGCAAGTTATTGTGATATTTAAAAGATCTGTGCATTTTCTTATGGACAAACACAGTTGATGTTTTTGAAGACATGTTGACACAACAGACAATTGACGTTATTTCAAGAATTAGGGGAGTATAAACATTATATAAACATCCATAATGATGATTATAATATGATAAATTAAAGTTTTACATCATCTGTTATGCAAACAAACATGAGCAACATGTTCAAATGATTTTGCTTTGTGTGTTTGAGATATATAAAAGTCTCCCTTTTTCTAACATTATAATTTTTCTCTCTCCTCAGCTCCTCATTTTATGTACAGGAGAGTGGTAGACAGCTCCTGTTTCAGCCCCCTGCGCTGGAGTTTGGACCACAGTAAGACTCCTTTATTTATAAATTTGAGGAAGTTATTTGTGTGTATGTTGTGTTTCTATGGCCCACATGTTTAGCTGTTACATAAACACACACTGATAGACTTACCTGGCCACTTAAGTAAAGCCACCTCATGGTTGTAGACCACAGTTGTATCAACCCTGGCTTTCCATGCAGTTAATCTCATCGTTACTCACAAGGGTATTGTCATTACCAAATCTTACAAAACAGCAATTTATACAATTATACAAATAATACTAAAACTATATGTGCAATATGGTTAATGAAAACTAAGTATAGTATATAATAGAATTACATAGCATGTAATTATTTTAGTCATTTAGCAAATCTGAATAAAATAGCCAATTACAGATTGACCTGTAAGTGACTTTTAATGGAATCCTAATACCACAATAACAAACCAACATGTGACAAAGTCATTACATTGAAATATGTTGCAGCCATCAGGATAAAATGTTGTAAAACCAATACAATAAAAAACTGGTTGAGTGAAATTGACCCTAATGGCTTCAAACTTTTAAATCTATTTAAATGATTCATTGCCACAAACTTGGCAAACTGTGTCAAATCCATTGACTTGGTGTTCTGTGGTGCATGCTGTCTAATGCTGCCACATGAATTAAGTGGATCCAAACCGTTGCTGCTGAATCATAAATGAACTGGAGATGCCAGAGGGATGCAACTCACAATTTATTGCTAATTTATGGCACATTTCATTCAGTACTGCAGAATGATGTGTGTACCGTATTTGGCAAATTAAAGGAATAGTTCACCCAAAAAGAACAAAAATTTACATTATTTAGTCATATCATTTACTGATTATTAACCTTTCACCCTCGGGGAGACGTTTTAGAATTCCAATGTGCAGGTTAAATTATCATAAAAACTAGGGATGCACCGATATCGGTATTGGGCCCGATACTGGGCTCATGTACTCGTACTCGTACTCGTAAAAACACTCCGATACTAAAGGCCGATACCCTGTGACATCATCGACAGAACTTTCAGTGCACAGAGACTTCGGCAGCAGCAACAGAATGTATTAATAAATAATATTTTAATAATGTTAACAAACCAAATATTTTAACAAACCAAGGGCATAATAAATAATATTTTATTATGCCCTTGGTTTGGTTATGGAAATTATTAGATACTGTGAAAATTATTTGTACATTGATAACCTTGTGACAAGCAGAAAAAAAATGGTTTCAGTTACAGTTGTTCATAATTACAGATAAGCTGTCCTAAAATTATTAGTCTCACTGTGTCATTACTTGGAAAACTGGCAGATCCCAAAAAACAGGTATCGGTATCGAGTACCAGGAAGAAAATATCGGTACAGGTACTCGGTCTTTAAAAAATGGTATCGGTGCATCCCTAATAAAAACTAATTTGTGTCAACCCCACTGAAACTTTTAAATAGGGTTTTCTATTTTTAATGACTTTGTCAGCATGTATTATTGTGCTGTTTGATGGTTCAATGTGCCTGTCTCTATTCTATTCTATTCTATTCTATTCTATTCTATTCTATTCTATTCTATTCTATTCTCTATTCTATTCTATGGCAAAATGTTATTCTTGTTTTTGTTCTTACAATGGCAGTGGTATGGTCCTTATATGATCAAAAGGTTCAAAAGCACAAAATGTTCATAAAATAATTCCATGCAACTTCTATGCAATTGGCAAGTTGTAGATTACTTTAGAAACACATTTCCTGTTCCCACATTTTAATGTGAGGGCTAGCCTGCAAGCAATTAAAGTTCTATTTTTGTACTTTGTTAAATGCTCAAGAAAAAATGTCTGAGCTGATACCAAGCAAATGTAGTAGGGTTTTCTTTTAATCATTCATGAATTATGTGCAGTATTAAATATTTTTTAATATATGAATAAATATATTTAGTTCATTTGTGGTCCTGGCCTTCTATTCTTCTATTGGGAATAAATAGATGTATACATGGTGTTTGTTTGGTTTTAGAAGAGGCGAGTCAACTTGCAAATCAACCACGTGTTAGATAATAAAGACAGTATGTAGAGTATGTAGAGAGTAAAGAGTATGTAGACAGTTTGGACAGTAATGCACTTCTTTCATGTAAATATAGCTACACTAGTATTGAAAAGTTGTGTTTGATGTATGTTCCACTGCTGATAGATATATTTTGAAAAAGCATGCAAACATTTATTTGGACGACAGTGGATTTGCACAGCAACTGTATGTGTAAAGGGTTTGTTTGTGCAGTAAATGCTTTCAATGTCTCTTGCTTAATCTCTTATGAAAAGGCTTTAAAAACATAACAGCCTTACATGCTTGTTCGGGTTCTGAATGTTGGGGCTGATAGCCAATCACAATTCACTATGCATTACTTTTCGAAAGTGCAGTATTGAAAATGTATAAATGTTTGAAAAAAGTTTAAAGCACATTGAAAAGTAGATTATAAACTAGATTGATTGACGAACCGCAGATGTCAAATTCATTCCAGCTGTTTTGTACAGTGTTTTATTCAATAGAAATAGTTTTTTACATATGAATGTGCTGGTCCATACTTTCTTTTTTCTGTTAAATGTTTTAGTACCAACTAGCACATACCTTTCTTCTGGAAATAGACAGAAAATGAACAAACAGGCCCTTGTTTCTTCTGGCTGGTACTCATTTTATCTGTAACCTGCTTCACTATTCACGTGTTCTGAGCTATTTACTACCTTACACACACAAACACATGGTCACAGCTTCTAGCAGCAGACACACATACACTTTGCACACTTAAAATTGTTTAAGGGGTCATTCAATATAAAATGAAAAAAAATGATAATTTACTGATTCTCATGCCATTGTAAAAATCATTTGACTTCACTCTTTCATGGAATGCAAAAGAAGATACTTTAAAATCTATCAGTTCTATCTGAAATCTATCGAAATTGAATTTCCAGTGGTTAGGATTATATGCATTTAGGTTAGATTAGGTAGATGATGACAGAATACAAATTTTCTTTAATCTTTTCATCCCAGTGAAATGTAATTCTGGGTTATGCCCTTTTATGTTTCACACTGTACATTTGTTACTAGTTATGTTTGTTAACATGCTAATTTGCATATTTATAAGGGCAATATTGATTGGACGAATACAGTTTGCGACAAGCAAGTGACCTGTTTTAACTGCTTATGCATCTGTGAAAATGTCACCATGTAAATCCACTCTAGCTGTTTCAATTCTCCTTCAACATCGAAAAGTAGAAAACAAATAATGTGCTTTTTCTTCACTCCATTTATTGCATTTGACGTCATGCGCTTGACATTTTCTTGTGCTTCTCATTGCCAGAAATAAATGTTTTTAAGAAGTCTGTTTTGCCATCTGGAATTTATCTGCAAGTGCATTTTTTACCTTTGAGGGCATATTTTTTCTAACACATGAAACGCAGCATGTTCTCTGTGTCAGCGCCTAAAATAGAATATTAATATAACATAACGTGTTATGTATACGTTTTAAAACGCAACATGCAATGTCTCGTTTTTTGTACTTTCTGTAGTGACATTTTTGTTCAAGGTTTAGGGCATTGGTGTCATAGATGTTAAAACTACACAGTTTCTGCAACTGTAAAAATATATATATAGGTGAAAACTGGTTAGCTTGTGATTGGTTTGGTGTGATGCTGTATCGTCATGTTTCATACTATATTGTGCATAATTCAGTGTAACCCTGCTCTGTAACTCTTTTTCAAAATGTCTGTTTTCAATAATGAGACTGTCCTACTAAACCCTCTTTTTAGAGCCTGGTTACTTAGGTTTGGTTATTTGTTGGTAAAATAAAAAAGTGCCTTGGAACTAAAGATAACTAAATGTCATAATGTCAATGTTGAACCTTGTCAGACTTTTGATCTGATCATTCAGAAGTGGTCTTTTGACAGTATCTTCTGTGTCCATAGTCCAAAGTTGCAAGTCCAAACTAGTGTAGAGTGTCTGGCGTTGTTTTTATTGGCACAAAAAATTCACACATTTCTTCTCATGCTTGCCACAGGAACATCACGATATAAAGAGCCGAGCTGCTAAGCTTACTGTGGTTAGAATCGGCTTTGAAAGGTCAACTGAAGTCTTTTAATAGACAAATGGACTACAGCTCTGTGTGGCTTTGAATGACATTTACTTTCATCTTCGCACAAGTTTGCAGTGCTGGCTTTGGAGAAGTGTGCACTATAAACTTCCTATTGTTTGCTGTTTCTGTCTGGAAACATAAATAAATCTCATTTTGAACATTGTCATGCTCCAAGGCAGATATGTTCCTTTAAGCATAACTCGGGATATCAATCGTTTACATCAGTGTTTCTAATTTAAAAGCGCAATGTTAGAGTTCATTGTTACAATGCTTTTGAGTCCAAAATACAGTTTTTTATTTTTAACTGCGAATCTGTCTTTCTGCAGGCCTGTGGGGCTGCCAAGAGCTGAAACCATATATATTCACAACCCCAGCCAGGAGCTCCCTGTCTCTCTGCTCTCTGTGTTTACATCCAGCAGACATTTTCACATGCCTGCCTTCCACAGAAGGGTATGTGCTCGTCTCATTTAACATTTGGCGTACTTTTTTGTCATGCTGTCTCTCTGTCTATAAATGTAATGCTGTGTTTCTTAGAGAGATGACATTTACATGTCTTGTTCATTACAGGTAATTCCACCCAGAGGGAGAACATCTTTAAAAATAATTTTCCTCCCTACAGTGGAGGGCAATGAAGAAATCTCATTATTTATTAACACATCAACCCATGGGGTGATATCATACCAGGCAAGTTCTATAGAGCCGTTTAAAGGTGAAGCTTGTAATTTCTGTGACACTCTAAGCGAAACTGCAATCTGTCTGTTTGAGTTGCACCGCAAACATTGGCTAAACTAGTGAACCGAGATTGGAGCAGAACTAATTGGGGATAGAGGAAGTATGCCCTAATAAAGCTAGTCTGCTGATATTATAAACCTTTAAGTATATGTTGCCCAGTGAATTATTATACTTATCAATTGGACATAAAGAACCCTAGGAAGTGTTTGGAAAGGGTGTTTATTCTTTTCCAATTTTGTTTGGTGCTAGTGAAGCAGAAATTACACACTTGACCTTTAAGAGGATTTAACAGTGCACTCTGTAATTTATTTCTCATTATTTCATTTTTACATTGTGCTAGTAGCCTCATGGGAGCTGCCATGCTAAGATCACATGACCACCTTTCAACACTTATACTTACAAATTGATCATGGCTTGGCAATCTGATGACAAGTGCTTATTTGCCATATGTTACAAAGACACTTTGATTACGTCCTTTAGCATAATCTGCAGTATGGGTGAATGTCACACAACTGAATTAATATTCATGACATAAACAATAGGGGAATTGTTTGTTGAGAAGACTAGAAGTAATAGTAAACTGCCTCAGAGGAGAAGATGTGAACAAAAAAGACGTTTTGTTGCAAAGTTTTATATCGTGTGTGTTATCATAACAATTGTTAACAATAATAAATTAAACTGAATCACTAAACACATCATGCCATGCTTGAATAGGCCAATTATACACATTAAATTACACAATGGTGAGGAAAAATACTTACTAGTACAGAATGTTCTGGTATGGCTAGAATGACAGGCTGGTCTTACCATGTTGTGGTAACGTGGTCCTGTGTCATCAAACAAACTCACCATAGTGAAATCACCAGCTGAGCAATCTGCCCTTTGACATCATATTAACATTCAGGTCAAGCAAGCAGGTCAGACGGCAAATAGTTTTCATACTGATGATGTTTCATTTTTAAGTTCCTGGTGACCTGCTAAAAGTTATGATGAACCCCATTGTATATTTAGTTTATTGTATTGTAGAAGTTTGCATGTAGATGCTGTATCTAGGCTACCAGTCATCAAAACTGGATTGTTCAGTGACCTATAAACCTACCACTAATATGAATGATTTGATAGTACTGTGTACGTGTAATGACATATACAATGTCTTACAGGTTTTTGGGGTTGGCGTCCATGAGGGATCTGCCAAGGATGTCCACAGAAAAGACAGCATTCTGATATTTCCTCAAATACAGAGCATTAAGCTAACACAAACTCAGGTATAAATCATGCATTTCACCATACTGTTTGCTTGATTTTGCACTGGTATTCTTATTAGTTTACCATCTTTTGTGCCGTGTGACATGTGATACTGAATCGCTCAGCTGTTGCTGGATCTCGTGTTACTGCAATAACTGTTAACACACACACACACACACACACACACACATATACACTTGTCATATACATTCATACAAACATACACACAGAGATGTATGCATGCAAAAATAATGACAAGAATGCAGAAGGCCCAACTTATCCATTTGTGTTTTTATAGTTATATGAAAAAGGGATAAATAAAGTTTTAAAAGTAGTTAACCATAATTTGAATGAAAGATTCAGTGATGAACTATAGCCGGCTCAAACCAACATCTTATGACTACGGTATGTTTCCTGACTTTACACTGTTGATAGCGGTAATGAGGACTGTCTCTGAAATTTAGTAAATGATGAAGTCTGTTTTATTTCGTATGGATGTTCTGCTGGGACTTGCCTTTCATAAACAAGTTTAAATATAGATGCTCTTCAGTTTTAGCGGACACATTCAAATTGAGCTCTGAACTGTTTGGATAAAGCCACTGCAGTGAAACTAGGGTGTGTCTGTATCTCACGGTCTTTGAGTTTTTTCAGACTTGCCTTAATGTTAAGGTAATAGGGAAATGTTTGCGTGAATCGGTATTTTAACCTGTACCTGTATTCTACTCATAACTAATGGAAGATTGCACTGCGAGATAAAGCAACATGGTCAAAGGCATCTAAAAATAAAAAGATAAACTAAGTAAAAATAAACTGGCTATAGTTCAGAGATTGACCTTTAACCTCATGGGTACCAGCATCCCCCTAATTTCAAACTATTTGTTAGTGGGAGCTTGGTCAGGTTAATGTTAAGCCATAGTTGTTTACTGTAACTAACTCTCTCATTTTTTAAATGTAAATGTACTGACTCAAATTAATGGAGAAATTAGTTGGTGGTCTGCTAGCATTTACTTCCTTAGGTATACAGTAGGTGACTTAGTCTCTTTTAAAAGGTCCCATCTCAGTGATTCAGAGGTCTTTTTGAATGTATTGAATCATTGATGTTGCCTGAAGAAATTGGCAGTAAAAGTTTACATCTTTGATGGAGAACTCATAAAGAATGAATAAAAATGCTGCACTGGGCCCCTGAAGATGCCTTAAAGGCCTCATTCAGAATTACAAGCTTTCTATTTTCCCTTCTGTAGCTTTTAAAACTGGCCCAAAACTTGTACTTTGGCATTTGTGGAGTTGTTGTGTTTTAATGATAAAGGTCTTGCGTTTTAGTAGTATCTACTGAATATATGTACATTTTCTCATGTATATTTAATGTAATGCCTGTTTATCAGTATGTCACTGTACAGGTGCTTTATATCAATGCAAATCGCGCTATACAAATAAACTTGAGCTGGTTTATCTGCAAAGCTCCAATGAATCTAAATGTTGTTTTCCTTTTTTTCTCTGCAGGAAGATGCTTCTAATATAACCATTTTAGGTCTGCTGCTTGATTGCAGTTTACCAAAAATGTTCTACAATCAGCACCAGGTATGACTGCAATTCATTACAAAACATGTTGTAGAGTAACTTAACCTTGTTGTGTGATCTGTGATTATCTCTCTTGAAGTCTAGTCACAGGTTTAGAAGTTACCTGTATCAGTGAGACAGGGCAGGTCTTGTTAGTAGAGTGTTGTGCATTCCTATGATTTGTGTTGAAGGGCGTGGGTCGATGCGTTGCATGCTTGATGGCATTTTTTGTTTACAGTCTTTACATTACTCTCTTTATAATTTTTTCCTTTCACATAGGGTTGGTGTTTAGTGTCTGAGGAGGGCAGAATTGCACTTCAGATCAGTCTATCTGAGAGAGGGGAAAAGCCTACTCACCTGGATAAACTTAAGCCGTATGTGCTGGAGAATTTTATGGTGCTGCTAGTTCTCCCACCACCAGGAGATGCTGTCTGTATGTGCATTTGTACTTCTATCAACTTTTTAGAACAGTTTTTTTTATTTTCCACTTTCTCAAAATGCTTCACATCCCAATTTTTCCATTTGTTTTGTTCATATTCATCTCAGTGGTAATTCTAAAGGAGGACTGAATGCATGAAGTCATCCTAGCTGTTTCATCCTAATTTGCTTCTTATGTTTGTATCTTCCGTTGCTTTTCCATCTCATACCACGTAAAAAATTTAAGGGCCATTTTTAGATTTAATGCAAACAAATGTTTACTTGTTGGTGATTGTATTTCATGGTTTGGTCCCGCTGTGTGACTTTGCCATGACTCTGTTTGTTCCATTGCCCCAGTAAAACAATGTGGGACTGTATTTTTCCACATTTTATTTTGCCAACCTTACACATTCTGTTTGGATTGGTTAATTGGGCCAGTCAGTGGGTTTGTGTCAGTGGGTTTGAGTGAAATCATGAAAATTATCCTCAGTGATGCAAAAAGTTGCAAATCGGAGAAAGAAAGACTAATTATATAACTATTTTAGCTTGTCTTTTAGCAATTGGTCATAATTTCACTTTGCATAACTTCTTGAGTGTCATTCTTGGCAGTGTCTTAATTCTCCTCCCTTGCTGTTCTCTGAATTGAAATTATTCTTAAGACTTTGACAGGTGCCGTTTTCACAGTATTGCTTTAAGCATTCCAGCGCTGGCATGCCAAAGGAATTGTAAATTGTTTTGTGGTGGCACTAGTAGTTGGAAATATATTAGTAAGAAGTGCCGTTTATATCTTCATAACCTTTATATGAAGATTACTGAGTGCAACTTTAACTGGCAATGTTTGTTGGTAACAGATGATAATTAACCCCTTACATTATCAGACACTAAGCCGATTAAAATCCAGTCTGATCTTAAAATTGTGTACAGGCTGATTTAGGATCAACTAGATCCGAGTGCAGTGAATTAAATGTGCACTATGTGCTTTCTAAGAAACACTGGCAAGAAACACATCCGTACACAAAAGAAACACACCCCTCCCTTCAGTGCTCCGCCCTCTAAAAACGAACACACTATACAACAGAGGCATAGAAATGGATATGTTTTTATCGTACTGGGGGCCACGCAAAATACTATTTGCAATGAACAAACAAGCAAGAAACTCTTTCATGTTTGTTGCTGGCACACCAGCTTCAGATAAACACGCAAAACTAATGTTACTTGTGTAACGAGAAAATCAAAGCAACCTTCCCGCTTTCTAACAGCTCTCCAGGGCTGGAAAGCTTTTCCAGGACAGCATTACCACATGTACTACTTTCGTAATACCTTTTTGGTTATTATAAGTGTTGTGGTGTTGTGGAGATCGGTCTGATCCGCATATTTTTTCACCTATTTACAAAGCCAGGACTAGGTGTGAACACACTGTTCCTTTTAACACACACACAGAACAGACATCTAGCAAATATTCACAAAATTGGGTGTGGTGAACTTCTAACATTTTACTCCAAAATCGTTTACCATTGATGCTTATTGAAAATAGACATTTGCAGCTACTCTCACTAAGTACATTTACTTGAGTTTTGTTACTGTACCTGATTTTTTTGGCTGCTTTGTAACTTGGCTTAGTTTAAATGATAGTAGCAACTTTCACTCTCTTCGAGACTACATTTTTGAATAAGTAAATGCACTCTTTACTTACATTTCAACTGACAATGACAATTACTCGTTACATTTTGCACCATAGACATACATAGGGCTTGTCTAAATACCTACACTTGGTTAGTTGAGGGCATGTGCTGAACAAATTCGTCTCTGGTCTTAAAAAAGTTAAAGCTCCGTTTCATTTAACATGCACAAAATCTGCGCTTTCTCAAATAGCGTTTCTAAGGGGTAGTCAAGGGCGTGTATTCCATCATTCTTAAATTTAGGAATTGGCCCTGAAATCATGAGATGTCACAGAAAACTTTGCTGTCAAGTTAATTTAATTCTATTAGTATTCTGTATATCTGAGTACTACAATACTGCTGTATACTTCACATAGTACGGTCTCTGTTTCTTAAACTCTTAAAAAAACAGAGATATGAAATTCAGACCAATGCAATCATAAAAAAATAAATACTGCCTGTTATAATTGTAATGTCTTTTAAACACTGGACAAATATTTGAAGTGTTTCAGTTTTGTTTTTCTTTTGATCTTATGTATAATGCGTAAGAACTGATGTTGTAGTATTCCTTATAGGCAATACTACAGTGGGGAACTGTCACTTCCCAGTTCACAGGTCGCACTAATCTGGTTTTGAAACTGTTTGTCACCTCCACCCTACCAAACTACACTTTTCTTAGCATTACTGCGCCACCATGTGGCGTGTTACTGTATTTTTGTATGCGTTTGTTTTGTCTTACACTGGAACCATTTTTAAATTAGATTTTTTTTTAACTCCACAGCAGATCCCAGAATAGGAGTGTACATGTTAAACTCAGGGGTTAAAAAGCTCTTTGTTAAGGTATGTACTCACAGGTTTTGTGTATTTAGTTTGCTTTATACAGTGGATGCGTTTATCTTGTTGGATGAAATATCTTGTGTTTCTTTAAGGAAATCCAGCTCTTGTCCAGAACAGACAGCAGTGTAGCACTAAATGAGGTGTTGCTCCAGCCTTCCGCTGCTAACTTTACAAAAGTGGCCTCGCTTTTCTGCAGAAGTCAGTTTTTTTTGTCTGCTTAACTTTCTGATGTGTAAATAATGTCTGGTTCTCTCTTCTCATGAAATCTCTATGTTATAGGGTCTTTGTCAACTAAAAACAAAAGATGTTCTGCTCAGTTGGGCCTGCAGATATTAGCAGACAGAACAGTGAATGTCTATCCACTGTTGGATGCCACGCACAGGTAATGTCTTCAGTAAATTAGCATTAATGCTTTAATCATATGTGACAACTGAAGACCGTTTTTGGCCAGCACAGTCTCTGTAGTTCAGTAGGTGGAGTGCTGTTAGGTTGTGGGTTAAGAAAATAACAAATTTTCAGATTCAGTCTTTTTTTTTTTATTGAAGTTTGAGACTGTTTTTACATATTTCTTCCTCCCGTTGTGTTGCAGATGGTGGGACTCTGAGCTGAGTTTTTTGGTTCAGGTCAGACAGAAGCAAAGAGGATCAGAGTATGTGGAGCTGTGGCTTTCCAACCCTCTTCCCATCACCTTCAGAATCACTAACATCTCCCTCTCCCAGCACAAGCAAAAACTCTTCAAGGTTATTGTCAACATTCATTCATGACGTTTTGGAATGTCCATTTTTAAGTTGTCAGTCCGCAGTAAAGAGAATGAATTGACACAGTAAATAACTAGTTTGTTAAAACCATGGATGACTGTTAAATAGTTTCATAGTGCTTTGCAAAAGTTTTACACTTTACAATAAGGTTGTATTAGTTAACATTAACTAACAATGAACAATATAGTTTTTATCATTTATTAATCTCTGTTAATGTTAGTTAATGTCAATGCAGTTATCCATTTTTGTTCACCATGCATTAACTAATCTTAATGGATACAACTTTTGATTTTAAGAATGTGTTAGTAAATGCTGAAATTTACATAAACTAAGGTTAATAAATGTTTAATAAGTATAGTTCATTGTTGGTTCATGTTAGCTAATGCATTAACTAATTGTTAACTAATGCAACCTTATTAAAAATTGTTACCCAATATACAATAAAGAATGAAATGCCATTCATTTAAAAGTGACACAGAAATACAACCCCCACAAATAACCAGGATTGTGTTAGTCATATCCTTCAACATGTACGTTTTATAATGTAGTACAGTACTGTAACAATGTTTGTTATTCTTATCATGTTTTTATAAAGTATTCGTTGTCGAATCTTTCAGGTGGTAAATTTGACAAAATCCCTGGATGTGAAGTCTGGTTGTTGGAAGCTTCTGTCTCTTCAGCTACACAACAAATCTTTACCCATCAACCTCAGGACCACAGTTACCCTGACAACAGATGTGGGGCTTCCACTGGAATTTCACCTTCAGACGTTCTCCACTGCCTTAAAGGTGAAGCTACTTTCTCTTTCTGACTTTCTTAGACCAGCTCTGATGAATGATGAAAGTGTTTTCAATCAACGAAAATCCTTATTTTTAATGACTATATTGCACATGACAGTCTCTAATTCTGTGCATTAATTAAAATCTACAAAGTAAAAATGATCTGAAAAGAACAAAACAGTATTTCAGTAACAGTATAACATTCTCAGACTACCTAGACTGTTTGTAGCCAGCAGAGTTACTTGTGGAGGTGTTTTTTTTGGTGGAAAGAATTGTAAAAAATATACATTTAGAAAGTTTTTGTTTAATAACGTTTACACTGTTAAGGATGAAAATATTTTTTATGCTTAATTAGAACTCTTTCATACTTGCTTTGTCTAAAAACTGCACCTTTTAGATATAAATAGCTTAGATTTAGCAATAGCTATAAATAGCTAAATGCAAAGATAAGATGAAACCCTTGCTGTGTAGACTGACACAAACCTGATAATAAAATCCTCATAGTTGATGCTGAAATAGTGTTTCTTATACTTTTGATCTCATTTGTGTAAACTGCTAAATGTGGGGTTACATTTTCTATATGGTAATGTATCTTAACGTGTGTACTTAAAAAATAAATCCACAGGAAACATTTTACTAACGTTGTACTTTAGCAGGGAGATGTTACGTTTGAATCGGCCCAAGAGTGTGAACGGATCTGTCCTTTACGTATGTCTAGAGCAGGTATGACACACATTATCCTACACTATAGTCATGTATAATAACATCTTGTTATGAGTTTGCTTAAAGTAACAAATTAATGATGTCATGCTGTGTAGGGCGTACAGAGTGGCAGCAATCTCTTCTCCCAGAATCCTCTGCTTCTCTCTGGCGGGTGGACAGCAGTCTGGCTTCTACACTGTGTAGCCGTTGGCACTGTAGCAAAGAGCTCTCCTGCAGGTATACATGATACAGACACAAGCGTATGTACTGTAGACACCGACATGTCAACATATTTATTCATTTTGAGTGTTGTATGTGTTTGTTGTTCAGATGGCCCAGATTCCCTGTGGACCATTCTTCACCTCTAGACTTTGAAGCCACACCTGTCAATGATAGTAAGGTATGTCAGTTGCCAATAAGGATCTTTTACCAAAGAAAAAAAGTTAAGGGTATAGTTGACCCAAAAACAAAATGAATATACACACAGGTTTTCTATTCAACTGTTAGTGACCATGTGTCATTCTCCAAAAAGTACACGAACGCTCCATAAACACGAGGGCAGTCACAAAATTTAATGTGGCCCAGTACAACTTTTTTGTGATGCCAGTGAGTGGGTTTACGTTGTCCCTCTTTGCCAGAAAGCATTGAAGTGATTAATTGAAACTGTTGTACTCAACTGTAGCATTTAAATCACTGATATAAAACAAAGCATATAAATTAATAATGGCAATTCTTATGGGTGAACTAACCTTGTAAGTGATTTATTTTTCATTATATGCGTTACTTGTCTTATTGTCAGAATTAAGCTATTGATGTACTTAAAATATTTATGTACTTATGCAGTACTATTATTTATATTATGGTATTGCTGTATGCAGGTTAAGAATTTTACTCTGAAAAATCCAACGGGTTCAGTGGTCTCTGTGGAGATTAGAACCCTTTCTTCATACCCAGTTCCACTTGAAGCTCTCGACATGTTGACCAAATGGTACATTAACTCTCTCTTAAACACACACACTCTCTCTCCCTATCTAGATTTTTCTAAACTTGTATTACAATAGCCAAATATAAAATTTAATACCTAATACAAAATTAATTCCTTTGATAAAGAGATATAATACCTAGATGTATATTTGTGCATAAGGTTAATAAGACCTAACAGCAGATCTGTTACAGGTTTAATATTAGCCCACTGGCTGTGAATATCACTACAACAGAATTTTCCCTTTTGGCTGCTAACCATAAGGTGAGCTCATGAACTGTGAATAACACTATTAATACTCATTTATTATGTGTATAATAAGTGCTGCGAAACCACTCGTGTTGTTTAGTGTATTGTAAATGTGCAGTGTGTAATTGTACTGTGTGTAACAGGAGAGTGAAAGAAGCAGCGTGCTGAGATTCCTCCTTCAACCGTGGGAGACGAGAACAGTTTCAGTGGCTTTTCGACCCACAGAACATAAGCCTGTTACCTCACTTCTCCTAATCAGGTATTTTAATAACTTGGATCTGTTTTCTAGATTATTTTTTGGTGATGAGGCAAAATGTTAAATGCTCTTCATTTGTAATTCGCTTTGGTTGCATGTCTGATGAGTAAAAATAAAAATGAATATAAAATAGTTCTCTTTTTACCCCAAAAAATGTTTTTTTTATCAGTATGTTTAAAGTTTTCCACAATCATGGAAATATATGGATTTATCAAAAAAATTCAAAGCTGGACAAGTTAAAATATTCAGTATTCAGTTTTTTTTATAAGAGGTGATGTATAGTCATACAATTAACCCTATGTTATAATCAATCATAATCTCAATCTTCAATATTACGACACTTAAATACAAATATATTGTGTTTATAGATTAGTATACTAAGTCAGTGACAGTTATTAAACTAATAACAAAAATGCTGCTAAACTATTATGAATACAAAAAGAAAAGACAGTCTAAAGACACAATCATGGAAATATTGTATTTATCAGAGAATTTTCAGAGCTGGACAAGTTAAATATTCAGTAACTACATTACATTGTGATGAAAAACAGGGATTTTTAATAAGAAGTGATGTACAGTCATACAATTAACCCTGTGTTATAATAAATCATAATCTCAATCTTACACTGAATGTGAACTTTGTATGTGATAATTGATGTCACATAACTTGACATAACTTTTATTCTATTCAGATTCTATCATGGGGACAGTTCTTTACAAATGGTAATTATGATTATATGTGTTCTTTAACAGGAACAACCTGACAGTGTTTGACATGGTTCTGGTTAAAGGATTTGGGGCAAAGGAGCTCCTGAGGGTGGGGGGAAAACTCCCTGGGCCTTCAGCTTCCCTTCGCTTCAATGTGCCACAGTCCACCCTCATGGAGTGCAGAGATGGTAAGAAAGCTTCCGGTTTATCCCGGGAACACCTAATAATCTTGTTTTTTGAATCTTTAATCTGTAACTATTCATTTAAAGAGCAGATAACGTGGTTTTGAAAATTATCTTTATTGCGGTTTGTAACGTAGCTATCCTTAAATGTAAACGGTCTGCAAAGTTGTTATTTAAAAAAGTGCATGATAAATGAAGATATTGTCTTCCAAAAGAAAGAGTCGACTCTGAATTGCCTTAACGAGTCATAATCTGTTTGAATCTTTGGCCTGTTAAATGTATACATCACTGTGTAACACATGTCCTGCCTGCCTATGAAATACAAACACGGAAAAGACCGATCGCCACACACTGGGCCACGTGACCAATCAGAGCAGACTAGGACAAGGTTTACAGACCTGAAGCACAGAACTGCTTCGAATGAATCGTTTAGGAATCTAATATTTAATGTATATTTTGAAAAAATTACAATGTTTCTGACCTTAGATGCATTTGAATGTGTTGTAGGCGACTCCAAAACAAAATTACGACACTTAAAAATACCATGTTACTTGCTCTCTAAACCATATATTGTGCTTATAGATAGCCATACATTAATATATATATGTCACTGTCTATACTAAGTCAGTGACAGTTATTCAATTAATAACACAAATGCTGCTAAACTATTATGAATACAAAAGGAAATGACAGTCTAAAATTGTATTCTTTGTCACAGGTTTGCGGTCGAGTAGGCCTTTGTTTGCAATCCAGAAGAGTTTTAAAGTGGAAAATGCAGGCGAATTACCATTAACTGTAGTTTCCATGAACATCAATGGTTATAAATGTCAGGGTTATGGATTTGAGGTACAGCACTGCAGTTCATTCAGACTGGACTACAACTCCACCTCAGAAATCACTATTACGTAAGTGCTGATTTGACTATGTAAGTGTCTGCTGCTTGTATTTTCTATTCACTTGACATATTTTCCGTGCTATGATGAAAATAAATAAATGATTATTATACTTCATTATAAAGTAATTATACCTACCTTACCAGACCAAGACATCATCTGACTCATTTAGCTCCACCCATTTTTACAGGTTTTATAACTATCGGTATATTAGTTTTAGGAATGCTTAGATTAGCTCCTGCTTCAGAGCAGCATTCACCCCAGCACAATAGGGATTATTAGTCAGTATATGACTCTTTTCTCCATCTCTCTAGATTTACTCCAGACTTCACATCATCATGGGTGATCAGAGACTTGACTCTGGTAACAGATCGTGGCTCCTCCTTCCACTTCACACTCAATGTGACTCTGCCTCACCACATGCTGCCGCTGTGTGCACAGGTGGTCCCGGGTCCCAGCTGGGAGGAGTCCTTCTGGGTCATCACACTTGTCTTTACCTGGTTAGTCACCTTTCAAAATACACACAAAGTGCTGTCCTGTGGTGCACGTCCACGCATAAAACCTGAAACTGACCAAGTGGGATCATAACTTAAACTAACAAAAGATGTTGTGTTTTGTAGTTCCTCTTTAGCTGGTGTTTGTCTGCTGGCATTTCATCAAGCTCAGCACATTCTGAGCGAGTTTTCCACACCCAGCGCCCGTACCAATCACAACTCTGTACCTCGTGAAAATAGCAGCGTGAACCACAGCTCCTCAAATGGTGTCAGGTGAGAAATTATCAGTCATAGTGAATAACCTGGAAGGTGTAGAATATATATGAATCTATACATTCAATTCTAGCTGTTTAAGTATCATTTTTTATCTACATACTTAAGTACTGTCTGTTTTTTATTTAGTAGAGGAAAAGCCAGTTGTAAGAACTACACGGACACATGCCACACCTCTGACAAAGGCAAGGGGCGGGGCTCTCCAGCCGTGGCCAATGGAGCGATTCGATCCCAGTCCTCTTCCAAGAAAAGTTCTGGTGGATCGTCTCAGCCTCAGAAGAAGCAAACTAAAGTGTCATTCCTCTACGGTAGATACAAAAACAGTTCTGCCCCCAGCACTCCTGCTACCTTTTGCGACTCTCCTGCCGACGAAGAGATAGATCACACTTTTGAGCTGGATCCAGAGGTTTGCAATAACAACAACAATAACAATGACATATTAGATGAAACCCTGCTTCCTCCTGACAAGAAAGAGCACTTTAAAGAATCCAAGGAGGATGTTGCAATGCCAGCTGATATGTTTCCCATGGAAACGCTGCCTGGATTACCCAAAAAGATTGTAGCAAACAAAGCCCCTCAGCCAGCAGTTGAAATAATGGAGAATGACGAGTGTAAAAGAAAAATCAGTGTTGAAAAAAGGAATAATGCAGAAGAAGAGGTAACAATCATCTCTGTATTTATTTTAATTAAAGTTTATTCTAATGTTGTGGTTGTTTTATCGGAATCTAACTAATGCAAATGATGATCTGTGTCTCTTCCTTTAGAAGATGGAAAGAGGCAACAGTCAGAAAAAGAGTCAAGAGAAAGATGCAGAACTTGGAGTTTCTGCCACAATCATCAAAGGGAAGAAAAACACAGGCAGGAGTCGCAGGAAGGCTGCTGAACTCGTTCCTGAGTGAGTATATTATCTGAATAAATGATGAACATCTATTAAAGTGCACCGTTTACCTTTAAACAAACTAAGGGTAATCATGTATTTATTATAGCCTTTGTTTAGCCTCAGCTGGAAAACAAATGTATAAATATGAAGGGAAGAACTAGCTACATGTTGTATGAGCTCGTGGACTCAAGTTTATTTTCTCTTCAAACAGGCTTCCAGAAAACAGTATCAGCATGGTTACAGAGAGTGAGAGAGAACCTCCACATAACGTAACTAGAAACCGGATCACAAAATATGAACAACCCAAAATCGGACCTAACCCGGACAGCCCTCCCAAACAAAGTGGTGAGGAAGTGATGAAAACAGTCTTTCACCTGTTATCTCCTGTCTTGATATATTTTATTGATTCATGACATAAAACATCATTGATGTATTTTTAAGTAATAAGTATTTAAAATTAAGATTGAATAATAAAACAATGTTTTATAATTTGACCAGGGACATTTATGACGTGAAATACAAGTTTCATGCTAAAATAGGTAGTTCCATGAACTAGCATTGAAACACACATTATTTACAGAAAGCTGTAAAATACATTTCACTTTAAACGTATTTTACAAAACCTAACGAAAGCGTTTTTGTGTAATGTGGAATTTCTCAGGTTCGTTTTTGGGCCGAGCCAGGCGTAAGTGTCCAGAGCGACGTCTGCAGTGGGAGTCGGGCTCTGATTCCAGCAGTTCATCAGGCAGTGTGAGAGCCAGCCGAGGGTCCTGGGGCAGCTGGAGCAGTGCCAGCAGCGTAGAAGGAGAGAAGGACCCCAACAGACACGCGGGCAGAAAGAGTAAGAGACACACATACTCCTCTGCAGTTTCTAGAAAAAGTTGATCATAACAATGTTTGTGTCCTCTATTACAGATCACAGTTCCATTGCAGCTGTAACGTTTTTTTCTCCTTTAAGGAGTTTTTTTTTAATCCCAGCCAACTGACTGTTGTTTTCAATTCTTGATACAATGAACTTTGTGAAAATGCGCTATATAAATAAAATTGAATGAAATAATTTTACAAAACATAATTTTTACATAATTTTGAAAACATTTTATTAAAAATGCCATTGTTCCCTTAGGAGACAACATCCAGTACAACACATATCCAACAGATCGTGAATGTTACATGAACATGAATTATACTTACAAAACCCAAAGGTAAGTTAACCAAAGCACCCAAAGTTGTTTTTTGTTGTTTTGAACTATAAGGAATAATAGAGATTTTGAAGGCTAACTGTGATTGGTTTTCTCAGGGAGCCGTGCCAAAGCCAAGAAGTGTGTCCTGCTCCTCCACTTCCCCAAAGATATCCTGAAGTACTTGCAGATGTGGACAAGAATCATGGTGAGGGAGATTTGTATAGCTAGTTTACCTTTACCTTAAAAATCTTGTAAGCTAATGATGCATGATCAGATGTCATTTATAGTGTTTATATTTTCCGCTTCTAAAAACAAATTCTGTTCTCTCCAGACATCATTAGCTCTAATGTGATAGAAGAGACGACATGGTCGGCCCCCTCGGTGCCTCTGACCAATGAATTCAGATATAACATGACCGAATCCCTCCCGTTTGTCCCCCAGGGTACCTCTGGATATAATGGGTATGTTTTAATGTTGTTTTTGTTAAAGATTCACTATAGAATTTTGTCATTTACTTTTTCATCACAGGTAAAGAAAATATCATTACTGAGCCACTGTACGAAAAAGTCTGTTAAAAACCTTGAATCACTATGTTGAGACTACAATAACATTTATCATTTAATTAGAAGAACATTTTTAATTTATGTTCAACCACAAAAAGCTTAAATAATAAATTTTGTAGTGTACCCTTTAATAATAATGTCTAAAATCGAGAATTTAAGTTTTCGATTATGTCCTTAAAATTAAAATGTATTATATTGAAGCTTTACTTGGAACAACATGAACAGCCAGTGTACCAGTCAGTACCCCTATAGTGATCAGACAAACTACATGCCGCATGGTGAGATTTCCATCTCTTTCAATTATTTAGATACCTCAGAATTTATGATCACTAAAAGATTACATTATTGTTTCCATTTTTGTCTTTTAAGGCAACGGCAACTACCAAAATGCATTCTCATGCCATGAAAGCCAAACTATGACCCACAACCACCAAACAGTCTGGGGTGATAACGGATCCCACGACATAAACTCCACTTGGGACACGAGCTGTTGTGTGGGCAGCAAGGTAAGAATTTGAGTTTTTTTGTTTCACACATTATGAATGATTTGTGAAGTGTACATAATGTGTGGTTGTGGTGTAATAAGACAATTATTACTTTTATAGTAATTTTATATAACATAAAACAATATCCATTTTTTAACTGTATGACTGCTAAAAATGTAAATAGGTCAAATTCTTGATTGTAAAAGTACTTGTGTGTTGTAACTGTTCAGCTGGCCCCCAGAGGAGATCAACATCTAGCCAGTGCCCCCCAGGTAATTAGAGTTTAAGACCCCTGCATTACATGTTTATTTTTCTACCTGATTGAAATAGATGCTTTGTTAAAAGTGGTATGGTCACCTTTTTGCTTTTTTCCCCCCTCTAGCCATACTTTTCAGGAACCAGGAGTCTTTCACCCATGTCCAGTCTGTTTGGGTCTATCTGGACACCACAAAGTGAACCTTACCCCAACCATTTCCACCAAGAACGCTCAGCACCAGTGTCACCCCACTCACCAGTGTCACCCGTCACACCCTTCAGTCGTGAGCCAGGTGGCGCCTGTCCAGGGAAACAGTACTCCAGCTTCAATCTCTTTGGACCTCACATGAATTTGGACATATGGAACTCCTCTTCAAACCGTAGCTCCAACTCCCAGCTCTCCAATGATTCAGGCTACTGTGGGGATATGTGAGGGAACCGAGCTTTCAAAAGTGGTGCTTTCAAAAGATCGAGGAAACAAAAGAATGTGCTTTTATCTCTGTTGGGGAAAAATGTGAATATTCTTTCTTTTATGTTTGTTGTTGTGGTAAGGTTCAGCATTTTGTTGTATATTTTTCTAGATGTTTTGCAGGTTTGACCATTGAAAATAATAAAAAAAAGTTTTTGTACTTGATCTGGTGTAGTTAATTACCGATGCCACCTTTAGGTTTTGTATTAACTGGAAGAAAACTGGAGATCACAAGTTAGGATTGAAAGATAAAAGTTTGAGTTTTGTAATTGTGTGAGATCTATTTAGTTTAATAGTTTTAGTTAATAAAGGAGCCCCACCACACAGAATTGTTTTAGTCTGAACTTTGAAAGTAAGTTTCTACAAGTCTGAATTACTATAATTATACTAAAACACGTTAAGAAAAAAAAAAATATATATATATATATATACACAGTATGTTGTAAATTACAAAAAACGTACAACGCTATATACAAAATGTAATATAGGACCCATACATGGATTTACATGGCAAGCCAAAGGCGACCGTGGCAGGGAAAAATTGGAGGAAAACTGGAATCGTAAACATCTGCACCAACACTGTATGCCAGCTTCTCAGGTTTTCGAAAGATCCTGTCCGTACGGTTTGAAATGCCTTCAGTTACCATAAAATGACATGGAATGAACTGTACTATTTTTCATTTATTCCCTTGTAAATTGAAGAATTTTACAAAGTTCAGCTCATTAGCTTTGCGTTTTTAAGGTCGATTTGCAACTTGTTTCTGTGTTTTCACCAGACAACAGTGAAGTCCTAAATATATATGCAATATATTTTAAACTCGATTGTAAGTTATTTTACATTTGTAAACAAAATGGCATAGCATAGCTTTACATTTCTCTAGATTACACAAGACATGACAATGACCCATAACTCAAACGTGGTGTCCTGTGTTTTTATATTTCTTGGTTGTTGTCCGGTTTGTCCCGTAATGTAAAAAACAAAGCGTGAACAAACTCTCACCAGACAAAGTTCTTGAACATTTTTATTTATGTACATAAATATTCATGTATCAGTGCTTTCACCTAAAGTTAAATGTTCACTTATAACAATGACAAAACAGGAAACCAATGGCCAGTCTCTATTTATCCTGCAGGTTTCATCACATACAAATTCAGCAGATGTTCATTCATTAGATGTGTGCAAAAAAACTATTATTCTGACAATTATTACTGTCAAGTAAAATAACTTATTAATTTATATTTTGGGGTGCTTTTTTAAAGATTTGTACTGTAAGTATATTTTCTTAAAAATACAATCCAAAACACCACTGAGATTATTGGTATTTACAGAAGTGCTACTATCAGCATATGTCCAAGTTTCAACAATCAATGTGTGGTTCCAGTTAAGTTAGTGGTCAACTCTTTTCTGTCTCTTCTCTCTGTGTTCTTGAGATTTCCCATGTGGAGTTTTCGCCTCTATCCTAAAATGTATAATTGGCAGAATGAAAACTGCTGTAAGGTGCTGGTACATTTACACACGCACAAATGTGACAACTCAAAATCTTTGGATTCTATTATAAATTTTGAAAGGATAAGCACATGAGTGTACATAACTAAATAATAATTAATCAGCCTAAGGGAATCTATTAGTAACTAATAACTTACCTTAATTTGCACTCCGAGAGGTGCTAGATTATTCCGTAGGACATCACAGGCCTTAAGTAAGGGTACTCTGTCCAGCCGAGGGCGTTTCTTATGAGTTGCAGCGTCGGATGGGGGTTATGAGAAGCTTGGTCGTCTGTGGACAGAGCAAACTTACGAACCTCGCTCCGAAAGTGTACCAACTCCTCCACTACGTTATTCAAAATGCCTGAAGAGTCATGGACTTCCTAAAGAAAAATTCATAAAAGTATTTCAGTGATTTATGACAATGAAAATAGATGGCAATGCTTACAAGAAAAGATCAAATGAAAAGTTTTATAATCTTAACAGAACCTTCACAATTACTCATCATTTAGAGGATGCTGCTATAATACAAAGTGACTTGATTTTAACAAACATTGCAAACTATCACAGTAAAGTAGAATACAAGTGTTTATCGGCATCATACTCTAAATCCATAATTTATTTTAAATCAGATTAATCCATTTTTTTAAGGCGGTTTTATGGAAAACAGTTGTGTTTTAATATTTTTATTAACATCTTGATAATGAGTGCAAAGTAAAACATGATGTCACATTAACCAAATTTTGAGCATTGTCAAATAAAAAGACATTCAGAAGACAAGACAGAAATTCCAACATATTTTACTTGTATATACAATTTTCATCTTCATTTTTATTTAATTATTCGTTTCCTTGTGTTTTTCTCTGTTGTGTTTTTTGCTCTTTCTAAGCACTGCTAAAGTCAATTTCCACAACATGGAATTACAAGAAAATAGCATGTGCCTTCTGCTCTTCTTTTTCTGAACTTTCCTTGTACTGGAATAGAAGGATTTCTGTTAGAAAACTTGCCACAGGTCAGCTTTAAGTTTGTTCTCTTACCGTTCTGTCCAGTAAATCGACTCCGAAAACATCCATGATTTCCCTCACATATGACAAAATGGCTCCAAACACAGCAGGACTTCTAGGACCATCAGCCTACAAACACAGTGATGGTAAATTTTGTCTGTTTCTGAATTTAAACCTCAGACAGAAGTAATTAACTGATGAATGTAAATATAAAAAACAAGTAAAGTTTAATCAAATTGGATTTAAAACACAATACTTTGTCAGAAGAAATGTGAGGCCTCAGTGACCTACCCTATAATGTTACCTTAGTGACAGGATGAAGCTGACAGTTGCCATGGTGAATAAGGCCCATAATGGCGTCCACAGCTTTTGGGGTGTCAAAGTCGTCAGCAAGAGCCGTTCGAACACAGTCCTGTGTAGTGGACAACCTTGACCAAACAATGACAGCAAAGAGACACCAAAACTGAATCTTCAGTTGTTATTCCCAACTAGGCTATTGGCTCATTTGTTGGCATTTTTATTTTAATTGACTTTTTGTGTTCATCAAGCTTTAGAAAAAATGCAATGAAAACACAAATTGAATGATTTGAATTAAAGTAACTAACTCTCATATTTATATTACCCTGTACTCTGTGTATACCAAACCCTAAGGATAAGTTGTTGTACCTCTCCCAAAGTGTTCCCTCCTCTACAGACTGGCACTGTAAGTGGCCCTGCATATACGCTTGTGCACTGTGGCTAAAGGCAGAGATGGTAGACAGGGTGGTTTGGGCTTCATTCATGCTCGCATCACTGTATTCAATTGCTGGGGGGACATCACAACATATTTATTAACAACAACATTATTAACTTCTTTCTCTTTTTAAACAGTGGTTGTGTTTATGTAAGTATAGTGCTGTACAACATGATAAGAAATGTATTAATAGTGAAACATACCTGATCTGTATTTGGTCAGAAGGCAAAAAAGTCGAAACTCATTGGCAGTGTAAGATGTCAGAAAATCCTATGAAGAGAGTACATTTGCAGTACAGTTAAAACATGTTACATATTTAAATACATTTATTTTCTTTCGGTTTATGTTACCTTTATAGTTATATAATTCTTCAAGGATTTTGACATCTTCTCTGCACTTCCTTTCAAATGAAGGTGGCCTTGAAAACAAAGATTGCCTTAAAACTAGGGTTGTAAGTTGTAAGTGGATTACTTGGTGTGATTATTTAAGTCTTAAAAATTATGGTAATTAATAGATACTAAGGATTTCAATGTGTTTTATGAGACTTGAACACAACAACAGCAACAAAACAAATAATATATTGTCTTTTGAAGCAAGATTTGGAATCTCCTAAATGATACATCACAACAATGTACGTAAAGAAATAGTTCACCCCGAAGTAATTTTCATTCCATCCTAGGTGTATATAACTTCCCTTCTCCAGGCAAACACAATCATGTATTAAATATATAATTTTTTAACAATATAATAAATAATATATTAAATAAAGTATTATATAAAATCCTGGCTCTCTCAGTTTTGTAATGGCATTGATAAGTTCCCCAGTTCTGAAACCCCAAAAAGTGTATGCACCTTTGATAATCTTAAAAGTAATTTGTAATCCAGGAGGTGATTGCATGTTTTCCGAAGCGTTTATTTTTAGCCTACAAGTATGTAGCCAAGACAGGCCACATTAGAATTTGAAAGTGTATAGAACATACGAGAACATCCATAATGGTGCCACACAGGTGCCAAGTATCTCAACTTCTGGTTCTAAGACATGAGAACTAATAAGATTCAAAGTTATTTTAATTATAAGTTCTCAAATTGTAACCTTGCTATTACAAAGCTGGGATAAGCCACAATATTAAATATAACTCTAATTGTATTTGGCTAAAGAAAGGAATTCACATACACCTAGGATGGCATAGGGGGTAAATTGTGGAGTTTTTGGGTGAACTATTATCCTAATATGGATGTGTTTTAAACAAACATTTTAAAAGATTTTTAAAAACTGTAATATGCAATTAAGTAATTAATTAATTAATCAATATTGTGCAATTCATAAAACTTAAAATTTGACTGATTTCTTTAATTATATGCTACTATACCTATAAAATACAGTACATTTCATTAAATATCTAATGCAGAATGCTTAGGGCATTACCCGAGTGCAGGAAATAATTTCCCCATTGTTCACACTGATGATAAGCTTCAGATTGAGCAATCTCATTCTCATGATGAGGGAAGGCAAGGTCAATTCCTCCCGAGTGGATGTCCAACTGACTCCCAAACACTGAGCTACAGAGCAAACAAGAAAACAGCATGTATGAGGTTTGCCATTTCATATAAATAGATCATAATATTAACTATTGGTCATACTATTGACATTAATATTTATTTTATCCCATATATTCAATGTAAAAATACATGCTCTGTCATGACCTCCTAAATGAACCTAAAAATTGGGTAAACCTGCATTATTCTGTGATTCCCACAGATACGTTTTTAAGCAACCGTACCTGGCAACTGTTGAACACTCAATGTGCCACCCAGGTCTTCCTTTTCCCCAAGCTGACTCCCAGTAAGGTTCATGTGGTTTGGATGCCTTCCACAAGGCAAAGTCCCTTGCATTCTTTTTATCCTGCATCCCTAAAACAAAAGTAATTGTGTCAAAGCTTCTAACAGTAACTTATCATCATTTATATCATCAATATTTTTGTCAAACATCTCAAAGAATAATAAAGACACATTATGGACATACCTAACTCTCCAACAACGTCTCCAAGGTTCACAAGCTTGCCATAACGGTCACCAATGGACTTTGTGTCAAAGTAGACATTACCTGAATCAACACATTATTTTGGATGTTCAGGTTCATCTTTACTATTAGAAATAACAAAACACTTGCTCTTAAAGAGATAGTTAACCCAAAAATTATGCTATAATTTTAAACCCTGAATGTCATTCAAACCCTGTATATGGAACACAAAAGAAGATATTTTGCAAAATGCTGGTTACGGCACCCATTGACTTCTATTGTACCTTGTGTCCATAATGTAAAAGTGAATGGGTGCCGGTAACCAGTGTTTTGTAAAATATCTTCTTCTGTGTTCTGCTGAAGCAAGAAAGTCATACAGGTTTGACGTGACATGAGGGTGAGTAAATAATAAAATCATTTTTATTTTTGGGTGAACTATTCCTATATGGTCGTGTGTCCACCAGATCGTTATAACGCTAGAAACGGCAGGTGTTTGTATGAAAATGCTGTCTGTGGCCACTTGTGTTTTTCAGCCTGGCCGCGTTGGTTGCTATGATCAGGCCCGCTGGACAAAACGCTCTGGTGGACACAGCCTAACTAACAAAAGCAAGAAGCACCTTGACTTGTAGCATAAGCATGTCCATTTCTAATAATACGCTCAATGAAAGTCACAATCTGAGGTATGTTATCTGTCACCCTCAGGTATACAGCTGGAGGAAGAACCTGGAAAACACAATTATCAAACATTAATTGAGTGTGTGTGTGTGTGTGTGTGTGTGTATACACATATGTATGTGTATGTGTGTATGTGTATATATGTGTATGTGTATATATGTGTATATGTATATGTATATATATATATATATATATATATATATATATATATATATATATATACACACAAATATATACATACATACATACATACATACATACATATTGTACATACATACATATATATATATATATATATATACACACACACACACACACACACACACACACACACACACACACATATATGTGTGTATATATATATATATGTATGTATGTATGTATGTATGTATGTATGTATGTATGTATATGTATATATATGTATATATATATATATGTATGTATATGTATATGTATATGTATGTGTATGTGTGTATGTGTATATATGTGTGTATGTGTATATATGTGTGTATGTGTATATATGTATATATGTGTATATGTGTATGTGTATGTGTATATATATATATATATATATAGTACTTCAGGCCTAAAATATTCATACTTACCCGTAGCGCCTGCATGTCCCTCTTAAACTCTTCTTCATGCATTCTTGCAAGTACAGTGGGTGACATGTTCTCCTGTGAAAAAAATTGACAATAAAACAACACATCTGAAATATTTACATGGTTCTATACAAATCAGATGAAGCATAGGGCCTTGTTGTATGTTAGAAGCAAAACAGCTTAATATCAGTTGACACTTACCTCAAGGCTTCTCTGTATGATTTTATCATCAATGTCAGTGATGACCATAGCATGGATAACATTAATACCAAAAACTCTGGATAAAATCCTTTGCAGAATGTCAAACCTGACATAGGAACTACATGCAAGGGAACAGGAAGAAAATTATTGACAGCTTATAAAAACATCCAAAACAAATGTTTACTTTCAACATTTGTTAGGGCTGTATCACAGAAACATCCTAACAAATATGTACTTAACGGTTTAGTAACCATGATGATTTTAATGTGCAAGCTATTTAGAACAATACATTTGTCAGTTCTTAACTTAGGATGTAAGAAGTTTCTGTAATATGGCCCTGTGTTTGACTTCGGTCAGTCAAGCGTCCATTTCAAATAAGATGGTCAAGCCAGGCCTCACCTTGTTTTGTTGTGTGGGCATGTACTAAGCATCATACTGTAGTAAAAGCTTGAGATGACTGATGTCAAACTTCAGCAAACACAGAACAACCTAGGAACACCCTAACAACAACTCAAAACACCCAATCAAACTGCATATTAACTACCCAGGATGCACTAGCAACTACATAGTAACACTCTGGCAACTGCATGGCAACACTCGAGCAACTTCCTAGCAATCACCCAGGACAACTTAGCAACACCCTAACAACCACCCTGAACTGGATAGCAAAACTAGCAACCACCAGAACACCCTAGCAACTGCTTACGTTAGAAACCGTGTTAGCCGGAAGATCGCTTTTATTTTGAAATCACTAATCTCAAGCTCCTATTGTAATGTCTGGAACACACCGTCTTTGTGGAAGTGGAGGCTGTCATGACCACAGTCAAGATTGCAATCAAAGAAACTTACCACGCGTGGCCAAGATGGGCGTGATCATAAACAGTGGGTCCACAGCTATACCTAATAAAAGAACATATGTTAGACATAAAACCGCAAAATTACACTTAACGTAACTGATCACTGTATCTTACCAGGTGGCGATTCGCTCTTGTGCCAAAAGCAAAGGCTCCTTTTGTTTAGTGAGGCTGTTGTACGTCTTTATGCCGGTGTCATAGCCCACTGGTTTGAGCCACTTCTTCTCCTGTCGGTTACACACACTGCGACTGGACACCAATGACGCTTTTGCAAATCCCTTTTGAATTCCATATCTGATTCTAAAACCTGAATTTATACAACTTCTATTTGCAATGAATGTTTGAAAAAGCCTCATTTTCATTTATGGAGTCCCTTGTGGTTACACAAGTGCGAAAATGAACACTGATGACACTGACCTAATTCTACATTTGGACGTTTTCTTATTGATGGCATATGTGAATAGACATATGTGTACTACCAGTTGATAATAGTTTAACTTTCTAAACGTATCGGCATTAATAGCACTTTAACTCAAGGACATCGAACTGTCAGAGGGATACGCACGCGCAGTATCCAGTAAACGTAAGATAAGGAAAACGAATAAATTTACACAGAAATTAAAATGCTAAGCTTTTTAGTTTCATCCGCTTTTCGTGGACCGAGATATTCACTTCACATGTGTAAACAGAGAGGCCCTGCAATGTAAATTCCTTCTTTTTTCTTTTAATGACTGTTAAAAAAACAACTAATGGTACATATTCGCCACCTACTGGCATGGAGGATAATAAAGGATATTACCCTTTATTACCAAGCATGTATGCTTTAACTCTAAAAACATGATTACTTTTACAAAACAAACATTACTAACATTGTGAGTGGACCTTAGGAAAAAAAACATATATCACATGACTATTTAAAATGTAACCATATGGCCTATGTAGTGCAATGCGTCTGTTAAAGTTGCCTGTTCACAAACAGTGGGGAAGCAGTGGCTGGTAGCCCTTTTTTCCTTTGCTGTATGTACCTTCAAATTATCTCCTTCATTTCTTTTTTGACCCAATCTCAATGTATAGCCCTGAAAAAGATTTTCAACACCTAAGAGGCCTTACAAAATGAACATGAAATAAAATTAATGCACTCCATTATGACCAATGTAGACCAAAAATGATTCGACTCAAACTGTGAATGAGCTCTTTTTATTGAACTGATTTCTTTGTGAAACAGCACTGTGCATTGCATTAGTCAAGTCAATTGTACATTTTTCTAAATATAACCAAATTAGTGATTAGTACAAGTTTTAGAAGTATATATTGTGTAAATACGGTTCTGATTAAAAATGTATATACTATAGAAGTACTGAATTGTTTTTATTTATACAACTAAGTGGTCTTTACTGATAAATTGTCCATCTGCTTTAACACACTACCTCTTAAACATCAACAAACTCCATGGCAAAGCTTTGTGATTGTTTAGCTTTATCAACCAGTTAGTGTAGTGCATACAGTGTCCCCATAAGTATTCAAATATATAACACTTAAATGTATCATCATTACAGAACCTTGGATTTACTGAATTAACTGAATTTATGCTACACTCTTTTCACAGATCACAAAAGAAAAGTAATTGCATGGACTATCATTCCAGCTCTGCATGACAGCCTTTTCAAAAACAGCAACACCACAGTCATCATTTCCATTCCGACCACCATTGTTAGGCTGTCCTTTTATCCAATAACTGTAATAACACAAAACAAAATCAATTCAATGAAATCACATCTAAGTCAATTGACTCATGACACAGTCACTAACTGGCACACACTAATTTTATACCCTGTGGTCAGTTTTTTGCCATCCACCCATTTCCAGATCCCTTCGTTCTCTGCGTCAGTCAGGCCAAGCCAAGCTCCCAAGTTACTAATCAAGCTGTGAACAAAAAACTGAAAAACAAAAAACAGAAATTTTGCACTAAATCAGGAACTATTGTTTTCTTGCTTTTCTTGTTACATTCTTCATTTTTGACTTACCATTTCCTCTTTGCTGTTTATAACTACCAGATCTGCTCCACTCTTTCTGCAATGCTGTCTGCCAGCTGTCCAATTCATCTTCACAGTAGAAATTGAGTATATACTGGACCTAAAATACTTCCATCCTGCAGGTGTATGAACACAACTTTAGTAACATCTGAGATTCTGACAATAACATGAGCTCATAAATAAAAGTGTTAAATACAAAATACAGTTTCACATATTTAATACCTTTATGTGAACATTATAGTACAAAATTAGCATCATTGTTTATATCCATTTTTTATGTGTAAATTACTAAAATGGACCAAAAATGCCAAAATTTGAGAAGTGCTCACCAAAATTAGAAAGTGCCGTCTGAAGTCCACCCTTCTCCAACTGTAGGTGGTCTCTCTCTCTGGTCAGATTATTGTTTTGGGATTGTAGCTTACGTCTCTCTTCAACTAGGTTACTAGCAAGGGCCTGTAACCTGTTTCTCTCATCCGTCATATTGTTATACCAATTTTGTATTTTGTCTCTCTGATCAGCCATTGTCTTATATTTGGTTTCTGATTGATTTTTCTGTCTGGCCAGGTTGTTACTTAGTATCTGCAGTTTGTCTTTCTCTTTGACTAGATTACTGTTGAGTGTTTGCAGCTGTATTTTTTCTTTGGTTATGTTAGCAGTTATAGCCTGTAATAGATCTCTTTCTTCAGTTAGGTTACTAGTAAGCGTCTGTAACCGATTTCTCTCATCTGTCATACTGTTATACCAATTTTGTATTTTGTCTCTATGATCAGCCATGGTCTTGTATCTAGTTTTTGATTGATCTATCTGTATGGACAAGTTGGTTTTCTCTTTGACTAGATTACTGTTAAGTGTTTGCAGCTGAATTTTTTCTTTGGTTATGTTAGCAGTTATAGCCTGTAATAGATCTCTTTCTTCAGTTAGGTTACTAGTAAGCGTCTGTAACCGATTTCTCTCATCTGTCATATTGTTATACCAATTTTGTATTTTGTCTCTCTGATCAGCCATTGTCTTATATTTGGTTTCTGATTGATTTTTCTGTCTGGTCAGGTTGTTACTTAGTATCTGCAGTTTGTCTTTCTCTTTGACTAAATTACTGTTGAGTGTTTGCAGCTGTATTTTTTCTTTGGTTATGTTTTCAGTTATAGCCCGTAATAGGTCTCTCTCTTCAACTAGATTACTAGCAAGTGCCTGTAACTGATTTCTCTCATCTGTCATATTGTTATACAAATTTTGTATGTTGTCTGTCTGATCAGCCATGGCCCTGTATCTAGTTTCTGATTGATCTTTTTCTTTGACCAAGTTGTTACTTAGTATCTGCAGCTTGTCTTTCTCTTTGGCTAGATTACTGTTAAGCGTTTGCAGCTGAATTTTCTCTTTGGTTATGTTAGCAGTTATGACTTGTAATACATCTCTCTCTTCAACTGTGCTGTTGTAGTTAACCTGAAGTTGAAGGTAACTGCTTTCCAACTGTTCTTTCTCCAAACTGAGATTGTTATATCTGATTTGGTGCTGATCTCCTGTTACAAGAGCATTAGTTTGAAGATATTCAGTTTTCTGTTCTGTCAGGTCATTATGACTTTTTTGTAAGTGTTTGTTCTTAACATACAGCATGACGATAGCTGCCAGCAGTACTGCACACAACAGTCCTAGAAATTGAGCAGCAATTTTGTAGCATTTGTTCCCATTTATGTTACAACCTAAGAAAAATGTGCAACATTCAGTATAAATATTAACTTGCCTTTGATTAATTTAAGGTTGGTATTACCACAAGACAGTTAAGAAATTAAGATGGTTAAAAGCAAAAAAATTAAACATACAAATACGAATATATACATTTTAAAATCTGTGAATCAAATAAAAGTCTGGTTTGTCAATCACCCACATTTAAGTAATTTACCTCGATAATGCTGTTTGTCATCATACTTGCTGGTCAGGACAGATTCCCTTGAAGTCTCACAGTGATTGACACTGGTTGTGATCCCCTCACAAATAGTGAATTTTGCCAGTGTAATTTGAGACATATTCAGTCTATGCCACTAATAGAACCGATCTCTCAGAGCAATGTTTTTTGTAACTATTGGTACATTATAATCTTCAGCTATAAACACTATACTGAAACTAAGACTAATGATGTCTCACTTTTTAAAGGGGTGTGCTGGATAAAAAAGTGATAGTGATGAACACATGGGTTCATTATCCTGGTTCCTTATTTTACTAACTAAAACAGTGTTGCACTTGTGACACTGGGTAAAAATGCTAAACTGTGCAAAAAAAAATGCTTAAGCTGTACAAAAATCACTTATAAATAAAAACTCAAATAGCGATTTTTAAAGGGGAAGTCTTCTTTTATATGAAATCTTCAATGAATCCTGACAAAAAAGTACAGCACTGAGATGTTGTGATATGCACATGAGGTTACTGGGGTTTAGACTGAACATCAAGAGTAAGTTTTTCCTGGTTCAGAAAACGACTTGTCCAGCGTTTGTCCAAAATTGTTGCCAACAAACAATTTAATTATAATTTTAATAAAAATACTAAAAGTTGAACTAACTAGCTTCTTTATTTAGTTGAGAGACTAAAAAAGCTGTGCAGCAACTTGCCTTGAAGCTTTTCATTATTATTTTTTACAGTGCAGTCATTTATAATCTTCGTGGTTAGAAAAATGACTTAAAAAATTATTTATTATCAGGATGTGAAGAAACCAGCATGACAAAAAAAATCACCTGCCCTATCTTTAACAAGAATCATCATTAATGTCAGCTGTCAGACATTGTCAACATATTTTGTAAGCAAGAAGTCTCAAGGTGAATGACACAATGTTAATGTTTTTACTTTAAGTGCATGTTGTTGATTCAGCTAAAAGCAAATAAAATCACTGACCAAAGCTATTTTATTGAAAAAAATGTATGCCCTCCAACTAAAGAGCCTGAATGAACATAAAAAAGAAAGCACAAAATCTTCATGCACAACAATATGTACAGAAGGTCAATAGGACTAGTTTCTGAAATACTGAGCCAGTGTGTCAGAGTTCCTTTAATGTCATTTAATCCATATAAAACTTGTGCATGGTGATACAAAACATTTCTCCAGAGCCAAGGTACTACAAAAACAACACAGAATAAGACAAAAACATGTACAAACTTAACATAATAGTCATAATTATCTATCAAAGAAAACCAAAAAATAATAGTAATAATAGTAATAATAGTTAAGTAACAATTAACACATTAACAAAACAATACAACAAGGCGCAATAGTGGGGGATGTAATAAATCTGCAAATGTGCAAGATTCCGCTTACAGTACTATATGTGCTGGTTGTCAAAAGGAGACATAAGACATGGCCCTTTCCCTGAAAGGCATTGGTTGAACTTGAACTGTTGTTGGAAGAGACATAATCTCCTTTAACATTAAGAGTTCTATTGTAAGACAGTTTCAGCACCGTAAGTGCTGAGTCATCATTCAGTTTCCAGCAGAGTTACTCAGAGCATTACTCAGCTGTAATGCAGAACATGCCATAAAATCACAATACTCATTGGCGTAACTTTGTTATGAAAAGTGATAGGGACTTTTCAGCAAATAAATAAATAAAATAAAAAATAATGAATACGTCCATATACTGCTGGAGAAAGAATCTCTCGCGTCAGGTCACTAAGGCACATTTGCTAAATTATACCAATAACAAAAAATGTGCTAAAACTAAAAAGTTTTTATTTTAAAATATTCAGCCTAAATGTGTATAGCAAATGTTGTAGAGCAATAAAACAAAACGAAACCACACAATACTAATAACGGTCTTGTATCATGTTATAAAGTGCTTGCTTCTGATCGGCGCAAAAGAAATTTCTTAAATGTATGAATTAAACTATAAATGATGACTTGAAGAATAATTTTAGATGTTTTCCTTTAATGCGCATCTTCCTATTTCTCAAATACTTTTAAAAAGTGGTGGGGACACAATCAATTTTGGAAAAAAGTGTCCCACCTGTCCCACCCGTAAATTACGCCTATGACAATACTGTAAATGCACTACTGTTTTCAGAGCAGTTTCATAGTAATGCATGAATGGTTACAGGCATTGTTACTGACATTGCTAAAAATAAACAATAAACAAGTAGATAATAAACAAGTAGATAAATACTGCTGTTGATTATTCTGGCATAAGAGGACCAATTGTCCAAAAGATTAATATGTATCATACTAATAGTATATGATGACTTCATACAGCATTGTATTTAGAGGGTGTTTATTAAAGAAATACTATGGTATTATTACCAGCATGCAAGTGACCAGGCCAAAACACCATGTTATAATGGCAGCACTAATTCTTTATAAGGGAATAATATTACGTTATGTTTGTGCTGAGAAAACTCCAGCATTGCTTGTTTGCAGATGTTTTTGAAATGTTGTTTTTTAAAGCAGGGACAGTATCAGATTGCGAAGCATGGCTCAACTACTTTTTGAGGTCACTGGAAGCGTTTTAGTTCTCAGAGCAGTAACTTTTCAACACCACTAGGTGGAAGTGTTTCACATATTGATGAAAAAGAAATTGAATTTGGGGCTTAAAGTTTTTAAAGATTTAGTTGCACAGGGAGGTTTAAATGTTAACTGATGCATTATATCCTTTGGAACTGCACTTGTATGAAGAGACTCACGTCCACTCGTCTATAGCACCGTATCTGGACACAGGAATGTCTGTGTACTGTAACTTTGAGGCATGTCAATGTGTCCAGGCCAGGCATCTGGAGCACAGTGTCAGAACGATTTCCAAAGAATCTGCAAAGTGTCATTTGGCTGATGTCAGGAGATCTCTTTGTATATAAAATATATCTATAACATAACTAATTATTGTTTAAATGTGACCTTTATGCATAACAAAAGCTAAACAAGTGCCACAATTTTGCACTGGAATAAACAGGCACTGATAATATAGATACACTGTAGATACATGACAATCTTCTATTAGATGAGGTTATAACCTTAAAGAAATGTATTTACTATAAGGAAACCTTGAAGAAATTCCCCTCGCATGAAACTTCTGTAAGTAAACTAAACTGTTTTTACAGTGTAAGGAAAAAACAATACTGATGCTCAACAGTAATATTATTGTGATCTACACTGGCTAGCAAAAGTTATACTATACCAAATGTTTATAAATAATTGAGCTCTCATTTGCTCGTCTGCTAAATGAATAAATGTCAATATTATAAGCAGCAGTTTAAAACCTTAAACGTCTTTCGATACTACTACAAATATATAGTACTACTTCTACTGCTACAGTACTCTTATTTTGCATTTTGGAGATATTTAATTATCTTAATTATGTCACATTTATGTTAAAATGAAGCAGTAATAGTGCAACATTTTTATCAAACATTCAGTTACATCATGGTATTTTAGAACCACCTTTGATGTAAGATATGTTAGATGTAACAGAAAGGCAATGACAACAATTGCAAAAACATGCTATCAAAAGCGAGTGATACAACTCAAATTTCCACATGAAAAAAAGTACAAACTTCAATAAAAGCCAATAATCCTTAAATAAAGAATAACACCACTGAAACAGTTAACAAATATAATACTAACACTACTAATACAGTTAACAAATATGGAATGGTTAGCTATGTACATCGTGCATTGCTTTTTAACCACCGTCGGTGAATGGTAATCAGTGCAACATGTTACGTCAAAGTACCGCTGCAAACTAACTAAATTTTTAAGTACAGTCAACTTGGCTTTACAAGTCATTTCAACAGTTTTTAAATTATTTTAACTCATTTGAAGTTATTTCAACTCATACAAATAACTTAAACTTAATTTAATAAATGGAAATGACTTGAAATCATGTGCATTAAGCACTGTATTAAACTCTTTTGTGAGAAATTGGGAGATAATGGTCATAAATTGCTTGGGTGAAAAAATAGCACATAGCTCAGCTTCCAAGCAAGGCACTGCTGATGAAATTTGGAGAAATCAATACATAGCCTTGAAGGTAGTTAAATTTCAAAATAAAAGCCACCATTTTGATCAAAATTATGATTGGGAATAAAATACAAAATAGATTTTGGACTTTTTAAACAACATGTAAGCAAATTTATTTTGAGATTTATTTTATTAATCATGTCATAAAAATCAATACCTCCATCAGTTCTGTAAATTAAGTTCTACATTTGGAGAGCCCTTTTTTAATTTGAGATTTCTTTTTACAAATAAAATATAAAAACTTACTGTCAATTTTAAGTATTTTCAGTTTATGTTTATTGTTATGAAAATTTGTCAAATATTTATTCTTGAGTCTTAGACCTTTGCATAAATATATAGTTAATTAGATTTTAATTTAACTACGAAATATTAAAGTCAATAGTGAAACATGTGTTCCACCTATAGAACTGTGGCAGTTAAAGTTTAAAAAAATAAACATAAAACAGACTTGTTCCATGAGTTACCTGTGTTCTGTGATGTTCATCTTTCCCTTACTTCAACTCTGGTTCTACTTGAATTTTTTTTTAAATGTAACGATGGCCTTTGTCACTCAGAATCCACTGATAAATTAACTGGACACAAATGTTCATGGTGTCAAATTGTTTAATGTAAAACAGTGTACAGCTCAATTAGGCATCTACAACGACCTAACTTACGCATTTATCCATCTGAGGTCCTACAGTACACTTCTTTCAGAACTAAACAACAGAGCACAATGAAATGCCTACAGTAACAAGATTTAAACTACTGAAAAATGTTAAACAGACCTGTATCCAGAATATCTTACTAAAGAACGCAGTGTTTATTAATGTGGAATGAATAATTTGATATGAGTTAACACTGGTCACCTGAATTTGAAATTATCATTTGTTTTATTACAACAAAGATGTAAAATTGCTTTATTGTTAGAAATAGCATCTTTGTTTAGTACATGAGAGAGAAGTTCATTTTGGAATGTATGTAACTGTCAATTTTGTGCAAACAAGCAGCATTTGTTAAATATTCCTTGTACATGTCAATATGCTTATGGGCTGTACAGGAGAATAGACATATAGGGCAGGAATGATTTACTTTTTGCATATTTGTATGTATGAGATGAATTCTAAGAATGTATGCAACAAACGTGGGATTTTTTTACTAACACAAAAGTCTCTTCTTTATCAGAATCAGCATTTAGTCTTTTGTTTGTCTTAATAAATACGATCAAAGTTAAAAAAAATTAAAAGTGCACCGATATTGAGTCAAAACGAAGCCATTTTGTTTACAATTCTTACAGCGCTTTGTGTCTTGCAGGCTAAAGTGATGACAGGAATATACATGCATGATTGGATTAATACAAATAATATACAATCCACAGTTGTGTACATCACAGTGATTTTCAGAAAAGCATGTACTGTATATCATAGCATATAATATTTTGTATCCCTGATGTCTCTTTTTTTATAATCTAAGAAATATTTGGTGAGTATACCTGATATTTCTTTTAAACATACATATGGCCAAATAGGTATTAAAAATTAGATCTTGGGTGTTATGTGTTACGTGTTGTTTACTTGCATTTGTATGCATGCCCATCACCTTGAATAATGAACTTTTTAAGTGGTAAAATGACAAAAGAACATAATGGAATATAACAGCAAAAACCCTTTGCTTATCAATGATGTTGCGCATGATGATTATCAGATTGTCTAGTTTTGCAACTTTATCAGGATTTCTTTTCAGTGAAGATGAATGAGGCCACAAACAACAACTGTAAAGCAATGTGATGGTCTCTTTTGGCACAAAGGGAGCAGCTTTAAAGAGCAAGTGCAATTATCCAGTTATAGGTATGAGTGTGCTACTGGAGATAACGATATATTTTAAAACAGTGATTTCCAGAGTCTGCAACGACAACGTGGCCATCTGAGGTGAGAGCCAGTCCTTGTGGGCCATACAGAGGGTCAGCAGAGGTATTGATATAGGACAGGAAGGATCCACTGCTGTCAAATACCTGCAGTTTCACAGATGAATTATAGAAGACGTTAAATTCATTGTCATGTACAGTACGTTAAACCTAGCATGACTAAGGACCCATTTACTGTATATACACTTGTCTTAGTGTGGCTTGTGTTACATTTTGTCTTTTACTGATCTGATAGCTACTTGTGGTGTGTAACGATGCATTCAGGTCACAATACAATATGATAGCCAATACTAGGTTCACGATTACAATATTTTTATAAAAAAAGGTCAGTCAAATAACAGATTTAGTTCCAAAACATTACCAATTTTCTGTTATCTTTGTTATTTTTTAATTGTTTAACTGAATTTATAAAAAGGAATTTTAACACAAAATTAACATTATAAAAGGACTTTTAAAAGGATTATAAAAGAAAAGTTTGCCATAAAAAGACTTTAAGAGTCTTAGGACAGCAGTAAAAGTACATAAAAATATTAAAACATAATATATGTTGACATAGGTAACATTGTTGTTAGCTCGTCATATCGTTTAACAATTATTAACAATACCTATTGTAACATCCCTAATACTGTACCTGCTGTATCAAATTTGTACAATATCATTTTACAGATCTAGTAAATACTATTGTCTTCTCCTGCACATTATGTTTTTTTTCTTCAAAAAATTTGCTGTGAATTAAAAACTGTGAAGTACTTTTTTTGTCGATTTTAGAGGTTTAGACCAAGTTTATAATTTAACAGTTAAATCTGTCTGTAGGCATTTAGTACCTGTATTCGGCTGTTGCCCCAATCAGCCACTATTATATTGCCATTGGCATCCACTGCTACACCTGTAGGTGCATTGAACTGCCCATTCCCTTCCCCGTTTGACCCAAACTTCAGCAGAAACTCTCCCTCTGGACTGAACACCTGCACATGAATGGGACAGTAACATATAATAACGAAACGACTGACTGAAGATTATTTTCAGAACAGGACGGAGCACAAAATGCTCAAAAAAGAATCTTACCTTCACAGAATGATTATGAAAATCTGTCACTATTATTTCATTATTTTGATTCACTGCAGCAAAGTGGGGTCCTGTAAAAATATTAAACATGATATAAGATTGCACAGCTTTAGCAGCTGAATGTGACATTTGTAAAATAAGGAATGAAAAGAGACGGTACTGGGATATAATTCATGTGATTGTAGATGTTTTGGATGCATTTAGACTTTTTTGCAACTAAGTGATGAAAGTATGTGTTCGTGTACCATTCATGTACCGTTCATTATATTTTTTTAATATAAGATTTATTTTTGTTAATAATGAATAATTTTTCAATTATTTAAGATGAATAACTAAATGTAGATGAATAACTAAATCAAGATCCATACCTGCAAATTGTTTGTCACCATTGCCTCGGTTGCCAAATTTCGAGATAAGTTTTCCATTAGGTTGGAAAATGAAGACGCAACAAGCTTTATTGTCAACCACAATAATGTGGCCATTTCTGTCAACAGATACACCTTTAGGACCCATTAGCTTTCCTGAGCCAATTTTGGTCTAGAAAAATATAAAAATACAGAGAAAAGAGACCAATTCACACTATGCACAATAATAAGAACTAGAACTATAAAGATAAAGTTTTCGCTGTCAATTAAATTGAATAGTGGCGTTCACACCACAACTACAACGATAAAGATTCAAAATCTTGATAAACTAGTTTTCTCATGCTCAAAACATAACAAAAACAAAGTGAACTGTTTAAGTAGCTTAAACATTACATAAATCTTGTATCTGCAACATATTTATACCGCACACAGCTGATAACAAGACACATTAGATGGTACTTACCTTATACTTGCCATCACTGGAGAAAATACTGACCCATTTGTTATCATAGTCAGCAATGATGATTTCACCATTGGGGTGTACAGCAACACCAGTGGGCCGTTGAAGCTGTCCTGGTGATCGGCCTCTCATTCCGAAACGACTCTTGAAGTGGCCATCATTTGAAAATATCTACAAAACATAAAAATCACATTTAAAAAAACAAATAAAATTTAGGCAGCGATGTTACAGAACAAATCAGAAACTTCGTACCTGAACACACTGATTGTTACTATCCGCTATTAGGACTTTTCCAGCAGAGGAAGCAGCTACTCCCTGTAGATTAGTGAATTCACCCTTATTTCTGCCTTTTGTTCCTTTTGGGGTCAAACAAAGCACAACATATACATTACCATGACAAAAATGTCAAGATTATTGAAACACTCTCCCTCTATATCTGCCACTGATATCTTATATATTTGGCACATGACTCTGTTAACTGTTAAGAATAGATAGTAGGACATAAACAGACATTATTACCACACATCAAGGATACAATTGTTGACTGTTATTTAACTAACAATAAAATTGTGATGTCTAGAACGTTTGCAGTAGTTAAATGGAGCAGTTTGTGACTGAGAAAAATAAGCATCTAGATCCCAGCATAATACAAATGCCTTGTAGTTTGTACTGACCCTTTGGTATTTATTCATCAGAATCTTGAGATATCATTTGTAAAGGGTATTATAATTCATCATAAGTATGTATAACGTGTTTTAGATATGGGCCTAAAATAACCCAACAGACTTATTGTATATGCAATTTAGAAATCATCCTTGTCTAATTCGCTTCCTAGTAATATCAAGCACTGTACACATACAAGTTAACCCTAAAATTTCATATTAACCAAGTAGGTCATCTTTGGATTTAAAAATTGGTTAAATTTGTTAAACAGTGTCATTAAAGATGTTTAACATTCTATGTACTTTTGTTAATGGCCACTAAATTCAAAATCCAGATTTATACTTAAAAAACGCTAAAGAAATCCTATTTAACAGATACATTTATCTTAAATCATCACTATACAGTAGGTTAATAGACTAGCTAGGATAATAAACCTCATGCTAACATCACCAAAAAAAAACATACCGATTCGAAATATGAGGTCATCTTCGATTGGATTTTCTTTCCGCTTGCCAGTGCTATACATGCTGGCAGGCCGCTTGATGGCTCGCTGTTTTACGTGAACGCTTCCTTGAGATTTGAGACATTTCCTGTCTCTGTCTGCCGTCAGGGAGATATCTATCGATTTGGCACATATGCTGAATGGACTGCCCCTAATGTGCTGATCATAAAGCTTCAGGGAGAGGGTGAAGCGGCCCTCACAGGGTACTGTGTATACAAATTCATAAGTGCCATTTTTATGATCAATGACTTCACCTTCTCCCAATGTGCTGCCATCAGAGGCAGAAAGATGAGCTGTGAGCAAAGCATTTCCGGTCCGACACAGGCCACCATCTCGGTCTTTTGTCGTTACGGTAACAGATGTGGGCTGCCCGACAACACAGTGTCTCAATCCATCACCGGTGGCAACCGTTTCAGCAGCTATAGCATTGGTGGTAACTATAGCACCCAGGTTGTGGATCGATTTACGAAGACCCTCAGTCTCCACCAAGAAGTCCAGCTGGTTGTTCTCTTCTGGCTGCAGGGAGAGCACCTGATTGGCCAGCTCATGAAGTCTCTCGCTCATCTGCTTTTTGACTAATAAGACCTCAGCTTCCGAGCCATGATTAAGAGCCTGCTCTGTAAAACTGCAGCTGCTGCGCATACCCTCCTGCCCCTGCAGCAATGACTCCAGCTGCGTCTGCAACACCTGTAATGACACACAAGCGCCAAACAAATTAGCCAGACACAAACGGCAACATTTCCTGTGTCTTTGCATATACTTACACTTGACAAATATTTAGCGACACACAGATGATGATAAATTACATATACTGTACACTGGGGTCCAAAAGAACAAAGTGCATGTAACAAGTAACAAGTAACCTAATGTGCTAAAAGCTTTAAAGGATACATGCCTTCAAGCCTTCATTTACACTAAACATACATTTTAAGAGAGTTTTGTGACTGATTGCATTTGAAAAAGATCATATGTAATGTTTAGTTTGCTTTCAATACTAAAGTATAGCAATCAAATAAGGAAAAACAATATAAAACAACACCACACAAACCCTAAAAGAAGAGACCACCGAACTGTCACAACCATAATCCTAACTCACCTTAACTTCTTTATCACAGTCCTTGTCCATTAAACTACCTAACTGTGAAATCCAGTCATGTGCTGCCTGTATTTACTTTGTGTTTAAAGGCTCTGCGCAGCTTGTCTGGATGAATCATTCCCATGTGACACACCCCCAGCTAAACATTACTAAAGATATAGTTCCAGATAAGTGTACTAGCCTTCTGTTTGAGTCCATAGTTGACCTCCAGTTCCATTAAAAGAACACTCTTGCGTACGTTGAGGGTCTTCTGAAGTTCCTCAAAAGTAGTATGAATCACGTTTTCTATCAAACTCTTCTGGTTGGTCAGCTGCTGCAGGATCTCGGACAAAACCTGCAGCGCAGAGTCAATTTCTGGCAGTCTAGGAACAAAAAGTGGGCAAAATCTAAATCTTTTAGTCACATATGAGACCTAAACCAAAGAACAAGCCTCATTGTAGGAGAAACATCATGGTTTGGCATGGAGCCAATTTTACGCAACATGACATCTTGCTTTTCTTATCTCAATATGATATAATAACCAGCCCTATCTTTTCACATTTGTGGAATATGATACTCAAATGATGGATTAACTCTTTTTTAACTCTTTCCCACCACCACAAATAACTGTTTTTGTCTGACTTATATTATCCGACATAAACATTTCTAGTCATACATCCATTACATCTCCTCCTATTTATCTTAACAAGACTGGATTGGGAACAATATTAAAAACAAGAATTTTGCTTGATATTGATCTGAAGATGCTGTACTCTTCAGAAAATGTGTAACAACACCCCCTACAGTTTGAAAAGTGAAAATCTTTTCAATGTTGAGGAAAGAGTTAAACTAAATACATTTCAAGTGAAAAATAATAATGTGTATGTGAGTGTATGTAACAAACCTGTTTTTTACAGCATCCAGCTGCTCCTGTAAAGAGGCTTTGTGTTGTGCTAGAACATCTTTAAGTGGGACCGTATCATGTTCTGCGTGTTCTCCACAGGTACACTCCTCACACATGGCCGTCTCGCATGGCGGACAGTAGAACTCCATTACCTGAGAGCAAAATTGAGAAGATGTTTTGATTCCTGGTTTTTATATTCAAACACTAACAAATTTACTTATTCATTTATGCCATAAAAATCTGGTAGAATAGCAGAGGCAGTCATTTAAGATGTCCATAATAATTAACGGCCACCCAATATAATTTATATATTCAGTTATATGTTGCACAGCAACATTTGTGATGGGCCTATAGACAACATTTCCCATTATGGTTACTTGCTTGAAAAATCATTCCTAACCTGTACTAAAATGGCAAATAGCAGGTTTGTCATTTATTGTAAGTTGACTGGAGGAAATATTTCTTAACATACCATACAGAGTTTAGTACAGCTGAGGTTTGTGTTCTGTTGAATCTGTGGATTTATTATCATATGTTGTTGTGCGAGTCTTACATTGCCCCCATGATTGGGACAGGACAGAATTTGCCCAGTAGCCACTCCATTGATAGTCTCTGTGCAGTCCTCTTTGTGGTTATTGTCTGGGCTTCTCTTTAGTACCTCCATCAGGTTGGTGATGAAGAAGTTGCTCTGGAGTGCCGCCACACCTTTCTCCGGCAGGATGGAGGTCTGACGGCAGACCGGACAGGACAGAGTCAAACTGTGGGTGGGGATGTAGTTCTGTAGACACCTGGAGCAGGAAGAACGGGTTATTGAGCACCTCTGTGGCAGTATGTGGATAGTGCTGAACATCAACAAAACCAGCACTTTTTACTGGCATAATTGATAATCTTAACACATTTTTGTAACATGTCTGCCTATAACATGTCCACCTGCATGTTGGTTTTGTAGTTTTGTTGCTTATGTAACCCTGCCCTAAGTGTCTGCGCCTGTCTTGTTAGCTTTGATTAGTGTTCCTGTATATACCCCTGTGTTTCTTGTGTTTGTTGGCCAGTGTTGTTAAAGTTACTGGGTTCACTTCTGTTGGATGTAATTAACTTCTTATTGTTCTTGGATCTGCCTTCTCGCCTTATTTATGCAATTTCAGCATAAACAGCAAACACGGACGCTCTGAGTTGAGCCAAAAAGTTTATTAGATAAATTTACAACTTGTGTTAATTGGCATTAATGTATAATGAATAAACATGAATTAACAATTAGCAATAGTATATTTCTAAATTACTGTTAATATGCAATGTTATAAAAAGTTTGCATTCAGGCAATTCTATTCCGAATGTCAACATGACCATGAAAAAATAAAGGTTTTACCATATAGCTGATGTCAATATTTGATGGTTTACATACCCATGTGAGGTCTCTGTCAAAGTTTTAACCTGTTAACTGTCACTGACCTATGTTATTTCCCTATTCACTTTATTATTTCATAGTTGAATTTTAATCTAATCATGACAAACTATAAATTGATGGGAAGGTCTAAGAATAAATATTTGACACATTTATATAACAATAAAGATAAACAAAATTTTTTTTTTAATGTTACTGTAATTAAAAAAAACTAAAATATATTTTTTAAAAGACTTAAAAATGTTTTTTAAAAAATCTAAAAATAAAAAAAATTCTGCTGTGATAGATGTCAGGTTAAAGCATTTTTTATGTTTAAAGCATGATTTTTTGTAGTCTGGTAAAGTGCTTGTCACATCCATAACAGTCCATATTCCTTATAAATAGGCACATGAAAATTTAAATAAAATATTTTGTTGTGTTTTAAATTGTATTTCATCTTTATGTTATTTGAAGAGTCATTCCTTCTCCATGTGTTGGGTATTATTGCTTCTGGTTTGTTGTTGACTCTCAAACACGTGTGTTCTTTTTTGTCCCATCCATATTGCATGTATATTTCAATTTTTTTAAATACTCATGCATAGACTGATTTTTATGTCATGGACTCCATAATGCTGAAGTTGTCCATTCTGTACAGAATTTAAAAAGATCTAAAGACACCTCTAGGTCTGCATGCTTTTCTGATAAAAACAAATAAATACCCATGCCACAATTAATTTGAGCAAAATAATGGAGTATCAGGGCGGAAGTACCTTTCACAGAAGGTATGGAGGCAAGGGAGGACTTTGGGATTGTTGTAGCGATCCAGACAGATGCTGCAAATCAGGAACTGTTTGTCAATCTGACGTACCACAGGGATGGGGAGGCTAGAAGCTTCAGTGGCCATCCTAACACTCCGTCAAAGACCCCCCACACTCTTTCAGCCAGGGCCCTGTGAAAAGAGTCGCAGAGAGAAGATAATGTTAAAATGTACTGTATCACACAAACACTAGTGCAAGGTGCAACACATGTTGACACACACAGCAAAAGTTCTCATGCAATGTACTATCCCATTGAATTATACTATGGCAGTGTTCTGTGAAGCAGCATAAGCTCAGGTCATGACTGACTGCTTTTGGACACAATTCTTTTTTTTTTACTGGTTGCTCCTTTTAACCTTGTATAAATGAAGGCACAATGGCTTGGTGATCTTATTGATAGTACTGCTGATAGCTTTAAGCCTAAACTATTATTATCTTCATAAGATTTGCAGATGTATAATGAGCCGTGTACTACCGAGCTCCTGAGATGTTTGTAGAAAAGAAGCAGTAAATATTTCATTAGGCCTTTAAAAGCTTGTGTAACAGTGCAGGCGATGCAGAAAGCGGACTAAAATAACCAGGACTGGTGTTCTTAGTGCTGAGCAGCACAGAATGTCAGTTCACTGACCACAAAGTGCTCAATGGAAGTCAAACTCTAAACACAGACATTTGGACGACGTCTACAAAACACTAAAACGAATGCTTTGATGCGGTCTCTGTTAGCCCATGAAGAGAAAATTGAAGATGTTTGTCTGCATTGTATGCGGCTGAAGGTAACCAAGTTATGCTGAAACATAAATCACTTACATAATGGCTATTTATGTCTACACCAGAGCAAAGAAATTGTAACTTGTACATATTGTCTGCACATGACTGGAGTTGGCTGCGCTAAATTGTGGGTCCACTAGGAGGCAAAATTCACAATTAAACCCTTTGGAATGTAAACGTGATAAAAATAGAACATAAAAAGCTGTATATCTAATAATTACAACACAAAACAAATGTGGATGTGGTGTTGTACAAAGTAAAAAAAAAACTCGTCGTGAAGCATAAGAAACTAAATTTATATTTCAGTTGATGTTAGATTTCATTGTTGATTGGAAATATGTTGCTTTTTTTGACCTTAGCAAATAATTAATTCACAAGTGAATAAATTTGACCTATATGTTAAAATTAACCTTTCTAAAAATGGATAGTGGCCAAAAACATTTACATACTGCCATCTAAGATTAAGACATTAGACATGCCTCACATGGCATTTTCAGCGCAGATTAGCTTGCAATGTAGGGCATGTCAAAACTCTGTAGATCAGTGAGATAGGGAGAAGCAGGGCACATTGCTATAGTGAAACCCCCAAGGCCATCCATCCCTTCTTTCTGCTGGAAAAAGATTCAAAAAGAATACATCTCCATAGCAACAGCAGGAAACAAGGAGGTCAGCAATATGTAAACCTAAGCATAAGAAGTTCACACAGGATGTCCTTTTTACACAATTTAAACATATTAAATCCCACAAAAGATGTTATGTTGCCCCGAATCGGATTGGTCTGCTCTTGTAACACTGTCTGTCACTTATACATTTTGCTACATGCCAAAAAAATGTAACGTGAAAGACTTAAAAACATAGTGCTCATGGTGTCAATGGTGAAAAAACACAGAGATGTGACACAATGGGCAAAGACAACTGTCTGGCTTAGGTTTATAGAGATCAGCAATAAAAACAGCATTGACAGAACACAAAAATGCATACAAAATGTGCACAAAAGGGTCTTTCACAGCAAAGCTGACTAACATTACATAATATTACTTAACCTGATAACTATTTTACTAATCTAACATTTCATTAACGTTAAAATAACATCAACATTAACTTTTAATTAGTTAAAATTAGCTCATGTATATTTTTATGAAAACTTATCAAATATTTATTCTTGAGTCTTAGACCTTTCCATTAGTATTTATATACTGAAGTGAATAGTGAAATAACCTAAGTGTTCCCCCTGTGAAGCGGTGACAGTTAACAGGTTAAAATTTTATTAGCTCATAGCCAAATTCAAAGAACCATTAAATTAAAACAGCTCATCTATTTTTATCAGATCCATATTTGTTTGGTATGAGTTTAATACAAAAATGTCTCTTTGCTTGCTAGAGTTTGGAGGTCAAGAAACCACAGCATTAAATAATCAAAATTCGCAAAAACACAAATATGCCTTGGTCTCCACCTCTGATTTAGGACGGCAATTTATGAATATACAACTTCTCAAACATATGATAATAAAATCTAAAATAATAAAATCTTCTCATTTTGTGCATGTCACCCCTGCTTGAGTCTGTTACATAATATAAGACTTAGGCATCTGGTACACACTGTCTCTGTGACATGAGAGTGGATAAAAAAGTTAGGTTTGTATTAAAAAAACAAAAAATAATCAACATCCTTACTGTGATCTAAGACAAGTCACTATTCTTGCTGTAATGCATCCAGTTTTTAGCCAATCTTTAAGATCAGATATATATCTAGAACAAATTATTTTGTAGGATACATCATCCATCCATCCAGATGTGCAAACAGTTATATTTAGCAATAACATAGCACTGCTACTTGTATGAGAATGACATAGGTACATGCTACCGCCCCACGTCATCATGTCCACATGTTGATACCCAGAAACGCATACCTGAGCACTGCTTAGCCTAAAAAGAGATGACAGGTAATATCAAGCATGCTGGATAGGACAGGACAGTGAATTTACTCACTCTTCAGTGCCCTCAAAAAAGCCACGCCTGTACGTTCACTGGCAACATCATTCATCAGTTCGCTGTGTAAACACTCACTGTCTCCCACTCTCATTTACAGTCCTCCCTCTCCTCTCACTGACTCACTAAATGCTAACTCACTGCAGTACCCTTTGCAAAGCATTGTGGGACTGTGATGTAATTCCTGAGTGTTTTGTAGAGAAGATGGTGGTGGGGGATTATGGCAGAAGCTGTCTGCAGGGGTCAGTTCCTCAGCCAATGGGACATTAGAAGATTAGACAGAGCACTAATGCAAAAGCAAAAAGGGTGTGTGTGTGTGTGTGTGAGAGAGAGAGAGAGAGAGAGAGAGAGAGAGAGAGAGAGAGAGAGAGAGAGAGAGAGAGAGAGAGAGAGAGAGAGAGAGAGAGCGCTGACTCACAGGAAGTTCTGTTCTATACCATCATCTCCATTTATCACATTTTACCATTTTTAAATGTACAGAAAGAAGCAAAAAACAAAACTTTATTTTGTTTTATGTACATATACAAAAAATAACCTGAATAATAATAATATTATATATAATTATTAATATAGCTATATCGCTGAATAACAGATGATTTTGTATGAAATCCACCACTTTTTCACATATCACAGTTGGGATCATAATGAGGCAGAATGACAGAGCAGACAGAGAAACACAAACAGAAAAAAACTGTGAAAAATGAAGAAGCGTTGTGGATGGGACAGAGTGTAGAAAAGCATATCAGTAACATCTTTCTAATGTATATATTTACAGACATTTAAGTGCTTAAAAATAATGTAAGCAAAATAAATAATGAATGCACTGCTCTCAACAACACATATTTTGCACAAAGGCTACTGTTGTTATACTCACTATTGAGAGACAAGTCCTAGCTTTCTTCAGAATACAGCCAGCAAAGCATTACTGTCAAATCTCCAGTCCAGCTCTGCTATACTATGTTGTTGTACACCGACAGTCCAGCCCACCACAGTGCTTTTCAAACAACTGAACTCAGCATCTTTGTTCATGACCTGATTTGGCAATGGTCCACACTGGCCTAATGCCAGCAATGCAATGATTTTCAGGCTGATTATGAATGTAATTTTGTTATAAATGATCAGGTTAAATCTACTCCAGTTGCACTCAGTTGTTGTTTACACAGACACAGATAAGATCATGATCATGTAGTCTGTGATGTCTTCATTTTTAGATGTTTGTGGAACTGAAATTGTGCAAAACGAATCCAATACAAAATGCACTGCATATTTTGGTAGTGCATTTTTCAGTATTATTAAAGCTCATAAAAACAATTATTGATTTAAATGAAGACTGAAAAATATTGTATTAATCATTTAGATTTGTCATTAATTTAGAACAAGATTAAAAACATAACAAAAGCATTTAAAGCTCATGCACAGCGAACAAAAATCTGCTAATAAAGCAGACTGCCCATAATATGTAATACATAAACACTTGAGTCAGCATAAAATCATCATGTTTATATTGTTTATTAGAAACTTTTAAAAGCCAGGTTTTAAGGTTGCTAAGAGATTAGGTTTATTTACGTTTGTGGAAAAAATATTTTAAACTTCAACTCATCTCAGTTATCTCTATATCTCTATATATCTAATCTTTATATTTTAACACGAAATGAAGCTTACTATAAGCAGTATATCCAACTTTCCAACCATATCCTTTATATCCAATTTTAAAAAAATAAAGTACAACGTGGGAGGAGAAAAAAATTAAGAATCCCTATTGACACCAGACAAAATCTTTTTTTTTGACAAAGCTTTCATTTTTAACACGTTTTATACACAAGTGACTGACATGCATGTTGCATGTTTCCCTTAACTGGAGTTGATGTTTGACAGTGCCCCACCCCCACTACTAATAATCTCATCAGGGCTTTACACAGTCTCTACCGGGGGCCAGGGCACGTGTGACATCCAACACAGAACACAGGAGAAACCACAGAACAGTGGGAAAACACAGTAAAATGTCAGCCTCATTTAAACAAATATCTGTTTATTTAGAGGCCTACAGTCAGCAAGTTAAATGATTCACTAAAGCATCATCCTACCAAAAGAATAACCAAAATTAAATCATATTATCAGCAACAGCACCCATTCATTGATTCTGTGACCTCACCATGAGGACAGTACTGTAGGTAGACAAAGAAGAGATGTCAATGCACTGATTTGTCACCTCTAATATTGATCTAGAACACACCATCACTAAGCTAATGCACGATTTCCTTAAAACCACAAGCTATGAGGGTTTTGTGTTATTATCATAACACCAACAGACAATAAAAAATTAAATAATTGAGAATTAAAATAGCCATTCGTTACTGTATTGTACATAAATCACCTCCTTAATTTATTTTACTACCTAATGGAAAAAACATGCACAACCACTTGCGCCCTATTCAAATTCCTATCCGCGAACATCTTTACATACAGGTAGAAGTGCAACACGTCCAACAGCAAGCAAAAAAGCAGGAGATGAGCTCGGCATTAACATCACTTTCTTGTGCAAACCAGCCTAGAATGTATGATATATCATACAGCATATTGTTGAATTTTAGATAATGTATGATTTCTTATACATTAGTGTGTGTTTTTCAAACAGACCGTCCTTACGTCTCATAAGACAAACATTGCATTTTCTTTTGAACCTTGATCATTTAAATGACCAACCACCAGATCATTCTGTTATGATTGAATTGATATGTGGTCCTTTTTCATCTTAAACTAATAGACCACGTCTTGTAGTGACACTAAGAATATAAAAGCCGCTGCCTTCCTGTATGCAGCCTATTAGCTTCCTATTTGCTTGAATGTGTGAGGTTTCAGCACAAGATATCAAAATGACCTTGTTTGTGAGCAAAAACTGCCATTTAAACCAAGCAGTACTTCAAGACGTATATCTTCAAGTGATTTTACAAAAGAACAGGCAACACTGTTGAAACTGTTGCAAAGATTATTGACTGGAAATACACACACATCTTTTCATATCACAGTGACATAGTTTCCTTGAACAGGCGTCAGTGCACAGTCTGCAAGGGCAGATAAACTCTTTCCAGACAGTCAGGAAAGGCCCAGGGCTGTCAACTGAAAATGAATGACCCCAAAAGAAAATGGTTTATGTATAATAATATTACAATGATAGTTCTGTGGTTATTGTGGTAACTATTCCTCTTAGATATTCCTGTCTGCCTAATGAAAAAACATGTTATGGAAATTGTGAAACATGATTATTTTAAAGGTTCTGAAAATATTTAAGCATAAGTGAACTTCAGGCGTCTAATCCAATAATAGGTCTGATAAGATCAAAAATAATATTTAATTAAATTCATGCTCATAATTTGTTATGAAATTTGTTTTGTAAGAAGAGTAAATCCATAAAGAAATCTCCATTAGATAATCTGTAAAAGTAAACAGTGCAAATAGGTCACCAACACAACCATGTAAAAGAAAAACAGAGTAAAAGTCACGTTGAAAGGCTAAAAGTGATTTAGGTAAAAATACAGCTTTTATGCATATAACTATAAATTTAGACTGCAGCCAACACAAAGCTTTCTTGTTTTAATGCATTTTTATAACTACTAATACATCGTAAACTGTGCAGCTGCAAAACCTGTTGCATGCAGCGTGATTAACCAGCAGTCCAAAATATTATTTCACTTCACCGCAACAGATTAGGTTGTAAATAATATCGTTGCAGAGAGAAGATTAAAACACCTCTCACTATAATCTGAAGCAACATCGTTTAGTGTCTTGTTTTTTTAATGGGTGAAAATACATACGTGATCTCCATAATTGCAGTCCTGCTGAAACCGGTGAGTAATTCCAACAAATATAACGGTCAGCTTCTCACTCTCTGTCCACTCACTTTTTCCTATTACGAAACGTGAGTTCAGGATCACAAACTCAACACAGTCAGTTGCTGTCAAATGCCAATGGGAGGAGCCTCATTTAGTGACCAATCAAAACGGCCCGGTGAAAGTAAGGGTGGAGTTATCTTGACTAACGGCAGTATGCGATCAATCAGAAAGCGCTGTGTAATAAGGGCGGAGACATCTGTACTGGTTTGCGAGGCTTTGGGGTAAATTAACGCTTACTTGCTGATCTGATACTGATCTGAGAGTGAGAGTGTTTCACAATTTCATTTTTTCTTATAGTGGTGTACACATATACTTATCCAGATTAACACAGAGAAAGTACGATTTGAAATGTACAGGCAAATGCCACGTAACCCACTTTTATATTTGTATTATTTTTTTCCACAAGATAAACGCTACTCATACTTCCAGAAAGAAGGGTTTTATCGCCAGCTAGTGGCTAATCCTGTTAATACACAAAGAAATGCAGACAATAATGGAGTGTCATTACTGTCAGAGAATACTGTGACTCTGACCTCTTATCAATTGCTTGAGTGTGTTGGGTTTTCTGTCCAAATTAGTCCTTATATATCTATAGATTAGGATCATGCAGCATCATAGTGCATCCTCTGTGCTGAGGGTCAATGGGTCAAAAGAGGATTTTATTCCTTTATTAAAGCCCAATTGTCTTCTGTTTTGACATTAAACATTAGTTAGACAGTGTCTTTCATAGATTCATAACTGATATTAAAATTAAACATGGTAAATCAATGTAGTTTTTTACCATTTAGGGTTAGGGTTACTTACCCTGGGAGTTACTGTTGGTTTTTTTTCTATTTCTTAATACATTTTTCTGTTTCCTCAACCCACTCTCTAAAATTCTCATCCTATAAAATGTAACTAATGCCATGCACAGACCCATTCCTGAATACCTGTGCCCTCTCTGACATGCCCAATGTTTAGTATTATCCAACAGCAGCCATAACACAATGTGTCTGTTACGCATCACATACCATTTTGACCTTGTCTCATATTGTAATATATAATAATATAATAAAAATTTGAATAAACATTTTTTGTTAATTATATATAGCTTGATTACATTTAAATACATAATTCATACATTTAAGCATGTATTTTACATGTATAACATTTCTATACTGAATTCATATAACATACTACTGTATGAATTTAAATGTATCTCCCCGTTGTGGTTTCTGCCTTATCTACATCAAATTTATGGAGCACCGTCACATAAAATGCACTGAACTGTGCTTGCATTGTTATACAAAAAGCATTAAAATGCATTAAATTTGCAATGCAAAATGTTTTTGCACAATAAGCATTAAGAACAGAAGTGTTTTTCACTTACTTTAACTATAGTGTGATATTTAGAATGATACAAATGAAAGAGCCCCAAGATTAAATTGTTCTTCACTGTAAAAACATTACCATGCCAACTTAAAGGCTAGCACAGAGATCACCATAAAAGTCAGGCGGTGGGAAAGACTATCCCACCAACAAAACCCACTATTACACTCCTGTGAAGATAAAACAGCAGGTGGCACTGTAGTAAAGGAAATAAACACAATGGTTGCGCAGTAATCGGTGTGTTTTCCTGTGCGAAATGATCGCTGGTTGCCTTAAAGGGATAGTTCACCCAAAAATAAATATGATGTCATAATATTTTCACCCTTATGTCATTAAAACCCTGTATATGACTCTTTCTTTTGTGGAACACAAAAGAAGATATTTTGCAAAACAATGGTTACCGGCACCCACTGACTTGCATTCTACCTTGTGTCCATACTATGATATCATTGTGGGGACATTTGTGAAAATACGCGCACACACAAACACAATTTCAGCATTTACTAATACATTTTTACAATGAAAAGTTGTGACTGTTAAGATAATGCACAATGAAATAACATTACCAATTGTATTGGCAATAACTAACATTAACAAAATGTAAATTAATAAATGCTGAAAAACTACATTGCTAATTGTTATTTCAGCCAATGCATTTACTGTTAAAAATATAACCTTATTGTAAAGTGTTACCAGAAAATTGATCAAGTACAGCATGCTGTGGATCGCTTCATTTTTAATGTGGATCTTTATTGATTAGCTTATATTGATTGTAATGAAACAACCACAGAGGAAAAGGCTTAGAAGTAACATTCAAAATAGAAATTTCAAGCAATATTAATAAAAAGTACAACACATTGACATACTGTATATGCCTGTCTGCATGGACAAATGCAATTTCATTTTTATTTTAAAGACTCAAGGTTATTGATAACCTTGACTATTGTAGACTGTTGTAGTGTTGTTAATAGGATGAACACCTATCTACAGCTGGAACAAGGATTCCATTGTGCCAGTTTTCACCATGTTGACATGGATACAAAGCAGGTTAAACAATCAGTATTAAAGACAAATTTGTCAATAAAGTACATGAAACTTTCTCAGAACATAAAAGGGCATTGTATTTTGTAACTGAGGTACACCTGCAGAACTCAGTGAAAAGCTATTGATTAAATTGATTAGTGAGCCATCAGAATATCAGAACCAGAGGTGGCAAATATGATTCTAGAGGCTTCATTTAATTTGCATATTATAAATAAAATCAAACTGTCTATTAGTGTAGACCTATTTATGACTATATTAAATGATAATATATATTGTTTTAATATAACATTATAATGTTGTTTTACATAACCCCACTTAACAGACACACACAAACAGAAGACAAGGAAGAGAATATAGAAGGCTTTGGTGTGATGCATAACAAGCTGATGGTAGTTCAGTAGTCACAGAAAGTACCCTACATAGTGCACGTTTCATCACTATACCACTCTTTCTAATTAGACTTATTCTAACACTGATTTATTTGTTTTTAACAACATGGGTACTTGTATGTAAAAATACTTCTGTTAGACTTGCCAACTTCATTTCAAGCACATATTTCCAGAACATTTGTTGCATACAGTGTATGTGCTTCTTTAAATCTTGGGGAAATTCACAAAATTTTATAGTCCTTCCTCTAGCACCATGTTTGCCACTCTTAGTTAACAGTATGGCTTCACAAATAGGCTAAAAAACTAGCAGTATACTTGCAAAACAGTCACAAATACAGTGCCAACAGCAGCAAGACAGTGTATAGCAGCTTATAGTGAAACAAAACCTCAAAGCAAACTCTGCAGCCATTGAAAATGTTGGACCCTCTTTATATTAAGTGTCTTTAAATACTGTGTATTTACATTATACGATGTACCTATTGTTAGTTTTTGAAATTGTACATTTGAAGTATTTGCATGAAATTACACTATTGACCCTCTCTATACCATTAAACCCACCTATACTGTTTGGTTTAGGCTAAAATCTACAAAGAACAACATGTGTGTACTTATCAAATGTTTTCGCCTTATGCAAGTACACAGTTTTTAAAGACACTGAAGAGGCTTTGAATTGTTAGGTTTAATACACATTTTCCATTGCGTCAGCTACGCTAAGATGTATTTGGATTACATTCATAGACATATTCATCGGTCTTCAGCTTGATTTGTCATGCACATTTTGGTGATGAATCTTAGATCATTTTTCATTCATTTGCTTTAACGGAAATGTTCTCCTAGTAAACAGTACTACATTTACATTACTTTTACTAAATATTATATAAGATAAAGCATGTCAATACATGACAAATTGTCTTCTATATTTTTCATTTATGCGAAAAGCTCACAAGATCTATGTGTAATTAATAAAAATATAATCTAACTCCAAGTATAATGTGTGATTGGTGTGTTTTATGTGTGGGTTCATGACAGTTGATAAAGTACATGTAACGTATAAGAAAAGGCCTCATGTGGATGTGGAAGTGCTACTAATATATGCTGTCAAATGGTGACAGTAGCTTACATAACATCTACCGAGCATCTACTTCAGCTACATTTTAAAGGCTGTAGATACATTCAGAACATGTGAGACTCACTGTCTCTTTAGTAACTCTAGTGTATGTGCAGAAAATAAACTTGATCTGCTTTGTTTACATTGTTTTACATCTAGTATGTAATATGTCCACTCTACTTCCATGTAGGTTTATTGGTCCTGGATGAGACAGAGTCTTTATTCTGTGTGGATCTCTCGGAAAAACTGCTACTTTTAAAGGAGTGTTCTCGTCCAGACTGTGGAGGGTGTGTGTCATTGTCCTGTCTGCCTCGACTGGAAGCCCTTACGCTCTGAACCCTCCTTAAAGACCCCCCTAGTTTATCTTCACCCCTTGGCAAAGGTCCACTACTGACAGAGTCCGTTCTACCTCCAGAAGCCAATCTCTGAGAGCTACTTCGTGATAAGGTGGAGCTCTTTGATGGTGTTCCTGTCGCAGGTGATTGGGGCAAGTCTTTTTTAGATCTGGAAGAGGATGCTACGGTGTTGCGAGCAAAGCTGGGCAAAGCAATTTTGGGAGTGTTGTTAGAAGTTTCAGACATAGCTCCATCTGAAGTTCCTTGGGCCTGGGCCTGAGCTTGGGCCAAGGCTCGCATTGTTGAACGACACATCTTTTCCTCCGGTGCTGGTTTTGGGATGATACGAATAGGTTTGGCATTTGTTTTCTTTAGGGAGGATGAGCGTTGAGTTGAGTCCTTTGCCCAGCGAGAGTTAATGTTGCTTGGTGTTGTTCCTTTTTGTGCCCTGGGATCCTGTGGAGGGAGGCTGGAATGGCGTACAGGTCTGCCGTGCCTCTCGCCTCTTCTTGCTGGCATGCTTTGGTCACGAAGTGGACGTCTGGGTTCAGAGCTTTCTTGCCCATGGGGTTTTTCTGCTTTTCTGGTACTACTAGATCGATTTTGCCTTGTAATGGGCACCACTTTACGCATGCTTTGCGTCTCTGTTGCTGTGAGGGTTCTTGAAGGACGGCTAGCATGAGTATTTCCTGTTCTAAACACAATCTTGGTTTGCTTGGTTGCTTTGGGTTTACCACCCTGGGCCACCTTTTCACCAACTTGCCGCCCCTCAGCTGTGTCACAGCTTTCTGTCTCTGCTTCCTCAGTAGTTACAGAGGGGCTGACTGATTCTAGGCACTCACAAACAACCTTTTCTGCCAGATGTTCATCACTTAATGTGGAGACAGAGTGACCATTGATAGACTCCAACTTGGAGAAAAGAGTATTGGCATCCTGTGTCTTTGAGTTATGTATAGATTCATCCTTAATGATGGGAAAACTCTCAATCTCAGAGCAGTCCAGCACAACAGAACAATCCGTTTCAGTGCAGTCCATGATATTTAACACAGGTTTTTTATTGGACACACATGGATCAAGGGGCAATGGGGTGTCACAAGTGGTTGAGGAAAAGGTGCTTGTGTCAACTTCGTCCCCCTGGGATGAGATCACTTTGTCATTCCATGGTTTATCTTGGCTTAGCTTTGGTCCTTCCTCAGAACTTCTACTAGATGGAGGGGTATCAAGGACAAATAGTTTGGAAGGGTCTTCATCCCTTTCCAGATCTGTCACAAAAACCTCACATTGGTTGTCTAATGTAACATGATTGTTATTATTGATCTGGCCTGTTATTTCAAAGGGTTGAAGGCCAGGAACCAGTCTATGTTTCTCCACACAAACACTCATATGTCCAACACCTTGTCCAGATGTATTTAAGTTACTTAATTGAGGGGTACCTCCACTTTCAGAAAGAGAAGTGTAATTATTATTGCATGGATCATTGTTTATGTAGCCAGAAGTTGAGTATATAGCTAAAGGACTGATCGGTTCTGTTTCAGCCTTTGGTGAAGTTGCAAACTTCTCTTGGTAAACCTGACTTTGTGGTCCCACCTCCCTATTATTATCCTGTGACACAAGCCAGGCTATGGTCTTTCGTTTATGGTTCCTGCTTGAACGTGGAAGGCTGCTGAATTTGGTATAGTCGGTTGCTAAAGACCCAGCGAAGAGCTCCGCATCACTACGGTCTCCAGCAGTGTGATGATAACGACGGGCACTAGCTGAGCGCCCCAAAGGACTATGGGGGCTTTGAGGTCTTGAATAAAGCAAGAAGTCCAGGAGACCTTCTTTAGTTAGGATGTCAACATCGTTTTCACTACTACTTCGACCAAAACCTCCACTACCATCTTTGTCAGTATTTCCTGCAGTCCAGGCAGACCGTCTCTCCTCGAGTTCTCGTACGCGCCGCTGTCTGGCTTCCTCCTTTAATTCTCTGTCCTGGTTGTCCTGCAAAAAAGTACAAGAGACAAGAGAAAAAAAATGTCCTTTGTCAATAACAAATAAACTTTACTGTATTTTTAAATTCATTTATTAATTTATTAATCATTTTATTTTTAATAAAATAATGTATTTTTACTTTTGCATGTTATTTGACAGCATGTCATACCTTGACTGCTTTTTTGAACTTTAGACAAAAGTCTTGGAAGATTCTAAAACACTCATCCAATATGAATGTGTCTTTGTCTTCACAGAAAAAGTCAATGAGAGCGTTGCCCTCCTTGCGCAAATCCAACCTGCTGCGTTTAAGGTCCTGCAGGGCCTGTGTAGCACTCTAACACATAAGAAAAAAGCAAATTACAAATGCACAAAATTAACATTGATGGGAGGAACTCTTTTTCATAAAATACAGTATTATCTTCACATGGGCTGAAGTCAAAAGATATAAATCATTATTACTAGCAAACCTTTAAGAATAGTTGTAAGGTTAAGTTACTTGCTCAGTAACTAATTTTTTCAACTAAAAAGGTTACAGATTAAAGCTTTAACGAAACGTAAATGAAAATATGAATCTCAATAAAAGAATAATGTATTTACCTGCAGAAATAAATCTAGCTGCATTTGCAGCTCATCGTCATCCCGAATTTTCTCCTCCAAAGAACGTGTTTTGACGTACAGAGAGGAAAATTCAGCTTCAATATTTTCTACTGAGATTCTACAGCAATGAAGTTAAAGATTGAAAAAAAGTTAAGGAGAGAGGAGAAGAGAAAATAAAGATCAAACATGAAGAACAGAAAGCAAAGTTTCAATGAGTTTTAACATGGTAAAATGCTCTGTGATCGACAAAAGCCTATGAAACTTACACGTTTTGTCTATTCAGTTAATCTTCACAAGTAAACACAGTATTTTTAGATTTTAAAGTCACACTTTTTAAGATTTGTGTAAGTCTTAAAAAATCGCAAGTGGGGTGTTACTGGCATGTTTTAAGTCATGGAATGAAATATGAATAGAGTTTTTATTCACAGATCTTATTTTAGACATTTAACAAAAACCACTCAAAAATCCAACTGACTTTAGGATAATGGAACCGAAAGTGCTAAAATGTTAACCCAGTTCCGTGTTTTGCCTACAAAAAAATGAATAAACAGTTAATGGACTGTCAGTAAGTCTAACATCGCTGTTACCTGGCCGCTCTCTGGACATGTGTTAGCTTCTCTGGAAACTTCAAAAGGGCCTCATCTTTTTTTTGTGCTTCCTGTGTGAGAAAGAAAGTCACAACAGTTAATGTAAAATGAAGACAGCTAAAACACTGCATAAGACCAAATTGCATTAGGTTCTCTCATAGTTACCAGTGCCACAAAATGGAGCAGGTTCATGCCAGGTTTGTTGGCCTTCGTGTCAGCGAGAGAGAGCAGGGAGGAGAGTTTGAAGCCTACAGCATTGCCTGCATAGCCACCCTATAAACAGACAGAGAACATTGTCAATAACCAATTTCAAACATAAATCCCATTAAATTTCTTGAACGTATTTGGGCTGGGTCTTGTCTTGGTCTCAGACAACTGGTAAAATAAATCTAAAATCTAAATTGCTAATGCATGCCAATTTGATATATTTGCAAACATCATTAATGTGATTGGATGTAAAACTCAATAATAAGCAAAAGGTTCGGACCCAAAATGGTATTCTTTACGTCAAGGCCTAACAAGTGAAGAGTGTCAGCTCCTTCGTAACTTTGTGAATAGCTCCAAGTCTTTGACGTCTGTGTGACTGGCTCAAACTCAGCAGACGTCAGAGAATCCTAACCAAGCTGACTTGCTTGCATTTCGACAAAGGGTCCTGTTCACAATTGACTTCTAACTGGAAATATGCAGTTAAATGTACGGAAAAACATGTGAAAGGGCCTATTCTCTGGTCAATGCTATAAAAACCCTTCCTGGAGTGATATATGTTTTGGAGTGTGTAGCTCAAAACAGAAGGGGAAACACCAGAAAGACAAAGACTAGATAATAAAACAACAATTCTTACAGCATTCATGATGTTTCCAGCTTGGAGAACCAAATGTAGAATAGCATGAAGCTCTTCACACGTCATTAGTTCTATGGAGCAATCAAAAGAAATTCAGTAATCATGTTATTATTTTAAATCCTACTCCCTCTTGTCTAAGAAACACACTGGACAATATGTCTAGTTTATGCAACAGTGCTGGGATTAGTTATTACACAATTAATAAAACTCAATTTGAAGTTCACTAATGGTTTTTTGAACAGTGAAAAGATTATTCATGGAGTGCTATACATAAGTGCTATTACGACGAAGTACTGTTGAGATGTAGAAAGGTCACAAGCCATTGGTTTCTGAGGAGGCTAATAAATACATTGCTGACAGGCAGACAGTGACTCAGCAAAAAGGCCTTTACTTGCTACAACTGAGCCCTGATGAAAATAAGCACAACTGTTTAATGTTCAACACTTGGAGTATCGAAGGGTACTAATTTGGTTGTTTGAACTGTGAACAAATTAGTCTAGACGGTAGACCAAATTACATTTGATTTTAAGTAAACCTAATTTGGGCGAATCAGATTAACACCTGGAGATACACCAGATATACACCATACAGTAGTATTAACATTTACATTTTCCATTTACATTTAGGCATTTCATGTTATTCATGTCATTTCATTTCATGTCATTTCATGCACTTTTATCCAAAATGACTTACAAATATTAGGAGACAAATTAATATGTCTTGTTGACTGTTTAATCCACTTACATTGACAGTGCAGTATGATGTGTGTGTGTATTTGATACGCCTCAAATTACATATTCGTTAATGAAGCCAAAAACAGCAAACGCAATTCGCAGTATACACCATAATTAGGTCAAGGCTGAAATTCAAAGGTCAAATCAGGTCAAAATCAGACTCGGGCCTTGTGTCAACCGAAGCGTTTCCTATGTTGGTTCCTATTATACGGAATGACCTTTAAGTCATATGGTACTTGTATCTGATTTCGCAGATAGTTTGTTTAATCAACAAATATTAAGAAGCGTAAATAATGAACTCCAGTTCTTCAAATATACAGTTCAAATAAGTAAGAACCTCACAAGAGTAACAAAATGTATTATTATGTTCTTACCTTCAGTAGCCTTGCGCACAATGTTAATCTCACGACTCATGGTCGCGCAGGACGGGTGGAACTCTTCCTGAAGTACCATAGCCTCAATACGCACCTCAAAGCTTTAAAAGTGTATACACAATCACAGTTTACTTGCTTGTTTTGTAAGGGGTTGAATATTATAAATGAACATTTACTGTCGGTTTATGTCTCATTGACAGTTCTCCTACCATGGAACTTGAATCAACAGGAACATGAAGGAATCGACCAGTGTAAGATTATTGGGGTCTCCTTTGAATTCCCTCAGTCTCTTTACCTAGGCATAAATATTACATATGTAAAACTCCATCATAAACCCATTATTGATCTGATCAAGAATTAAGTAAAAATGTAAAGTAACAATTCTAGTTGACATACAGTGTGTATATATTAAAAAAAAATTCCTTATAAATGAATCACCCTGTTTACATCTGACACATTGCCGTTTACACCTAATTTTGACAACAGATCTCCCGCATCGGATCTCCCACATGTGATTTGATTTTGTCAGGAGAAGGTTCTTACATCACTTGACACATCAGACACATTTTGTACTACGATTATGTGTTTTGCATTTAAAGACTCTTTTCGTGTTATCTGCAACATGATTTGTTTTAATGGATGAAATCATTGCATTTACACCTGTATCAGGGGCTGTATCTAATATCTCATGTGTCATTAGATCTATTCTGTTATCACCTGAGACATATGTTAACACCAGATGCAAATGATATGAGACACTGCACAACGTCTGTAAATGTGATGTACAGATGAAGTTTAGAAGTCTTCTCACCTCTTCTGATTCAGGTACTAGTTTGAGTAATTCTTTAAGTGGTTCAGCTCCATATTGTTTACTGTTGCCAAGACGGATATCTTCCACTATTGCATGATTGGACCTTAGGGAGAAACACAAGTTTACAAAATCCATTTTTGGGCAACCAGACCACTGGGCCAAACAATAGGTACAAATTGAAATTGCGAATTGAAAATACACCTAATGGAAGCGTATTTAAACTTTACAATTACATTTTAAACTGAGACTATGTGCTGACATATATAATGTAGTAATTTTGTAAGTCTGAAGACTGTGCAGGCAATAGATATTATAATGACTTTTATTCTGTACAAACTGTATATTCTATCCCCTAACCCTACCCATAAACCTAATGCAAAGTCACAATGCAAACATTTCTGCATTTGTACTTTCAAATAAACATAATTTGTTAAGATTTACAAACTGCTTTCCTAATGGAGACCACAAATGTTACCACAAGGTCAAAAATTACTGGTACACACACAGGAACGAACATTTTGTATGACCAGTTACCATCATGCAGTCTTTAAAGATGTAGAAATACCAGTTCAACAAACCCAACAAAAGCAATGTTTACACAGGACACATCTACCTCCACCTGCCCACTGCCCATTGTTATAGAATTTACACAAGCTTATTTTATTTTGTGCTTTATTTTACGCTTAAAGTTGCCTATAGCTATCTGTCGTTCTTTTTGTCACGAACGTGTCACAGTGACTGTACGTGACATTGAATTCTAAGGTGTCAAACAGAGCCTAAAAGCTATTGACCATTACACAAGACCATCAAAACCTATTTCTGTGCTGGAACATACGCATAAGAGGATTTCTCTAAGGAACTTACTTTTTGAACTGTTTGAGAAAGATTCCAATGTTCATTCCTCTCTTGGAATCCAGGATGCTGATCTGGGAGAACAGAGGAATGGACAAAATAATTCAATTGGATATAATGATGAATGTGAGGATAGACAGTGTGTGTATTCTGATCAGAAACAATATCCATTCAAATCCTTTAAGATTTCTGAGTCAAGTGTAAACATTATTTTTATAATTTACTTTAAAGTATTATTTAGATTATTATTATTTTAATACATTTGTGTGATTTTCTCATGAAAAGGATGCTCTGTACTCAGTGTCATGGACAGACTTTTTCAGAATTTACTGTATTATCTAAAAAATTGACCACGAAAATGAATTTTACACTATATATATATATATATATACTGACAATAATTATTCAAACCTTTTGTAGTTGACATTCAATGTTCATTTTTAAAATCAACAAGGTTAAGAACCTCCATTTACTGATCATTTGTTAAAAAAACAACAATCCAACTAAGCTGTTCTAACAAGAACGAATCTGCATATTGTTTTAAGTAATGTCCTGAACAAAACTTGAAAATCTTTATCTTTATACACATAAAACAATATTGTTTAACTCTTTAACACAGCATCAGCACCATGAAACCCTCTGTAAAGCGATGACTCATAGACTGACATCATTAACCAGCATGACACAGACATTTTACTGGCACTATACAGACATACAGGATGTCTCTCTCTCTCTCTCTCTCTCTCTCTCTCTCTCTCTCTCTCTCTCTCTCTCTCTCTCTCTCTCTCTCTCTCTCTCTCTCTCTCTCTCTCTCTCTCTCTCTCTCTCTCTCTCTCTCTCTCTCTCTCTCTCTCTCTCTCTCTCTAGCAAACAAAATTTACATGATGCATGTGTGTGATACATGCAATTTGTGCTGCTCAAAGAACACAAGCTCAAAGGACAAACAGGGTGGAGTCTGAAATTACAAACAAGACCACATGCGTGGCCCACGCCACCTCAGACAAACAATAGGCCTAGATAAGCTTCATTAGATCTGCTCAGGTACACTCGGTGCCTTCGTGGATAATTACAAAGCTACGCAGACCTGCAGCGACCACACCAAACAGCAGAAAACACAGCTGGTCGCTTAGACACAAAATGACAAGGGAGCATACAGTATGTTTTGATTAACACCGACATGCTTGTTTTACGTATTGGTGGGAAACACACTATGCTTCCTAGACTACACGATAAGAAATGTGTACACATTTGATTAAAACAAACAGAAATCTTACATTGCTTGGACTACAGTAGAAACTGCACAGCTGTATAATGTTACTCTAGCAGACCTATACAAATATGAATTATAATCTTATCTAAACTATAACAAATGCAAATAGTTCAGGGAAGTTGAATTGTTAACTTACATGTTGACATTTAGGTAACTGGTGACATCTTAATGATACAAACATTAATTTTATTATTGCACTTTGAACATGTTTTATTTATATATAATAGTCTTTCTTGGGGATGAATACAGGTATATTTTCTTAAATGATTGCTAAACCAAGTCTATTACTGTTACTGATCCACATATGTAATACTTTCACTTTAATATTTCATAGTTGAATTCGAATCTAATAATATATAATATATTACATGACAAGAATATATAATAAAATATTATAGTTTCTATACTGTAATAATAAACATCAAATAAAAAATGTTAAGGTTATTTTTATAAATACCTAAAAAATAAAAAAAGATTTTAAAATGTTTAAATAAAAAATTAAATATTAAAATAAAAAAATGAAAACCATTCTACATATCGATGTCCAAAGCGAAAAATGGCAGCTAATAAAGCACCACTAACTAGGCTGCAAAAATCCAAGAAGAATCACAAACCTAGCTGTAAAGCAGTATTGATATGCCTGTTCCTAGAAGAGATGTACAATCTTAACACATGCTACAGTACTCAGTCAAGCACACTTAAAAATCAATTCAAATAATATACTGTATGAAGTCTCAAGACTGCTACTGTAGGAGCAAAAATCTGCCCGTCATCAGCAAAATCTTTTACCAGCTTTACGATTGAGATAAATTACATTATCCATTATGATTCGGTCATGATTCAGGTTACCTTACCTCATCCTTACTCTCTTTAAATGAGCCTCTGGATCTCCTAGTACGAGAAAGTCCACTGCCTGTCTGGGTTCGAATGTCCTCCTGCTGTCCAAAAAGCTCCTCAACTGTCTTCACATCAATTTGATACTGCTGCTGTCTCACTGCTAGAGTCCAAATATTGGGTTTTCCCCGCACCTTCTCTTCTGGAATGGTTTTCCAGAAAAAGCTCCGTACCCGTCGTTTCTTGCGTGAAACGTGGGGTTGACTGGGGTTGCCCAGTAGTGGTGGAGGAGGTGGAGGGGGTGGTGGTGGTGCTTCTGGAGGACTGACAGCGCTGTCATGTTCATGGCTAGGGTCATTTGTGGAGGTAGCAGAAGGTTCTAGAAAAGGCAGCGGACTCGCTATAGGTCTGGCACAGTCACCTGCCGACTCCACGGCAGATGTCACACTAGCCATAATAAGCATCACATTAGCAATAGAGGGCAAGGCTGTGTGGTGAAATGTCTTTCTTTTTCCACTAACAAATCAGAGCAGACTTCTTGCTTGATTCTGCATAGTGTCTGGATGTCATTACAAGGTCATTTCAAGCTGAATTTTGTCTTGATCTCACTAAAAACTCTGAATTTATATATTTTTTACAACACTGTCAACTCTGATGATAAGGAGGGATAATAGATACAGTTGTTTTGCAGTCCTCTTAAACCACTGTCACAACATTGTCACATATATTATCTTCACTTGAACTACCCAGTTCCATTATGCCAAGCTGTTACTTCCAAGCTTCTGGTCAGAGGTTAAATTCTTGGATCTGCAGGAAAGACAAAAACACACACACACAAAATCAAAATTAGTGAGGTGCAGTCAAGTGAAGGAAATTAAAACCTTGAAAAACAGCAAATGTTATTGTTCAGCTTAAGTCATTAAGGGCCAACCTGCTATGTGTGAAAATGCTCATGACAAATCATCACTTTAAAAAACTCATACTTAGAACTTTAGAACTTAGAACTCGTAGCAAAATAATTTACCATCAGAATTTATCAACAATTTCTTCTACATTAATTGCATGTTGAATTAGCGCTGTACAGGTTGAAACATTTTTAACAGCTTTTAACAACAGTAAAAGTTTAGTTATAAGAATGCACTTTATTTACACACAGCTCATGGAAAGAAAGAAGGAACCTGCTTGTATTCTGTGTTTGAGCTGTTGCTGTGAGTTAGGCCTACATCATCCAATGATAAATAATTATGCTTAAACTATAATGATAAATATTTACAGTATACACTGCGCTACCAATTACACCTTCCAGTCAATAAAAAATAAAAACAATCCCCAAACAGCTGTCAATAGCAATGTTAACTTTATTTTTTGCAAAATAACATACAAATAAAAAAGGCTGTATTTGAGGTTATATTTGTCAACATTTGTCAACAGTTTTAGCTACAAGCAGTAGCTTTACTTGTATTTTATCAAGGTAGCTTTCCAATTCAAATAAAGTGGTACTGAAATATGAATTCACGTGGGGTGTTCCAAATGGCCATAAACCCGGCCACTAAAGCCCTCCACCCATCAAAGAAATCCTTTCAAACTAACCCTTGATGTTAAGAAGTTTGCAACCAACGGTTTTATGTTTTACAAGGTAAGGGGCAAATTATCCGTACATTCTTTTTATTTGTTATTTGACAAGCTGAATGTCATAATTACAGTAGTTTCCATGCTGGTGATTCAGTCATCCAGGTACACTCAGTCTGCATCTGAATTTGAATATGCAAAGCAGCCAACATCACACAACCTTCAAAGTACAGTGAGGTTGTCAGGGAGATCAGCCACCAATCAATCCACATTTTCAAAAGCTGCAATATTACACAAAGAATTTCAAGGATATTTAACTAAACCCTAAAAACTTTATTTTCGAAATATAAATGATTAATTTATGTTAAATTAACTGTCTTGCCGTTTTTGGGGCAGACTGAACATCTGTTTAAAGTGTAGAGGTAGATGGTCATAACAACTTAATTTATAAAATCTAGATAAATATAATGAATCTAGATTTAGTGCAAAATTCTTATGGAATGCATATTTTTATGTAACAGTATATATTGTATTAACTAGAAAACAAACTGTACCGTACAAAACAGAATCGTGAATATCTGGACACCACTGCCTTAAACACATTTTGTTGTTAGTTTTTTTAATAAATACAGTAAGTTTGTATAACTTTACCATTGGTACTACTCACATGTTTCACACATTCAAATATGAAGACACCAAGTGCTGCAAACCTGAACTCATCACAGTGTAACCTGTAAACAGTGTCTCATTCAATCCTCCAGGTTTTTTACTTATTAAAGACAACTAACGTCACAGGAAGACTCTGGTTCCATGCTGATCGGCCAGAGTTAAGCGTAAGCTTCTATGTATAATTAATTCATGTGGAAAAGTGAGGATGTCTTGCCATTTAAAGTCACCTTCTACAGGAAGTGTTATGTTGTGTGGTGTTCTAACATGCTTGTACTTTAGCACAAACACCTTGTCTAAAGTTATTTTACATTGTAATGCAAAATCAGTGTAGTTAAAACCAGGATGTTCAAATCCTACATTACTATTATTGTCTCAGCTTTCTTGAGCAAAGATTTCTTTCTCCCTTGACGCTAGAGAGGAGAGTAAAGGGTTAATATGTAACACAAACTCCACCTCGGTGTCGTCTCTGCTGCAATGTCAGCGACTGCATAAAGCAAAACAAACCCAGATACTCTTTCCCAAATCTGATCATAACCTATATGCATATCATTAATTATAGAATAATGTGATTTAAAAAATATGTTAAGCTCAAAAAATTAAGAAACTCCATAGCATTGGTTTGGTCACTGTCACAAAAAGTACTAAAAGTTCTATACAGCAAAATTCTACCAACTTACTAATACCTAAACTAATTCCTAAATACCAAAAATTCATTTTAATGTTAAGCAAACCTGATGGATGTTCAGAATAAATAGGACAGTGTTAATAAACAAACTGATTTATTTTTGGTGTTTTACCAACCATGAGACATCTGCTCACATGCTTGACTGTCTTGTTTATTAATCTGATCTACTTTTAAAAATCTTCTAAAATTCCAGTATGTTTATTAGTAATTAGAATGGCAGGAGGAAAAGATATTACAGTATGTACAGAATGTTATTAACATTACACACTCTTAATAGTCCATATTTACTAACAATTAACACTTCACCTTAATCTACCTTACTATAACCAGCCCTATCTGAGCAGGTCTCGAACCAACGATTGGTCTGGCATGGGAGTCAGGCGCTCTAAAAAGGAAGGCCACAAGGAAAAAAAGACACCTTTTATCGGGTATCGCAGTGTTTGTGCTGCTAATGCAACGATCCATCAATTGAGCAACATGAAAAACCCAGATTACCACACAGATTAAACCCCACAATGTATTAAGGCATAAGTTTCTGTGAAATCTCCTATTGCCGGTAAGGGTGCTAAATTAGTAAACCCTTAGATGCGTCATATTTGAAAGATGTGACAAAGTGTATTATTTATTGTAATGTACTGTAATTAAACTACAAAAGATTATCACTTTAAAACTCCAGTTAGTCTAATAAAGCGGTCCCATTTCATTTTAGCTAAGGTTCCATACAAGTGTTTTTTAGAAGATCTTTCAAGAAGAAATTTTCAGTTTACATAACAGTAAACTTGCCCTTGGATCATACTTTCATGGTCTTCTTAGGTCAAGACATATGTCTGGCAAAATCCTGGTAAATGAGGCCCTAAGGCACTAAACCACACACCAGACATATAATCCCTCTAGAAGAACATTTGGTGCAATGAACAACACCAAAACAAAGAACCTTTGAAGAAACACACAGAGATTAAGAAATGCTTGAGGAGATTCAAGTGTTAATCTCAATGGTGCTTTGGATTCAGTGTTCAGTATATCACTGTAAGCCAGCCATATGTCAAAGTCCAAACACGTACCGGTTCTTTAGGAAAATAAGCTACTTTCATATGCAAGGACAAGACTTGCAAACTACAAGACCTAAAACGTACAACTCAGGGAACATTAATAAACAGCAACTGCTTTGTTTGAGACACAGACATAATGACCCATCGGCAATTCTATGCAAATGTCAACCTTACCATGAAAAAATACGATTTTTACCAAAGGTTTTCACCATACTTATAGCTTAGATGTCAATATTTGTAAATAGCCTCTCTTAAAGGTTTTTAGAGCATCATTTTTATATTTAAAGCATGACTTTTCATAGTCAGGTAGAGTGCCGTTTTCAGAATTGTCACATCCATAACAGACCATATTCCTCAAATGAGTACATAAAAATTAAATAAACTATTTTATGTTCTTTAAAGAGTAATCTCTTCTCCATTCTTTGGGTATTATTGCTTCTGGTTTGTGCATTTTAACTCACAGAAATCCTACAAAGTATGTTGCCTGTACGTTGAAATATAACATGTATATTTCACTTCTCTTAAATAGAAAATGTGTGTGTTGACTGATACTTTTCTGAAATCAACAAGGGTTTATAAAAATATAGAAATATGATATATTGCTATAAACACATTCTTTGAGAATTTACATTTTACGTTTTGAATGCAAAAGTCACATCCATAATGATGAAATTGTAGTATAACACCAGCTATGCAAATTTGTTATAAAAACACTGTTGTACAATCATTAAGGTAGTGTATAATAAACTCTCATGTCTCTCTGTTTTCTGCTAAATACTCCTGTACATTTTCAGGCTGTTATATTTGCAGTGTAGACTGTGTATGAGGCCAAATGAGTAGTTTTAACTATATTGCATCATTCATTTTACTCTTTAATGTATGGCTGACAACACTGAACCACTTTATAAGATCTACAAAGATCTTTGACCACGATAATATGCTATTTTAAACACATCAATTGTTGAAAAAGTGTATATTTGAATATTTTTCTGAATGTGTAAAAACAATAAATCTCGTTGTACTGTAATCATGATTTTTCACTGATCCAAATAAAGGGATATGACCAAGCTGGTGGTAACGATAAGTAGGGGAGGTCAGAGAGGTACTTCATGACCTAAAAAAAAATTCAAATGAATAATTCTCAGAGATTCTCTCTCTTCAATGTACAGTATATAAATGTCGGATATTTTAGCTGAACCAGTGCTGCTGGGGTGGTCATCTAGTGATCTCTATTGATTGTTAAGTCTTTAGAGAAATGAACCATCAACAAATAATGTCTATTAACCTATTAATGGCCACCAAACAGGTCAAATTCAGGCATACAGTAACAGGAAATCCACAGAAAATCAAACTCAAACAAGCAAAGTTATAAAAGATACAGGATGATCTTATTAATGGTGTAAAAAAATAACTTATTCCACAAGGCTTGTTATTCTTAACACCTTAGAGTAAAAACAGCAGCACTGAAAAAGTATGAATCCCAAAATAGACCCAAGACAACGTGAGAAGAACTTTCAAAATGTGTCTCTTGGAAACTCTATTAGTATTTTATAAGTGTTCCTTTATGAACTTGTAGGTGCCAATAAGATCCTTATCCAGGTCATGGCACAATCATTTAATATTGCATGAAAAGTGCACTGACAAGGAAACTGCACTAATGCTAATGGTCTTCACTTGGCTGCCAATCACTGAAGCTGACTTTATGTCCCCCTTAAATATAAGAATACCCTTCCCCTAAACCTAACCCTCTCAGAAAACCTGCATCTTTACATTTTAAAATAAGCGTCATTTAGTATATTTAATAATCAATTTGAATTGTGGGGGCCGCTGACAGATCCCCACAATGTAGGTGGTTAAGACTTTTACCATCTTTGTACAGAGAAAATATTTTTAAAAACTGTACACACATACATACACACACACACTCTCATATTACATTACTCACTGCAGCCGGCTAATACACAGCTCTTGACCACAAACAGACATGATTACTCTCACAAGTCAATACACATTCAGGAGCAGACAGTAATAGTATTCAGTGAAATATATAAATGTAAATATAAATGTGTGTGCAATTCAATATAAACGTCATCAGGTGCACACAGTATAATGGGGCTCCTTAAAACAACAGAGATACCAAAGTAAAATCATGTAACTAAGTTACATTCAGTTGCTTAATATAGTAAATAAAACAAAAGGGTAAATACCCTAGATTAATGATATCCTTTGTCATGCCATTTTAAAAAAGGAAGTAAATGAACCAGTGGGCAAACAGGATGCACTTTGGTTGCCATGGTGATAGCAGGTGGGAGGAGACACTGTAATCCAAACATCTGATGTTTATGTGCGAGCAAACGCGAGACCTGGCGAGTTTAGTCCCTTCAGAGCCCATTAGAAGTATTATGAGAGATTAATTACAACAACAATTGGAATGGTTGTGAGACAAATACACAGTTTTGTCTGTAAAAAAGACTGTTTTTAAATCTAAACTGTAATATTCCTATTATACTAATATAGCCCCTAATAAAACTTTGTAAACTTTCCATCAACAATCCGTCTGTGAGTCAAGTGTTTCCACGGTAATCAATCAAGTCATGTATCTATAGACCTTAGCTTGGGTGTTGGGGGGCTTCGACCAATCAAGTTCCCCTACTTTAGGGTGTGTTACCGTGGCAATGTGGCAACAGACAACCATCCTCCCCCGTTGACCTTACCCCGAGGGAAAACTTTTCCCTAACCTTTGTTTCAGAACTTGTGAAAGGATTGTCTTCAATTCATCTCACCATGAGAAATGGGAAGGGATACTAAAGAAGCTGGCTTCAGAGGATTACAATAAAGCACATCACAATCTGTGACAAAGAAGCACAAAAGCATTTCTAGTAAGAGCTCCATGGGACCCTACAAGAACACACTGCTGAACAGCAACAAACCCTCAGATGTGTAGGATATACATTAGGAAAGAACCGTTTTTATACATTCGGCATTATAACTACACTAGCTACTATTAGGGATTTCTGATGATGTAATGTTTACAGACCATGATTCAGCCACAAATAAAGCAGGTACTGAAGGTTTTTGGACAGGCACTGAGGTATATTCTTCTGATTTAAGTCTGTACAAGAAGTTCGAAAACAGATGCTGACTCATGGGAACATCGAGGTTACACTGTGATCTCAAGAGATGTGTCCAATGGTGTGACAGCTCACACTAAAGGGTATAGACTTAAACCTGAGTGTTAATGAGACGGAATCACGAGATCGATTTTTAGAGCCATCAATGACGGCCAAACTGTAACGTCAGTAATTTAAAGCTGTCAACCTGCATTGCTCCCAAAACGTATTATAAATAACCATTTAATTATCATATATTAAAAGCGATCATCTGTTTATCTTTCCAATATTAATATCTTGTAGAGTCAAAAAGCACGAACATTTGCGTAATGTTTGACCATGCGAGTATCACATGGAAAATATTTAAATGACGCTTTTTACAAAACCCTCAACTGACCAGTCTCTGTATGGACATGGCTTAAAGGACATCACTACAAGACACCAACACACTTAAATGCAGAGTAAATGAATCAGATAACATAAGAGGTATTAAAACAGAGTTAAAAATTACCGTTTATGAAAGGATGAGACGCGCTATGGTTTTCCCCCCAGTGCGGCAGGTGTGTGTATCCGGGGGAAGGTGTGTGTCGGTCTCACCGACATTCTGCGCGTATAGCGCTGCAGCGACGCTCAAAGCTGCGGTATATTACAGCGAGCGGACACACTGCGCCTGCGCACACGGTGTGTTGCGCTCCGGCGCATGAGCAGTCTTCGCTGCTGTGACTCGACTCTGCTCAGGTGATTCTCGACTCGTTGGAACCTTCAGTGTGATGTGAGACGAATGCAACATAATAACGCTTACATATTTATAATAGATACAGAATTGGTAACTTTTCGTTACATCTAAGTGGGTCATTTGCCAAGTAGGCTACGGACCAATGATGAAACAACTTATATTTGAAACAATATTAATTAAAATATTTTAAAGGTAATTTAGGAAACACCAACTCAAATGCATTATTGTTCAATAATGCATTGTTGTATTGTGCGCAATGATTACGATTCATGTTCGCAATTGAAATCAAGTTCTGGCGGTAGATCTAACACATTTAGCTAATACATCGATTGTCAACGCAGTAGTCATTTGCATACATTTTGCTTTTTAGGAAAAACCAGAAGGCCATTTTCCAGGTCCTAAGCACTAAACTTCGTACGAGAAATCCACCTCATGTGTTCCTGTGTGAGGAATGATCCTTATCTCACATGCACAGCATTACTAGATGTGTGCTGATTTTATAGGGAATTCGTAGATGTGTTTCCACAGAGATTATTTGAGGCACTTGAGGGAAACTAGAGCTTATATTCTTTCCATAAAATCCATCTCCCTATTCTCAGCATCATTAAATTATGACTAAAAGAATGTAATGCTAGCGGACAGCTAGTGAACTAGTACGAAAGGGAACAGTGCCCTCTGTAGGAAATATTCAGGCTTAACAAAAACATACTGTAGTTACTATAATATTGCAATCTTACAGTATCAGATATAACGTTTTAATCAATTTTAATCAAAATAAATTAATTCACATAAAGAACTCAAGAATGAAATTTATTTTCTCCCATTACCAATATTACGGGTCTTTTGTCTTTAAACTCTTATTAAGAAGTCATCATTTATTCAAAAAATATTTTATATCCACTGTAAGATTTTACAAATATATAGATGTTTCTATGCTTACATGATAAATTGGTACATTGGTGTCTGGTCTGCTGTTGGGACAGAAGTCACAAAGAAACAACTTTAAAGTGGCAAGAGAGAAGAGTCTCTAAGAATAAACACAATGTGTATTCTGGGTAAAACTTAAGTTTAACTAGAACTTTGAAATTCATAAATTTTGTGTAGGATTTTTTTCTTGTTGCAAACTGCCATGGTAGAATTTCTTTAAATGCCAAAATTACGACATTATTAGATTCCATTAAGTTATGCCATGATTAACATCTGGTCTTGTACTGGTATAATATAATCTGACCAAGTGTTAGACCTATGAATTTGAGAGGAATGATTTTAACAGCTCCTTTGGTTTAGGAAAGATACAGAGAGAAAAAAAATAACTGACAAAATCCTAAATAAAGAAACAAAACAACTGAGGCAGAAATATGGTGGTATATGTGAAATCAATTTACATTTTGTACAAAATAGTTTCCTGCCTTAGTTATTGAGGAAATGGAATGCAAAAGTGGTTACTTTCTAAAAGCATATAAATAGGTGCACAAGTGCACATTATATAGGTTGCTGGTTTTGCAAACAGGTGAGCATGGAAAATAAAATATTTTGTGTGATTATCCAGAGCTGCAATATGTGTTTTGGTCCATTCTGTGGTCTGTAGGATGCCATTGGAAATGTTTTGTTTGGATGGCAAAGGGTTTCAAAAACTTAACAACACTTAATATGATTGAGACAGAAAGGCACATCAAGTCTGAAATTAATCCCAATCCTCTTCCCATGGGCTCTACAAAAGATTAAAGATACAATTTTTACAACAGTGTACTGAAAACACTCCAAGTCTATGCAATTACTACCCTTTTCCCATTTAGATCCACCTGTCCTTGTAGTAGGCACTTATATAAACTTATTTTTCATTATCACCCAAAAAGAACCCGTTCAAACTAATTATTTGAACATTAAAGACCAGTTTGATTTTAAATTTTGAATCTTTGTTGAAAAACTAAACATTCACAAGGCCTTTTGTTTCTATCTGTTAACGTGTTTGTTATTCTTATACTGTACCATAAAGTGCTGGTAAACTGACTGAGAAACAAGACTATTATATTATCTTGCACAAGAGAGAGTATAAACTCCCACTGAAGCCAAAAGATATTTATTTAAAACTGAATGTCAAGTGTGAAATCAGACATATTCGCATATCATTACAAAAGTCATTTACAACACTCGAGTTGAAAAGAAAAATTACAGTAAATTTAGTCATAACAAAGTAAAAGAGAAAAGGGAGATTCATTGGAAACTTTTACTGTAACACCTGTACTGTAAGTACACTCATCAACAAAATGATCATCAAAAACAAAATTATTTCATGCCAGAAGCTAATATGAAGCAAGCTCCATACCATAAAGTGAAAAAGGAGACTGAATAATAAAAAGGAGTGGACAGCAATTACATCCAACTAATGGTTGCCAGGTTTCCAACAACAAATTAATTCACACAGTGAACAAGGAAGACAAAATGAAAGAGGGCAGCAGATAAAAAGATAACAGATGAATCCATAATGAGACAGGAACACCTTTCTTTTCAAATTCAAATGCTCTCTCTCCACACTGCACTCACAACATGGACAAACGAATAAACAAAATGTGGGTTCATATTAGATGCACAGTATAGTAAGAGGATACTGAAATCATTCTCTGTTGTAGTAACCTAATGAACAAAGTGAAACATCGTATTTGAAAGACCATATTTCAATACAGTGTCATATTTTTTATAAACACATCATGATTTGGAGCCAATCAGAGCATGTTGAGTTGTAACATGTGGTTGTGTGGATACACACCATTGATATTCATATACAAAACATAAATAAAATAGGAATTAGACAGTACCTGTGTATGACCCTACTTGGACCACTCCCTCAGTCATTGCATAGTTTTCAGGTGAATTGTGGGAGTGTGATGTTATTGGTCCAGAAAAGACACTATGTGGCACATCCTTAAGAGGAAAGAGGACAATAACACAAATAAGAAATTAAATAAATATCACAATAAATCAATTTCCTGGAATACTTGCTAGTGTCATTTTTTCGATGCAAAGCAGCAGCACCACCACCAGAAAGCAATGCACAAACAACTGCAGCACCACCACCAAAGAAAGTTTTCAGAATAGTTTAGAACAAAATAGATGACAGACCTGTAGCTGCTTTGAAATAACATTTTAACAATGACAGGATTCAATTTGCAAGATCAAAGTCTTATCAGGTACAAGAGAAAGCTAACTACACTGCCATCTGGTGATCATTTTTATCAAAGATATACTGCTTGTTAGTTTAGGTGACTGAATCTTAACCAGTAGAGAATAGAGATAGCAATGCCAAAGTCATGGTTTCAAATCCCATTGAAAACACAAAGTAATATAATGCATTTCTTAAATGTACTTGCTTTAGATAAAAGGTACAACATCATGTTAATTATTGTTTACACAGCACTTCACCAACATATCACCAGCTTTGCCACTATTGGGTGAAACAGCTGCAAAAATTCCTTGGTAAACTATGCGAGAGAGTACATTGTCAATCTCTTGGTCAGTCTAACACAGATGTGTTCATGGTTGGATTTCATACAAGGGTCAGAATGGTCCTGCAGGGTCATGCCTATTTCCTGTCCTTCTTTACTGTCCTATCAATAACAAGCCCAGGAATCAAAGTACAAAATATTGACAATTTTTAGTTAATGTGTAATCCAAGCATATAAAATAATTGCATTTATAGCAATCACATGACTGCTGGTTAAGCACAGGGCAACCAGATGTACTGATTTACTCTTTGACAATAGCAGTTTTAATTTTTCTGACATTTTTTGAGAAATTAGTTTTAGAGAGTATATATTACTGAAAGGACAGGGTAGGATCCAATTCAGTGGTTTACATTTGGCAGAAGTTAGCACATTTACTGGTCACAGCATGTGAAGATATTGCACAAACAGGACTGCTAGGCAATCCTATCATTCCTTCCAACATTTTTAAAGGGATAGTTCACCCCAAAATAAATGTTCTGTCATCATTTATTTGCCCTTATGTTGTTGTTTCTTCTGTGGAACATGAAAGATATTCTGAAAAATGTTTTGGTGGTTTTCTGTGGATACAATGGTAATAAATGGAGGCCAGTATTGTTTGGTTACAAACCTTCTTTAAAATTGCTTCGTTTGTGTTTTGCAGAAGCAAGAGAGTCATACATGTTTGGAATGACATGAGGGGTGAGTAAATAATGACAGAACGTTCATTTTTAGGGATGAACTCTCTCTAAAACATTGATTCACAGTTGCTTTCTAGGCTTCTACTGTAAAATAACTTAAAACTTAAAAAATAGTCCAATAAATTCTGATGCAAGTGCCACAAAGGATTATTTCTTTAAGCATATTTGTCACAAGACAGGTGTGTACTGTACCCATGAAGGTGAACAATACTTGATTAGCTCACCGACACTGGTTTTTACAGTACTTCACAGTATTACAAAAAGACTTTCATTGCTTGTAAAGTAAATTATGAGTGAGGTTTCAGTCCTGATCATACAGCTTTTTATGTTTCACAGAAGAAAATCATTCAAGGTTGCACGTTTAGAGCTACAAAAAGGTCTAGAGGGAAAACGTTTGTGTCTGCTGCCTGTCTCAGTGATTTGAATCTTCTTGACAAGTCTGTTATGTGTCTGGCTGGTGAAAACAGCACACAGTTTCCAATAACAAGAGTATGAATATTTCAAAGCCACCTGATACATTACGGCAGAAGGTCAATGGCTCAAATCCCTCTCAGATGAATCAAATGACCACTGATGTTTGACGCAGGTTACTCCTCAAGACAGATTCAATTGCAAATAGATTCAAAATCATAATTTTGTTTTAACTTAAGTGGGTTAATTTGTTCATCAATATGACTTCCAATACTGTCTTGTGTAACACTTTTAAGAGATCTCTTAAGGTAATCTCTTCTTCCCAAATGTTACACAGTTTGTCACAAGCAGATGTGGTGCATGAAGCAGCATACAGTAGATGAATGCAGCATCATGGTCAAGCCCAGCATAAGAGTCCCCCAGAGTTTAGTTGCTTAGATACATACTAACAAAGAGGACAACAGAAACAATAGCAATCCGATCAGTCATACTAAACACAGGTGTTATCTTGATCTCTTTATAAATGCTAAGCAAAATACAGTAGGCTTAATGAATATTAAAAGAAGAGACAAAGACAGGTTTCTCAAGCCTAATTTTCTGCTTTTGCTACAATGAAAAATAAATCAATTAATAAATCGAAAACTATTTTAAATATGATAAATATGATGAAGGAAGAGTTCAGTCATAAAGATTTTCATAATTTACCCTTCAACCAGAAGAAATATTGCACTTAACCTTAACTTTACATGTTAATGTCTACCCCCTCCAAAATATAAACATACCCACCATCCTTATTTCTGTTAAAACAAAGAGTAAATGATTTACCATGGCTGATTATGATTTTACATATGTTGTACTGATGTTGATGTTGCACCATTACCAAAATCACATAATTGGCAAATGTGCCAAATATGACAATCAAACCCCAAAATGCTTAAAAGCAGCAACAGCCGTGCAAGATTTACTAGAATAAGCTAAAGAAATGCACTGTACACAAAGAAATAGCAAGCACCTAACAAAGAGACTAAAAGGATAGAGAGCTTTGCATGCCTTTCTGTCTTAAAGTGACAGCAGCCTAAAAAATCCACTGATGTATTTAATGTTAATCAAACAAACTTTTGTTATTTAAATAAGACAGAAACTATATTTAATTTGAACAGTAAAGATTATGCAGTGTTGCTTTACATTTAATCAATTTCTCTACATTAAAACTACTTCATACCTGACAACTTCATACCTGACTTTTCCAAAAACCTTGGAGTGAGATTTTTTCAGGGGTGATCAAAATTATGCCACGCACACAGCTACACAAGTTGGTGGCTCAGATATCAGAGAATTGGAATTAATTTGATGTTGTACCCTGCATTCTGGTGGTTTGTGTGGAGGCCCAAAGCCATTGATAGGGGCAGCCTACTGGAGATGGACAGTATTGGTTACATTCTGTGAAGCAGACATAGCTGAAGGTCCACCCCCAGGAAATTTTGGATTAAGTAGATGTGATTTCCGGCATTCTAGTGGATTTTTGGGTGGTAAGCTAAAGATGTGCAATACCTGAACTTATTCTGATTCATGTTCGTCATCATAACTTGTAGGGCCTTCTAGACTTAAGCTGAGCATTCAACCAGAAAACTATTGTTGTGCCTAAATGACTGCCTGTGTACCACAATAAAGCCTTATTCAT
>CM032796.1:9257792-9446423 GCA_019155185.1 Beaufortia kweichowensis
AACTGTTTAAACAATTGCTTTACTTCTAGTATTTATTATTGACGGGTTATTCTGTACCAAAAGTGATCTAAAGTAACATTCATGTAAGTCTGTGTTCTTTTGTATTTTGAAATCTGATTAACGGAACACGGTTAGAAAAAAACATTTACCGGCTACATGAACTATTTTTCTTTTTAATTCTTCTTTTCGCTTTTTCAAATCTTCTCTCAATTTGTCCCGCAAATAAAAACAATACTTCATATTTTGGCAACAGAACGGAAATGCATTCATTTCTTGCCCAGTTCAAATTGCGGTCTACTGATCATGTATGTGTAGTGAAGCTTTCTTTGTTTCTTTCTTTCTTTCTTTTTAAAAAAGGTATATGTTTGAGAATCAGAATACAGGAGCGTGTACATATGATTATGGTAAAGTGTGTGTTTTCTTTCCCTGTCTGTTTTGCGTGCCTGTGTGGGTGCGAGATGAAACGACTCTTGCCTATCCTTGGCTTAGCGAAGGAGAAGGGTGGAGAGGAGGAGAGTGAAAGGGGATATGTGGTTAGGGAGACACCCACTACTTCTCGGCAGATCTAGCCTAGGGCAGGGTCGACACTATCCAAGTGCTGACTATGGTGAAGCAGTCACAGGAAGCATGACTGTCCCAACCTTTGGTGACACGAAGCAGTCTGTGTACTGTCATTGCACTACAGAAATGCTGGTTTGTTTTAACCCAAAATGCTGGGATGTTTCAACCCATTGGGTAACAACATCCAGCATAGGTTCATTAACTCAGCGGTGTGTTTTGTTTTATATAAAGCATTTCAGCATTTTTTCAGAGTGTCGATAACTGAAGCAAGGCAAGCGTTTACTCTTGACTTACCAGCTAAAACATATTGGTAACACCTTAAGATGAGACTGTATTTGTTCAAATTAGTTAATGCATTAGCCTACATCAAGTCATAAAAAATACTTCTACAGCATTCCTACTTTATGTTAATCTCAGCATTTACTAATAGATTTTCTTAAGTTGTAATCAATGCACAATGAACTAATGTGAACAACTGCACTAGCATTTACTAACATTAACAAAGATTAATAAACGGTGAAAACCCTTATGCTCATTGTTAGTTAATGTTAGCTAAAGCATTTACTAATGTTAACAAATACAACCTTAGTGTTAAGTGTTTTCAACTAATGTATTACTGAATTGAGAATATAGGGAAAAATAGTACAGGAAATTTTTTTTGGGGGCTGTTGTTAAATAGGAACTAATAAAGAAAAGATTCAAAATTGCATGTAGGGTCAGTCCTCTGAATTGTTGTGCCACTTTACAGATGAGAGGCTGCTTGTTCAGAAATCTTTGTGCTGAATGGATCTGGCTCCTGCCATTAATTACTGATCCTATTAAGTAATGGACTGAGCTGAGGGGAGTAATCTCACCTGACTCAGAGATGCTTTCTTTCCTAATTCCTCTCGCTTTCCCCGACAGACAACCTCTTAATGTTTGCAGGTAAAGTTGGAATACTGAAGGAAGCAGAGAGGTTAAAGAGAAGATCTGGTAGCAAATGGTTTTTGTTGAAAGGTGAGCGTGGTTGCTGGCATTTTTATTGGTAAACTCGAGTTTAAAAAATGTGCATACAGAGAAGAGAGAGTGGAAAGAGATATTATGGGTGCATATAAGGTGCGTGAGTGTGTGTAATTTTGTGTTATGTATGTACTTACAGTATTGTAAGTACATGTCCACTATTGTACGGCCTACATCCCTTTCTTTCACTTGTGAAGGTGAAACATGTTTTGTATAATATTTTAGTTGTTAGAACTATCGCTATCTCCCTAGCGAAAGCATACTGTATGAGTGAATACATAATTATTTATACGTTATATATTTTCTGTAGTCATGGCTTTTAATAAACAAATTGGTTTTAATATTCATTATTTAATTTCACTGTTTACTAAGCATGAGGAATATATAACTGAAATGCTCTAGAGAAATATTAATGCACTCTTTTTTTGTGATTCACATAAACAAAAGTGTAATTTTTATCTTAAAATATCTTACATTTTATTAGTTTTCTTTGTAAAACTAGTGTTTTGTCCTTTATTGATTTTTATTCAAAATGCTTCCATGTTTTGGGATTAGTTAATGTTGAACATTTCAAAGCCTTGACTTTGCAAGACGCTGAGGATGAGATACAGCAAACGCGAGTGTGGGACATAAGCGGGTTGTTTTTTGGGAAGGGGAAGTGGTCCCTCGTGAGTAGAGAAATTCACTCTTCTGTGATACTGGCTCGCAGCCAGTTTGGATGCAGAATTATCAGCGCTATGTGATGGGGACAACCCCCCGAGCCCAACTCTGAAGTGCACACAAATCGATTCAGTTAAGATTTTCATTCAGCTTGACTAAAGATTTTCTCTGCATCTTTTCTTTTATTCTTTGGAACAGTGAGTGGATATGAGTAGGTGTTTGGGATATGTGTGTTCCTCTGGCTATGATCAATAGCTGACACTGGGCACTCGCATGTGCGGTGCTACATCTCCCCTCCGTCTGTCCTGAGGGGTGACACAGTCACTCACGTGTTCAATGTGAAATCCATTTCTGGAGTATTAGTAAACAGCAGAACATTGTCTCCAGGGTAGTGAAGAGGCTATGTTGCACTTTCCATAGCGATGCAAAGATAGGGTCAGTGCATGATAAAAATTTGAGACCATCTGCTTCGCTGTTACATAGAAGATGAATGTTGAAAGTTAGCCATGCTCACTTGGGGCATCCCACTCTCCAGTGGGTAAATGCAGGCACTTGATTAAACTGTTAAAACACTTGACATAACAAAAGCCCCATGAAACAATTAGAAAGTAATTAATGTTGCAGAGTGAACGCCGCTAAATTTTCACAATTGTTTTAAATAATGACAGATCACACAACTTGGATCTTTTGCATAATGTAGTGCATGTAAAACAATACATGAACAGTTGTTTGAGGCACCGTTATACTTAATTTATGAAAATATGGAGAAAAATGTATATTTACACATTTAATTATTAGAACCGATCAAAGTAAAAGCATTTTTAATTAATGCAGTATTTATCTAGACTATACTATTATACTGTTTTAGTGTAATCAGTGTAATATAATAGTATATAATCTATTTTAAGATTATTAATAGGATAATCTCTTTTCAAGATTTAACAGCCCCTGTCCTATACATTAAAACAAAAATCTATTTTTTAGAACTACTGTATCAACAGAAGGGAAGTCCTGCCTAAATAGGAAACTGCTGTTTCTATAGTCCTTAAGTCAGGATGTCACCACCCCTGGTGTGGAGGTAATGAGGGGACATTACTGTACCATCATTCTGTGTCTTGTTAGTTCCCTGAGCGCCTGACACAATCAGAATGCAGCAGCTGCCCTTCAGACCTTAGAGATCTGAGAGAGAAAGAATGGCCTCCCAGACCTCATCTAGAGACAGAGAGATACGCAAGACCGATAGGTATGATGTGGCCATAGATGAAAAAAGCCGGGCCACCTCAATGTAAATGTGCATACACATTTCAATTATTTATTTATATCTCTAAATAATTAGCAAAAGGAACAGAAAAAAACAAACTTTCCAATTTTACTTAAAATACAGTATACACGTGTACAGATAAGTATTCCATGTCTGTTCTTTAAAACCCTAAATTGTATACAGTCAATGTTATTAATAAAACTGAACATAATATTGAGACTGTGTAGAAATGTATGCAACTGTTTTACACTTACATCTGTGTTGTTAATTGTTAAAATAACAATTTACAATAATATCTTTTACACAATTTCTGGCAGGTGCATCAGATATTTATCTTAATTAATAAGAGCTAAATTATTTTAAACATGTTATCATGTTACACAATTTTAAATTCATTTAATATGAAGTCGCTCTCATTTGATAAAATGTGAACATGTGGAAGCTTGTGTTTTGGGATTCAGATAGATCTAGGTCTTGATTTTTCATTCCCACAAACGTGTCTGGTCCAGTGCTGCCGCTGCTGCTGTCTGTGAGCATTAGTCTCGGGATGCTGGTAAAAGGTTCCATTATAATATTCAATTATTCCAATAGACACACAAGTCAGTTATCAACTACTCTTCACTGGTGCATCATTATGCCACGTCCAGTCTAGAAAACACCTGTCCATCAAGGTGATTCAAATCAGATGCACAGACCTCCCTTGCCCTCAGCGTGTTTAAAAATAACCACAGAGTTTCAATTATAGTAAATCTCTCATTTCATTTCAACTTTATGCTGCTTGAGATCAAGAAAAAAAATCTTGCAACAAGCATTATCACTGTTTAACATATTTAACAGATGTAATATGCACACAAGTCACGAGTGTTTCCGGTTATGTCCAGTTATCCATGTTAATGTCCATGTGTAACATTTGTACATAGTAAACTTTTGTCATTTAAAAAATGCAGTTAACATTGCAACAATGCAATGATGTAAATATCCACACATCACATAATCGCAGTGCATGTGTGTGGCTTTAAAAAATCCTCACAAACATTGATTTTATATACAATAACATCAGATATGTATAGTTTTAAAGAGGTATATGTGGATGGTGTGGGTAGAATAACAATTTGGGTTTAAAAGTAAGCATCCTCTAAATTATGCAATGTATAATAAAACATAGCTTACTTTTGACATGCAGCTATCAACTTTTTGTTCAACGTTTTTTCTTTGCTTTACGTGAAAATACAAGTTTATTTTAGGACAATAAGCAATAAGTCAGTCTAAAACCTTCTGAAAAAATGTGCACCTTGATTACAATGAAATGGAAACATAGGCCATGAAATGAGGGCATGGAAGCTCTATTTTGTTGCTTCCTTGTTTTATTTTTTTTCCCATTGTTGGATTGTTGCCAATACCACTGGCACATTTTAGGACTGCTATGTTTAAGCTGTTAGTCTACCTCATCTTAAACAGCTAAGAGGGCAATTTCTCCCATTAACAAAACACAGACAAGAAAATAACACTGCCCTCTTGCAGAAAAGAGTCTTTCATTTTCCATTTTGTTGTCTGGTTTGACTGTGTCACCATAATTTCATCTAATGTTGTGGCTGGTTTGCTATTATTATTATTTTTATTATTATTATTACTGCCTACCACCATTATTATTGTTATTGCTACATATGCTTGCAGATAATGACAGTAATTTCAGTTGCTAACAGTGCTTTTTCTCATTAAAGTGACACCACACTGGTGTTAAGCATAGGGATGTAAAGCACTCCGTCGAAGCTATATACTGTAAAACCGGAAATTGTGAAGGAAAGAAGAAATGCCATTCTAGACTAAAAAAATTGTATTTGTAATAAACATAATTTCGACAAAAGGGGAAAATATATATTTTTTAATTATCGTATAAATTGTAATTATTATAGTGATTATAATATACAGTAACTGCAAATAAACATTTTATTAGACAATAATCATTTAATACAAGTAACACTTAAAAATGTTACAAATGCAGAATCACATCAATCTTTTATTTAGCATATTTAACGTGTTTCATATTTTCTTGCATAAACAAATAACTATGTTTTTTTATAATGTTAAAAACCTCTGTTTATGTGTTTTTGCATGTGCGTGTGAACAGGCTTATGCTGCCATTAACAACAAAACTGGAATCAACGGGAGGTGTATTTTATATCACAGCCTTCTGTGTACAAGTGTGTGTTGTAACTATAAGCTTGAGGAAAAAAGCTTTTATTCCTTTGCTTGGAGTTTCTGCTCTGACTATTAAAACTTACACAATCATGTTCTGCATACAAATAAAATATTAAAGCCACACCACAGTATGATGGACATTAGACATGAGGATTATCTCAAGCTCACTGACACTCACACACACACGCACACACACTTTACATATAACAGTGGTATAGTTTTTTTTTTCTGTTTAATAGTGGTTTACAAGTACAATCCAAAGCTAAGATATAACCTCTGTGAATGGGCATTTTAGAAACTATATATATAATACATATAAAATCCTTGATACATATTATATCAAGGATTGATAATTATACAGATTTAGTTAACTGAATCAGTTTGCCATTAATTCGCAAGCTAGAGTATAAATCATCTTATTTTTTTAAAAGTACAAAATATCACAGCACAAGTTCTCAGATTCACAGCAAGCATGATTTAAGTTGGGTTTATTGTCACATATCGAGCGGGACTGCTCTTCCATCTGTCCAATCCATAGTGTCAATTAAGGCTCAAACAAACTCATTTGCTCTTGTGATAGACTCCAAATGAAGTGGCCAGTGTATCTAGGCAACCATAGGGGTCAGAGTTCCCTGTCATTATCAGGAGCTATGTACTGTAGCAAAGTGAATAATCTCATAATGCTTTGGCTGTGGAATTCATCTGTGTTAGATTTAGCTTTGAACTGCTTGTGTACTTTTGGTGTTTAACAGTGTGCAATTAAAAATATTTTCTTAAATTGTGAAACACATTTTAAGTGAATGGCATTTTATTTTAAAATAAAATTTATAAATCGAATTAAATACATTTGCGATTATGCATATTTTTACAAAAATGTAAACCACCTCATTGCCACTGGGAGCATGTCCAGTCATGCTGAAAAGGCCGTCTCAAATTGCGTATGATGTATGTGTGCAGTGAGAAGTGGGTAAGTCTTCCTGTCTTTCAACACTATTGATTTGAACCCATTCAACAAATATTACATGTTTCAAGCGGTAGGGATTATAATCATGTAAAGTGAAACTTTACTTCCAGGAGCAAATGTGTGGGGGAAGAACATTATCAGGTCTTAAAGTTAATTGATAATAGCCGTGGCATAGAGTGGATTATACATAGAAGATGCGTTTAAAATGCTGTCTGATCAGCTGAAGAAAGGCTAATTCCTTTCAGGTTGAAAGCAGTAATAGCATCACCAGTAATGCTATCTTCTGTGAAGTGTGAATGGTATGTATGCCCGTCTGTGTCTGTGCATGTGTGTGCAAGGGTGTGTTGTTTAGTGAACAGTGAGCACATAAAATAACGTGCCTTGAGGTTGCTTCTGGCATTTTCTGGTCACCAGACACCTGTCATAACTTACAAAGAATAAAAAAGGGGGCTGGGGTTGAAATGCATGTTTGTCAGAGGGGGCGGGATCTCTTGTCCCAGTTCAACTCATATCGCATCCAAATAATTGATCTTCTCTCATTAGAGTGAGGAAGGGACCATCAGGCCACTGGAGTCCATAGCGTCATGAACACACACACACACACACTCCCCTCAGCCTCATTGCATGCACAACACTTCTGAGGTAGTTTGGGGAATAGAAAATTGCTTTCTAAGGAAGGCTCTGGCCAATTAAGGACCTGACCGTATTGAATGTCAAGTGTTAATTTAGGTTGTCTCTCCTGTGACCCCCCTCACCCTTTTACTAGCAGTTGAGCTGGCAGGGGTCTTCAGATGAGCAAATACATTTGAAGTAAAAGTTGATTGCCTGAAGGACCTCAGATATTATATGTCATAGACAAGTGGCAAATGTGTTCTCCTTCCAGCATTTCCCCTCTCCACCTCTCTGACACCCCTGAGGGACAGAGGGGCAGGATTAACTGTACTGCAGCGATAAGAATGGGCGGTTTACTTTGGGGAACAGAGGAGTGTAATCACCTCACGGGCAGCTGGGGGGGTTGAGGATGGGCTCTCTTTGCCTTTGTCTGGGGCACGGCAACTTTACTGACTTGTCCCTGAGTATTGTTAAGCGATTGTTAAAATGTCTGTAGCACAGCGAGTGTGTTTTGATTTAAACTGTTTCAACAAAATATTTTTTGTATTTTACTTGCGTTATCAATTACTTCATTAATTACTCATTCTTTTTTTTAAAGATTGTTTGTATTGAAATATTTGACATTTAAAACATAATAGAGGAGACCTATATAAGATTATTGGGGACTTTTTTCTCAAGACAAAAGGAGCAAAACTTTTTAATACCAAATCTGTAAAATATTCTTCCATTACACTGGTCTGTTCTTACAGAGCGTTGTATTTATAGAGCCAGTAAAAGGATGCAGTTTTAAAGGCCTTGTGCATCCTTACCTTCGTGATCTAATAGACAGGCACTTAGCCTTAATGGTGTTATTATCATCATTTTGAAGCTAAGGCTTGCTTTCTTTAAAGGTGCAGTCTTTCGTCTTTCTATTGCTGTGCAGTATCTCTGAGGGGTTTACAATAGAATAAATGTTAATGCATTTTTGAGATTCAGCATACAGCTAATTCACACAGTCTAACATGCCTTAGAGCTGGTAAAAGCCTCTGGCGACATTTGTTACCAGAAGAGGCTAGCATGGACTTTGTTCCCTCTTGTCTGTGTGATTCACATCACACAGACAAGAGGGAACTTGCTTGTGCTTTAAAACTGTATGCATAAGATATATACTATAATATATGCAAAATGCATTAATGCTCATGTTTAAACTAGCATTGAAAACGTATGTATTGTATCATATTTGTAAAAACAAAAACATGACATGTAGGACACAGTATAGGGAACTTAAAAATGAAGCTTAAATGAGAGGAAAAAGAAACAAAACCGAGACAGAACCTCATGTCCTTTTCACAGTGACCCCACTAAACTGCTTTTGTCTTTGAATTTTATCAAAAGAGCTGTAGTTTAAAAGCATAAAGAAAAGAAAAATGAACTTTTCTTTTATCACTCTTTCATTATTTTCTCAGGTAAGATGACCTGACATGAATGGGTGCCAAGTAATGTTTTGACTTAAAAAAGAGGGTCACCTAATAATGATAATTGTGTAATAATTTAATAATGTCACTTGTTTCAAATCATGCTACTGTTTATTTATTTCTTTGTTTGTTTGTCATTGCTTTCTGTGCAACACAAAAAGAGAAAAAAATGAGAAGTCAAATACCATTAACATTCGCAAGTTTTGAAATTAAATGAAGCACTGCTGTTCAAATACGCAGAAAGAAAAATCCGGGACTGCGATGAAGGGAAGATTTTTTAGGGAACATAAATTATGATCTGTTCCTCGCACAAAGGCTTACAGATGGACTATGTTCATGGTGTTTATTTATTTATATAGTTGTGGTTACTAGGAACTGTCAGTGTAAAAAAGAAACATATACATTCTTCAAAATTACTTGAAAACAGGCATGGAAGTAAATAATGACAGATTTTTCTTTTTTTAAAGTATACACACTCTAAAATGCTACAACGTGTAAATGATAGAATGATTTGATTTACATGTGTACATGAATCCAAATACACAGATGCAGACAGGGAGGCTTTTTAGCAGTGATGTGTTGGGAAAGTACTCCTCAAGTGGCATTGATTTGTTAAAGTGCTGAATTAGCACAGTACGCCAGCTGCCACCGCCCGCTCGCTGTTGTGCTGCCGTGGGCTTATTTTCTCCTTAACAACTCTTTCCCATTTCCCCTCAGCCCCCATTCCTTCCTCTCTCTCTCTCTCTCTCTCTCTCTCTCTCTCTCTCTCTCTCTCTCTCTCTCTCTCTCTCTCTCTCTCTCTCTCTCTCTCTCTATTGGGCCACACACCCACTCTCTCTCCTCAACTCTCGTTAATTCTTTCTTACACTTACACACACACACACACACATATTGCAGACACACCCAACTGACCCACAGCAAACCCAGCTTTTACCTATCTTAAGGACACACAACCACACACACACAAACACCTACATGATCTTTTCTGCCAAAATTCACTTGTATTGTAAGTCATAACCATGTTGAACGCATCAAAATTGGATCGTGTCCATCCCTTTAAACTGCCCCTCCAGTGATAGGATTGGGAGTAAAACTGGGGAAATAATTAAGGCCAACTCAGCGTAACCCCAACCAGTTTCTACTTTGCCAGGATCTAGTCTAATGGAATCTGCGTTTCCCAGCTGTCTCTGACATTGACTGTGAGCTGAAGTCAGTCAGAATATGCTTTTGGCTGTCCACATTTTTATTAGGTAGCCAAAGTGTTCCATAAGCAGTTCCCAAGGTTCCTATGAAGAGAGTGGCTGAGTCATATCCAGACTGTGTCAGGCCACACACGGTGGCAATACATTTACCTTGAGCTCAGTTCAGCTCAGTTCAAAACTGCTTTTAAATATTTTTCAAATGGACTATGTACTGTGGGCCATAGCATGTCGAATTACTGGTATTTTCAGAACTTTACAATTATTTTTAATGAGAGACACAACTATAGCAGATGCCACTAGGAACTTGTCATCTATGTATTTCTATCAAAGACCTCCATTTATTGACTTCCATCAACATATTCACACCTTTGCCAAGAGGTGCAGGTGTTTGGTGGCTCACATCTTACTGTAGTTGCAGGGACTGTCTGTAGAAAGGGGCAGACAGTTTGTTTTTGGATCTGAGGTTAGCCTAAATATCCTCCATCTGCTGACCAGTCCGTAACCTCCTCCCATACATGTAGATACATGCACACACAGATTTTGCTGATTTTTCTTTTTCTTGTTTCATATACTTTTTCCTTTTTATTCTATCTATCTACTTGTCTGTCAGTCCATCCACCTGTCTGTCTCTATATATGCCAATTATATAAAATAATGGTAACACTTTACACTAAGGTTGTATTTGTTAACAATTAGTAAATGCATCAGCTAACATGAACTAACAATGAACAATACTTATTAAACATTTATTAATCCTAGTTCATGTTAATTTCAGCATTTACTACTACATTCTTCAAATCAAAAGTTGTATTTGTTAACAATAAATAATGCACCATGAACTAACATAAAAACTGCATTGACATTAACTAACATTAACAAAGATTAATAAATGCTGAAAAACTATATTGTTCATTGTTAGTTAATGCATTACTAATGTTAACAAATACAACCTTATTGTAAAAGTGTTACCAAAATAATAATACAAAAATAATCATTTTTGCTGAATTTTCTCTTTTTTGTTTCATATACGTCTTTCTTTTCATTGTATGTTGACAGCTAATACAGTGAAAATGTAAAAAAATGTATAATGTGTGTGTGTGTGTGTGTGTGTGTGCACGACGTAAATGTGAAAGAGATATGGGGTGGTGACTGCTGAAGTGATGTTAAAGTCAAAGGGTCATTTGAACTAGTAAATTCTAGATATGTGTATGTGAGTGTATAACCATCTCTCCGCTAATGTTCTGTGCATGTTGCGGGGCGTTGTTCGTGTGTTCTGAATGTGTGTTATGTGTGACAGTCACTAAAGGAAGTCCCTGTGCAAACTCAGCATGTATGGGGCTTTGTGTGTCTCTTTCTCTGTTTCACTTTTTTCCTGTGCTTTTCCCGTCAGAGGCAGCCAAGCAGAGCCAGAAAAGCAGTTCCTTGGCAGAGCCTAATGGCAGTATGATGTAGTCTGTTGTGACTAGTGCATTCCTTTCAGGTTAAACCAGGGAAATTGCATTGTGTTCAGATTCCAAGTCACATGAATGTTTTATTGCCACAAGAGTGTCAAAGGTCCTTGTCTGGGCCTCAGGAGAGCGGCTGAGGAAGCCTTTGGCTGAGCGCTTCAAATGGGAGAGAGAGGGAGATAAAACACTTAGTTGAACAAATGGTGGATGAACAAAAAGTAGGAGGTGAAGCTAATACATTGTGGCAGTTACTAAGAGGGATTTCACTCTCCTTAAACTGTGACTTTAAAGAAAGAGCACATACCCTGTGACAATACATGGCGGAAGAATATTTGACAAGACACATGTAGAGTGAAAGACAAAGACTGGAACAGAAGATGTTAGTCTGCCCTCCCTCCCGCTCTGAAAGTGTGTTTGAGTGTGTTTACTATGCGTGATAGTGCTCAAGTGTATTTGAGGGATTAGGTAGGTGTTTGCCTTTGTAGCTTTTGGCAAGTTGGCAAGAAGGGCTTGAGTGTGTGTGGGGGGGTTAAAAACCTTAGATAAACCTGTTATCTGCATAGCACTGACATGATCGCCATTATTCCCTAAGGTCCCTCGAACAAGCGAAGCGAAAGTTTGATGCAATGATACTGTAAAATTAAAACAAAAGATCCCTATGAAGCCTTTTACAATGGGTGTGAACATTCACACTACGACAAAATAGAAAAAAAAAAATTTCACATTCACCTGCCAAAGAAACAGTAGAATTTGAGCGCTAGATATTGTGCCTTGAGCTGATGTTGTTACACAACCAGGCAACACGGTGGCGTTACAACACTGAACACTCTGCAAACTCCAGCAGTAAACACACTGAAGAAGAGTCAGGACCAGAGCATGGAGCATATTATATACGCTACTAATATTTTACCTCTCCTTACTATTTGTATTTTTCTTGATTGTTATCTTGAAGAGAATTGTCACATAATTTGGGGTTGTTGTTTATCGTATTTGCAATTACACCATAGCGTAACATATACATTTATTAATAATCATCAGTACTTACGCATGTTTTAATTTTTCCATGCCTTGCAATTTTAAGTATGTCCTTAAAATTTTAAATAAGCAAACTTTTACTCTTTACTGGTTAGAGAGTTGCTAGAAGGCTAGAAGGTTGCCAGTTCGATTCCTAATACCAGCAGGAAACAACTGCTCTCTGGGTGCTGCAATGAGTCCCCCTTGTAAGTCACTTTCGATTAACGTGTCTGCTAAATGTATACATGTAAATGTTTCCTTTAAAGTAATGCATGTTTCCTGCTGGTAAAATGATCTGCCTGTTTTCACCAGAGCAGCTGAATCTTTAGCCATCTTCAAGAATCAGCTAAAGACACATCTTGTTCGTCAACATTTGACCCATAATATCTACTTCTGATTATTTTCTGTTTCTTTCTCTATGCTTTCCATACTAAAAAAATCTTTGCTAAGTACAACTGTGTTAGGTTAACTAAACCAGTTTCACAGTACTTGCACATTATTGTCCTTTTAATGCTAGCAGGATTTGTCATGTTTTAGCAAGATGCTAACATGAAGCTAACATGGTTAACATAACATATTGCTAATACGTTTTAGTTAGCGTTTTTGATATTTTAATGCTTAGCTAATCACTTTTAGCATGTAACTGTTTACTGCCCGCATGTATTTATCAAATGTCCTGTTTGCTAACATCAAGTCAAAAGAGCCAACCCCCATGTCTCTACGATCTTCTGGTCGCAGCTGCCAATTATGATATGAAGGCTGCTTGTATAAATAATAAACCAACCTCAAGGCCTAAATTCCTACACAATTTACCATAGTAGGATAAAAGTCACTGTTGTCATGGGCATTCCCTTCACCATAGTATGTCTGTGGGGCAATTTTGGATAGCTGAATCCCCAGGGATACAACTTACACCCCATTGTGAAAAATGTTCTTACAGAGTCTGTCAGACTCCTCAAATGTGTCATCTTCTCTCAGAAGTATGACCTGTCAACTTTTGTCGCAATGTTATGTCTGAGGAATTTTTTGCCTGATTATTTGTCCACTGGATAAACATTGTATGCCCGATTGCTTAGATCAAAATCAGTTGATTGGACCCCTCATTCATAGGTCTATGACAAACACTGCAGAACGAGTTTCACACCGAAGGTTTGCCCCAAAAAAGAAGTATGAAGAGGCGTTTGACGTGAAATTTGAAAATAGGTCTCCTGACGTAGTGTCAGAATGCCATCAACACACACACCACTAAGCTAGCTACATAAAGGCTTGACAGCATCAGCTCCTATATCATCCTTTTGCCACAGGGGTAGGGTGGATCTCTGCCAACATGTGGGAGCCAGGCTAAAAATGGCCCCACCCAGCACCCAACTTGGTGCAAGAGGAGTGACTCCAACTTAAGTCTCCTATGTTCAGTGACTCCGCCTTTGAAGCGCTCTACCAGCCAGGAAAGCTTTAGGTGAGAAGACAGACTGCACTGGATTCTAGTCTAAACTCAACCCTCAGGACCTGCTTTCCAAGAAAAACCATTATATCCTGGCTACAACCTGGAATCCACAGGCTGAAAACATGACAATGAGGGCAGAGAAATGAGGGAAGTACTGATCCCTGAGTATCCAGAAAAACAACACAAAAATAATACAATGAGGTTGGTAGTAAAACAACAGACAACAAAGAATTGCTCAAGGGGAGTTTTGAACCAGAAAATATGGTATTTTTCTAATAAACATGGACTCGGGACAGCCTGTACTAGAAACATTTGAAGCCTGGTGGTCTAGTGTATCTCTTGGTCTTGTTTCGGCATATTACCGACACGCTCCACAGGCACTGTACCAGAGAAAGGCTGTAACAAGGAGTGCCAAAGTGTTATTATGTCTCCCCCAGCATCAGGCTGACACTTCTCAACCCACTAAACCGCCAGCCAAGGGGATCCCACCAATGGCCAGCTACAACAACCCAGAACAGCAAGAGAAGCTTGCCAAAGGGACAAAACCCTGATATCCGGGGCAGCAACACAACCTTTATGCTTAATGTATTTGTAAGAATGAGCTGATAAACCCTTACTAAACTATCAGAATAGGCAGAAGATTAGAAGCAACCATAATTGTCATTGGTCCAGTGTTCAGGCCCTGATATTAGTACTTGTACCATACTCTGCTTTTGGCCCTGTCTCCAGTCCTCAGACCGTGACAGGCCAAGCACAGTGGCATCAGGTTAGGACTTGGACCTTTGCAGAATGTAATTCTTAAAGGCCTGATCCTGGCAGGCCCCACCCATTGGTCCAAGTTCTTCTGCCCAGCTGCCATATATGCCCTACCATTCAGACACAATGTTAACTAAAGTGGTCCAGTTTGCAGGGACAGAGTCTGCTTGGACAGCACGCCACCCATTGACAGATAGCCCATGAGTGTCTAATTAATAGGAGGCATCTCGACATACCGTGCTCCCACATTCCCTCTACATTAGGGTAATTCACCTGTGAATGCATATAAAAGCATGAGGAATACAGCTTCTTCCATGATCTTTCCACCTTAGTGTGATGTTCAGGAAGGAAGGGCTCATTAAAGTTTTGCAGCCATTACATACCAGAAGCCACAAGTGATCCCTGTTTTTTCGAGTCGCCAGACAAGATTCTATTTACTGTCGCGTGAGACATGACCTCCAATAACTCCTCATACACGGGCAGGCAGGCTAGGGAGGCCTTCCCCAACCACATACTACATTTCCTGGCTCGCTGGCAGTAAGAGGCTATCCGACAAGCTCCCCCTAAACCATCAGATCACACCTTTCCTCAGCAGTGGAGCAAGAAAGTGCCATACCTTTCTCAAACTCCTATGCTAAGTCCACCAGCAATTAAATGAACTTCTGACGAGCATTACTTAAGGAATAGTCTTTCCCTGATGGAAACCTCCCCATCAGCCCCTTTATGTTTTTATAATAGTTCATTTTTGCACAAGAAATGTATGCCATAAAATCTCATTATTTTCCTCTCCTCACGCCACTCTTCTTTCCGCCAGCAGAATAGTATTAGCAGATATTAAAATATGCTGGTCCATGGCATTTTAGGTCCACTCTGACTGAGCATTTCTGTAGCCTGTATTTCTTTGCTGATGTTTGTTGAACAATATACACTCACACATACACACAAGCGTGGTTTATGAGGACTCTCTATAGACGTAATGAATATACAAACTGTATATTCTATCCCCTTCCTCTCACAGAGGGCCATATTGCCATATTTGTTAAAAAATAAAACACCATTTATGTTTCTTAAGTGATTTGGTTTATGAGGACACTGGAGGTGTCCTTGTAAACCATGTATGGTGTTATACATTATATACATATACAATAATACACACACAGAGGTTTGTTTCTATACATTGTGGGGATTTTCTTCAAACATAATGACTTTTATACTGTACAAACAATGTGGGGGTGAAGACTTTTACTATCATTGTGAGGACATATGATGCCCCAGTGTATAGAAACCTGTACACACATTCACACACACTGAAACATTATTGACCTCCCCACTGACCCGTATCAACCTGATTCTCTGTGTTTGCAGTATGCATTTTCTCAAGTGCATGGCTAATTAAATTAACTCACATGCCTTTAATGACTAATTGCCATCTATTTTTAATGGGTGGCACATATCAAAGAGCATTAAGTATATTGCTTCTCAGCAAAAAGGCGTGGAGAGTGTTTGAGCTCATGTAGTCTCATAACATGTTTCATAGCCGAGTGTTTATAACAATATCATTATTATAGTTATATCTCACTATTGTACTCTTTGACTGACTATACATTGGTAATACTAATTGCACTCATTGGGCTAATATATTAAATGGAATGTTGTGTGTAGACTAGAAAGCAAAACAATGACTGTGGAAAAATGAATTAAATGGCTAAATAAATGGATTTTATCTGTGATTATTGGAGTGATGTTATGATAAACGTCTTGTTTCTATCAGCCTACTTTATTTTGCATTATCCTTCAATCAAAGCAGGATTTTCAAACCTTTCCGTGCATTTAGATTGGCCCTCATATTTAATATATAGAGCGTGTCTACTCATTTTTATTCAAATAAATATGAATATTTGAGAAGTGGCTCTCCAAAGCATTTAACACATTCCTTTTGAACATATAAAACCCATGAGTGCAATGTCAAGGGTGATGAAGAGAGGTTTGTCCCCTTTCTAGAGTAATTAGCATCTCAATTTTGATGGTTATAGATAATGACCAGATCACCTGCCTTTCCTTTAACATCTAAGCTCATCGTTTTTATGACTACACAATATAGTCAAGTGAGTCTTAGTACAATAGATCAAAGCAGTACGACATGATCTGATGTTTTTTTTTTAAATATTTACCTTGCTGTTGCCTTTGACTCAGACCGATGAGCCAGAGAGGCAAAAGGACTGGGTTTGTCTCCCCTCCTTAGCGACTCGTTGGGGTTCCATGCTCAAGACCATTTTCATAAAATATTAAGGATTGAATTTCCTGTAATTAAACGAGTGGGTGCATCTGTTCAGACTGCAGTGCTGTAATTAACCCTGATCAGAGTTGTTTTGTGATGACAGCACAGTGCAAACACACTGGCACAAGGGGCAATAGGCCATGAAGCTACATGTTCCATCATACACTTTGAAGAAGAACTGGGGACTTCTCTTTGTCTTTCTTGCCTGCAGAATTATCTCCATTGCTATCCATTTATTGATCTGTCTTTTACCCACATGTAATTCTTTTCATCTGTCTTTTCTCCCCATCTAATTTGCACCAGCTCCTAATGGCTGCCATTCCCGTCATGAACAAGATAGTAATGTGCCCCGGTAGCTGTTATGATGTGAAATGACCCTATTGATTGCTTACCCTGCTGACAAAGAAGGTGGCAGATACCACTTATTACTGTTAATGAGGTGCAGAATGCCTTAAGTGACTCCTCAGTCTGAACACCGACAATACCGCTGCGGCAGCTCATTAGTGACAGGGACAGCAATCAGCTTTGGAAAGAGATGGTGCTGCAGATGGTTCGCTTTGACTCTGATGTGTAATGTTTGCACCCTGAGGAGCACAAAAACATGTTAGAGTGTTAACAATGAAGAAGTTTGAACTAATTTGTTTGATTGCTACTGATCATATATGACACTTGTACCACAAGCAGACTGCCTTTTAATATTTTTCTTTCTTGACAAATCCACAGATGGGAAGGTTATAAGAGGCAATGCTCATTTTCGATTTCTGTTTATTCTCTTTTTCAAGTTGAAAAAATATGACACTCAGTTTGTAGCTGTTTGTAAACCTAAGTGTAGAATCCTGTTACACAGAACAGTCTCTTACCACACCGCAACGTATGCGTGCCAAATGACTCATTTAACCATTAATGGAATGCAGAACGTCATCATTCATTTTTCCAGTTTTATAATTGATCATATCCAGCATTACAGCTCTTTCTCAGTCCAAGTGGCCTTTTCCTGTTGAGGAAGCATTTAAATCCTGAGAAGCAGTGCTTTTTAGCATTACGAGAGTCATGCACATACGTAATTTATGTCACTTTAATGCAAGCCAACACAAACCATTAGTAAATTCTAGATCTTGTTCTTGTCACTCTTAGGCACCAACATGTTAATCAATATCACCCGCTTGCAATAACATAGTAGTTTAATATATTGCTTGTTTATTGTTTTGCAAATGAATAAATCTGTGGCTTATTGAATGATGTAAGGCTGCTGATTTATTTTAGCGTTAGAGAATGAGGAGGGTGCCTATAGGAACAGTCAATAATTTCATTTTTAGATGGTAAAATGAATGACAGAATCATCTCAATAAGAAAGCTTGTTTTAATAGTTGCCCTTCTACTGATCAATCCTTTATTAATGTCTTTATTTGGTAGTATTAACATTTTCTTACCTCTACCTTTTACCACATGTATTTGCCTTATAAATATTGTTACATACATTTTTCATAAACATTTGATGACTACATGTACATAAAAACTGGGTAAAATTGAAAGAGTTAAAAAGGTTATTTTTACTTTGTTGGACAGGACCTTAACCAGTCAAGTGTAAATGATTGACAATGACAGACTGACAGATTGACAGACACTAGTTGAATACACTTTAAAAGATACTTTGTGCATCCAGATTAAAATGTCACCCCAAACCTGGCACAGCTCTTTTCTTCTATTAGGTGTTCGATTAGGAATAAAAACATTGATAGCATCTGAAAATGTAATTAACCATTTGTTGTATTTATTATAAGTGACTTTACATTTCCCAATGAGGTAAATGGAAAATGCATTTTAAAAATTTTAAATATTTTTACCACTTGGTACAATGTTACAAAATCATGCCGTTAACCACTTATGTCCTAAGTGTATAGCACTATAAAGAATAAATCTGCCATATGACATTTACACACTATAAGAGGACACCTGATGTCGATTTCCCCTTTTGTTTTGTCACGCATGTCTGTGTGTACAGGTTTATGTAAATTTACAGTAAAAAAAGTCATTATCGTTAGGGAAAGTCCTTACAATGTATGAAAACGTTGTGTGTGCGCGAGTGTGCGTGCATGTGCGTGTGTGTAAGAGAGAGAGCGAAAGAGACAGAGAGATTTGAATTCCCTGAACATCTGGCAACATGTCATGGGTGTTCAATTGCTGTCATTGATTGTGACAAAATAATTTGAACCATCAAGATTAAGCAATTAATTAAGCATTAATTAACAGGATTAAGCATTGCATTTGTTATGTTATATGTGTGTTTTTTGGAATGCGCAGGAGCATTACATGTTCGTCCAGTCATTGCATTTGGTCCGAAAGTTTACCCAGTGGCAATTAAAGAACAAGGCAAAACATGTCTGAAGTGATGTATGAAAAAGGGCACTTTCTTGTTTTTGTTCTACGTTTTCCAGACTTTTGCCAACTGATTCCTTGCTTAGCCCATCAGCTTTGAAACTGTCCCTGCGTCCGAAATCACATACTCGGACACTACATACTAAATTAGATAAGGTACCTACTTTTCGACCGTGAAAACAGTACGTTCTATATAGTACGTGAGGGCGCAGTATGAAAAAATTTCGGACGTACTACATCCGCCATGTTTCACAGTCATGTGACCCGTATGCTCTTTGACCTATGACGTATTCACAGCAGCCGCGGAATAACGAATTGTTAATCAGCGCCATTTAATCACAAACATATATATTTTGGTACTTACACTTCAAAAGAGAAGTTTCTGCTTTTTTTGGTTTATTAATGTTTAAAATATCGCGGCTCGTTGCATCGCGGGATAGAACAGTGTCCATCCAATGCACACTGCCAAATCTCGCCAGAAGCAGTAGATCATCCGGGTACTTCTCGTGTACTGTTTTTTGCATACTGAGGTTTCGGACATACTATTCATGACATACTATATTTGCATACATATAGTATGGAAGTAGGCGATTTTGGAAGCAGCTTGTGTCTGTCAGCCATCTCGATGGATCCATAATCAACTGAAACAAATTATATTATGAGAAAAATCAAAATAATTTTGCTAATTTCTAAGATAAAGTGCAAGAGCAAAGGAGAGTCTTTTTTACGTTATATTAAAATGCTTCTAGTGGCCCATCCTTTGTGGGCTATGCTGGCAAAAAATGCATGTGAGGCAACTTTTGAGTGTGTGTTCTAAATTCTTAGTGTGTGTGTGTATGGGGGGGGTTAAAGTCGCTTTGAGCAGAAGATTATTGGTACGCCACAATTTACAAGAGATGTGCCGTCATTAGAGCTATAGTTGGTGAAGGACCAAACCGCTGGGTAAATCTGCCATGAAATACTAAACTGAGGCAATAAAACCTGAGCATTTGCAAGAAAATGGAAACAGATGAGGGGCCGTAAAGGATACTCGATGAATGTATGTGTGTGTATGAGAAAAAGAGAATGGAATGTGAACTGTAAGAGACAGAATATTTATTTGGATACACATGTCTATGTGCATGCATGCGTGCATGTGTGTGTGAACAGGGTTTTACAGGTGTGTATAAATGTCCCCATAATGATGGTAAAAGTCCTAACCACCTACATTGTGCAGCAGTACCCACAAATCAAAGTGATTATTAAACATACTAAATAATGCTCATTTGAAAATGTAAAAATGCTAAAAGATTTCTGTAAGGGTTAGGTTCAGATATAGGGTGGGGGTTAGGGGACAGAAGATACAGTTTGTATAGTTTCAATTTCTTTATGTCTATGAAATGTCCCTACAATGTATAAAAACATAGTCTTACCACCAACAACACTTTTAATAACAGTAAGATGTTAGCCTTATCAATTTAAACATCACAACTAATTCCACATACTGTATATAACGCCTATACTCGTTGGGAGCATGTGAGACAGATCACACAGGATATTTATGTCATAGCCCAAATGCTACCCAAGTGCACAAGACATGTACTGTATATGTATACATTATGACATTGCTTACTTTAGTTTTTTGTTTGTGTAACATGTAATTTAATAATTTCTAAGTGGGTTAAGTTCTTTTACAGTTTCCTTGTGCATCTTCGAACTTCTGTTTCATATGAAATATATATTAAAACATTTTCGGTCATTGGCTTTCTTCCGGTGGTTTTTACCTTGCACCGCTGGTTTATAGCTTTCAATGCTCAATTCTTTCATTAATAGGGAACAGTGAATGACACCCAGAAAGTGGGGTTGTTTCCATAGTAACAGTGCTTAACAACATCTATGTGACAAACTGTGTCACATATGAGCATGCCACAATAGGTGATCCCACTAAAACATTTTCCAGCATTAAAATGGTCTTGATCATTAAAATTATGCCATCCCAGGGGATTGACAGTGCACGCTGCAGCCATGAGCCCTAGCAGTCTGTAAAACACTACTGTATTACAGGAGGATTTTTTCCCTCTGTGAACTTCATTAAATATTGTTAAAACAATCTTGATTAAGTTCAGGTTCAACCCTAGAAAGGCAGTATGTTACTTATGTTACCATAAGTTGCCTCTTACTCCCAGAGCACTTAAATGGCTGAGTGTAATATCTTGATGCTGTGTAGACAACTATTCTGAGTGGGTTATCACCAATCAATCCTCCAGGTCATTCAAAATGCACATGCTTTAAAGCCTCAAAGGAGCCAAAGCTGCATCCATGCATTTTGTAAATGAGTATGGAGCCAAGGAGAGACTGAACGGCACAACTCCCCAAACCAAAGCAAACCTGTGTCGTGCGTTGTCTGTGTCAAGTGAATCAATAAGTGTAAAAAAATACTATATAGTAAAAAGAAAATAAACTGTAAATTAACCCTTTTCAAAAGCCATAGATCTATTTAAAAATCTGATCCGAACTAAGTGAAACAAATTCAATTTTTTCCTTTCTTATAGGCCATTTTGCACAGCAGCAAAATACATTTGTCAGTACTATTTAGAAGTGCTTAATATAGCTATGCACAAACACACATTTATATGCAGAAAGAAAATTGGTGCCATTACTCCCCTTTTCGTTTTGAGGCCCAGTCACTTTAATAATGTGCCCATATTTGTGTTCACATGCGATATGCATTGTAGTGGATCCAAATCAACTTAAACTAACCTCTTTTATTTGTTTACACTCTTACTATTTGTTTAATCATCCTGAAGTATTTGTCAATATATTAAGCCTTTGTATAAGAGGGTAATAGTGGAGAAACAAATCTATGTCCACAAAGAGTAAGCCTCTGTCTCCATTACTAAGACTCCATAACTGAGGAAACGCTGTATATGTTTATTATACTCAGTCCTTAGTATTTTCTTCTTAGTATATAAAAAACTGTCCTCAATGGACTGGCAGTTTAGGAATTACCATTACAGAGTCTTTTTTAATGTTCCTTTAGGGTTTCAGGGACAAGGCTAGAAAATCCCAGGTTATGGTCTCATTGTGTCCTACGCTGACTTAAGTGAATTTGAATTTTTTAATGAATGGTTCAATATCCAATTCATTAAAGTGGCTGTTTTATTTGATGCCTTTTAGTAGGTAACTGGAGAGAAATGAACTGCTAGTTTAATTTGGATTGAAAGGATTGAAAAGTCTAGTCCTTTCATGATCATAGTTGCTACTAGAAGCACTTCTCATTGTATCTCTAAGCAATAAACATTTTGGTCAATTTCTTGAGGAAAAAACAGAAAGAGAGTCTTACTGCAGCTTTTTATCTTAAGAGGACAATGACAAGTTGGTTTGACTTCTCTTGTTTTTTTCATGTCTTTTTGTCTACTGCAAGCAGTGCAGACAGTGACATGTTTGCACCAATATGCTACTTTCGGTAACATTTTACCTTAATGTTTCCTTTGTTAAGCATTTATAAAGGTCTTTATTAATAGCTAATAACTCATTTACAAATGCATTAATCATAAATATGCAGTTCTGCATGAATAAAATGGGAGACTAATGAAATACCTGCCAAATAGTGAGCCTTTTAACTCACATGTTATAAATGCTAAATAAATGTATGTATTCAAAGATTATATCAAATTATTTAAAAAATCAGGAGCATCTCTTTTTGTACACATACAAGTTCCAGATAAAAAGGGTTTTAAATAGAAATATTATTATAGAGAGAACATGTAACACTAACATACAGGCAGCATTGTTGCCAGCTAGTTACTGTAAATCGTTGTTGTGGCAAAGACAACCAATCACTGAACACATAATAATGTAATTTGTTAAAAACAAAATATGTTGTAGAATATGATGCCTAAATCACAGATAATGTGGGAAAGAGGAAGCGGAAGAAGTGTTGCTCCTGAATGTGTTTCAGATAGAGTTTTGAGGGTCTGACACTGACTGGAGACATGTCAGATGTCAAGGAGTAGTGCTGTAGTACACCGAGGGCACAGCCACAGTCCGAAAGTATTGATTTCCCTACTTGTAGAAAGCCAGTAACTGTCATGTGGAGAGGCCTGACCTTGGAACAGCCAAGACAACTATTCCCTAATTCCCAGCAGCCTGACTGAAGCTCAGAGCAATGTAGTCAAGACAACAACACAGCTCTCCTTTATGGCAGAAAGCGTGGGCTCATCTCACACCAGAGGAAAAATGGAGAAAGAGAGAGAGAAAAACAGTCTACACTCTCCAGTTCCCCTGAGCACTTCATGGGCAGCCTTGAGTCTAGTTATGACAGTGTTTGAAATGACAGTAGCTTGACTTAGACTTACCTCTAGAGACTTAAAACTGGTCTATAACTCAGCAATAGGCAGGAAGAAAGGGTGAGATGGTGAAGGGAGAGAAAAGAAAGAGGGAGTTAGGTTAGGAGTTAGAGGATGCAGCAGAAATGATTCATGTGGGAATGTAAAGCTGAATAAGATACAGCCCTGTCACCTGCTGCACTTCATACAGGTGCTTCTTGATGCCATAGAAAAAAAAATTCTATAAAGAACGTTTTGCAAAAAAAAGTGCAAAAAGGTTCCTTAGAGTATAAGAAAAAGTAGGAAAGAAATGATTTTAAAAACCTTTTTTTAAGAGTTTTTTTCTTTGCGAAAGCAAAAATTGTTCTTTTATGGCATCGCTGCAAATTATACTTATTTGTAGCACATTTATTTTAGGAGTGCAGGTGCCTGCCTATTATCGTCAAGAGCTTCAGATCAGTATTGCATTGCCCTTTTAAAAATCTGTGGCCACCGCAAATTTTCAAAGGAAATCTATTTCATCAGTTCATTGTTAATAAAGTGTTTGTCTATACAATAGTCAAATTAAAATTGTACTATGCTGACTTATGCTAAATTTGGTTATTTCTTGAGTTTAGAATTGAAAATGAAATGCAGGCTGTGGATATTGAAAAGCAAAGAATTACTGTCAGGTGTATTACACGTAATTAATTCCCCTTTTCTCTCTTTTTGTGAAAATACAGTTTCTTGATTAAAAATTTCAGCTTCAGTGCTTTTCTAATTAATTACTGAGGCTATTTTGAGGATAGCTGCTGTTCCAATTAGCCTGAAACAGGCAGTGATGGTGATCATTCTGTTACAGCTGTCACTGTGGCCTCTCCCTCAGGTGCCTCGGTCACATCATGCCCCTGCAGTGGAACTGTGACATGAGACTACTGTGGGGCAGAGATGCCCTAATTGTCAAGTGATCTCTTCCTGAATTGCTAATGAAGCACATGCCAGTAATGTGCGACAAAGCAATTTTGCTATCAAATAGTTTGCAGCATTGACCTCTGTTGTACAATTTCCCTGTGGAGCAGAGACCTCTGAATTTCAGTTAATACCATAACTGTTTGGCAAAGGTAGAGAAAATGAAAAGTATTAGGGCTGTCAAAATTAAGATTAAAATAAAAGAAAAATAAATGCACACAATAAAGTATGATGCATATCTCACTGAATGCAAATTTATTTATAAAGCAGGGTACAGTATTAACAGAAGTCATTTTCGGTTTTTGTATAATAAAAATAAATTATTATTAAAGCTCAGCACATTAAACTTTCAGCTATGAATACCATCATGTAAAGAAATGTCACTGCACATATAAGTTTGGGACTGGAGAGCAGTATATTTAAGATAACATAAAGTGTTAGTAGTATTGTTTTTTAGATTTTCTGTATTTACATTTGATGTGTTTTAAAACAGTATGTAAATGAATAGACTGAAGGCTACTGTTTGAAAAATCTACATATGTGTGGTAAATAAGTACACACATTATTTTGTTTTTGAATATTTTGTGTTCCTGTAAAAAGCACTCAAACTATACAAGTAAACAGTTACAAGTTAAGTACAATTTGTTTTATTTTTCATAATTCAATATTTTAATTGATCAACTGTTGAAACTGTTGTGAGGTTTACTGACTTAAGCAAGACAGAAATGGCTCTTTATGAGGGTCGACCTCATTTCCACTTCAGTAGAAGGTTTGATATGAAACATCAGCAGTCCCTTCCCTCAAAACTGTCTGTGGCTGTCTCGGTTGAAAAAAGGGGTCTGGTTGTATTGATATAAAAGATCAGAGACAAACAAGCTCAATATTGATTCTGTCTCAAAATTAGCTGTATGTCTACAAAGGCAGCATCTTGACATGCCTTCACATGGAACCTCATTTTACTTTTACAGCCACAGTTGCGGCCGTTGTGATATGTGTTTGCCACACTTGACTACTGTAGGTGGCAAATGTGGCACACGATAAATGGCATGGTCATGCTAAATAATAGAGTAAATAATATAATATGGAAAAAATAACATGTATATAGATTAGGTTTAAAAAAAGCTTTAATTACCGAGAATTTAAGCTTTTGCATTGGAAACAAATATAAAATTATCTAAGAAATGATCTAAGCAGTGTAACACTGGCAAATACAACTCCAAAAAGCAATAGCGGTAGTAAATTGTTAAATTATTAATTAACACAAAAACTACAATTTAAATTGCTTTATTCAATCAATGTTGTGTAAGTCCACTCATAAACAAGACTAAAAATAGCAATGCTAAAACACAGATAAGGTCTTGAGCTTTTATTTTCTAATGCCTGTTTCTGATATTTTGTCGACATGAGTAATTAATTTAGTGCCTTTTTTTGAGTAATTCCAAAGAGCCCAATTAACATGCCTAATGTTGCTACATCGTGTAAAAAAACATTGGTTTTTAATACCTAGAGAACTGTTAAATGACTTCTCTTCATTATTCAAATGTCTATGCAAAGTCGCCACATGGGGATAGCACAGACAAGATAGTCATGCAAAAAACATGAATGGGGAAAGCAAAAACAACACTAGATTTTCAAACACCACTCATCCTCTTCATCATCTCTCACACAGTGAAAACCTTATAATCCTTTAATCATTAGCCTTTTTTAATGTGATTTTGTCATGATGTTTAGCTGAAATCGCTATGTAAGCTAAACCTGAAGCTAAACCTGCAAGTAAATGTTAATGCTAGTTTGAATATTTGCTTATTGAAATTCCATCAAATGAGTTGCAATTAAAAAACGGATGTGTTAAAAACACTGAAGAGATAGATGAGACAAGGAACAAATCTATTGAGAGAACATAATGTCAGAAACCAACAGGTGGTGTTCAGGGAAACGGTATTGTTTATTTTAATATGATTTAAAGAAACTCTGTTGTGAACTTTTGGGTCCTAGTTTAACAGTTTGTATTTGTTTTTAATCTAGGTGAGAGGCAGTAAAAGCAGAAAGGCAGTAAAAGCAGATCTTGGCTCTGCTATCCACTTCATATTGGCCTACAAAGTAAATATTCCAAAGAGGTAACACATGTTGAGGTGTGCTCAAAATTCAGCACATGCTGAGTTCCTAGATTTGAGGTACACCCACAGCGGCAAAAGAATGCGTCCTTCCCAGATCATTTCCAAACCTTTTTAACAAAGAATTTTTTTTCATTCCACATCTTTAAAAATTCTAATTAAACACATAAAAAAGAAAAAAGTGTATAGTGACTGCTTGTGTTAATTTGCTATGTGCATAACAAGAACAAGAGAATGTAAATGTGCTACGCAGTGTTTGTGCACAGAGTAGAAAAGAAGTTTGTTTTGTTTTTCCCTTACCTCAGCACATCTGAGAGAGGTTTTTGGAACTGTGGAGCCTTGTCAAAACAAATGGCTGGAGAAGGACAGGGGCCCGAGAAAGAAGGAGCCACTAAGAAGGCAGTTTGAAACCTAGAGCATGTGGTTTCCCCCCAACTACAGCTGCATTCACATGTGCCTGACTTACTCTCGTTTTCTCTTTTTCTCTTGTTCTCCCGCTCTCACAGGAGACAGTCACAGCTGGTTGTACTTACAGCCTTCTGTGGTAACGTGTGTTTCATTAGCCTTGGACGTGTGTTTTGCACCAGTTGTAGTCATGTTATTGTTAGGATGTGGTAAAATTATAAATATGGGATGCAGATTTGGGGAGAGGTGGAGCAAGGATGGATGGGGGATATGTTAACTCTGGGCCACTGCTTGTTTCTCATGACTGTGTAGCAATAAAAAGGCTGCCACAATTTGTAGTGCTAATGACTTAATTCTGCACAGACTGGAAGACATACAAACATCCATCAATAGTTTTGTAATTGTATTGGCCCATCTTCGTCAAATGAAATAGACCATTGTAGGTTCCAGGGAGTGGGTGGTAATTTTGTTGGGTCAATTGCAGGATGGCAATCAAATCGTTGGCAAACATTCCCTGTTGCATATGTGCAAAACAGACCTCCCTATAGGTTAACTCTTCAAGCACAGTTTCCTTGAATTAGATGGTTTTGCTTTGTTTAGTTAGAAGCATATTTTTTAAACCACATTTGCTTTAATAAGAACCAACCAGTCTTTTTTGTCTAATTAAAACATTAGAATCATTCCGTTTCCATTTCTTGAGGATACCTTTTTGAATAAATTGGCAGTTTATTTTCTTTAGCTGCTACAGGTCAGTTGTACAGCATAGTCCCTTACAGAGTATGACCCCGTCTATCTCTGAACTTTGTCTGGCCTGATAAAGAGACCATGATGGACTTTCATTGAGTCTCCCTCCCTCTACATTCATGCACACATTCCAGTATATCCAAAATCTCAGAGCCCGGTGGAGTGGGAGGGACAGTCTCACAGTTGTCACTGTGGTCATGTAGGAGTGCAAGTGAGCTCAGGATGAGTCTTTCCATCTATTCTGTCTGTTCTCTAGTCTTTTTATTGTCTTTATATAGCAATCTGATACACTTAATGCTAATGAAGGAAAACAATTTCATGCAACAATATCTTTACCAGAGGGGCAGCAGTTACAGTCAGAAGTTGGCATTACATCATGCAGACCCAGGTAAATCTCTCTTTCTCTCTGTCTGTTTTTTTTCTCACAAAACACAAAGTGGTGTTTTGTGAAGTCGTAGGGAGTTTGTATATAGAAGAAAAGATTGGAGTGGATTCTAAGAGACCCAGAGGTCTTGTCTGTGTGTCTACACATCCTCTCCTGTCCTGTCTAGTCAATGTGTAGCTGCCCCCTCCTTCTGGGGTCAACCTGGGTGCAAAATGCCTGTGTTCTGACTAATGCTACTACTGTAGTATTGTGAGATCCAAAGTCACACAAAAAAAAACATTAAACTGTTGCTTTGGTCTTTTGTCAGTTTGATGGGTAATCTGTTTTATACAGTTGTAACACATTTTTTTGTTTGCAAGACTGTCCAGTTTACTTCAGTCTTGGTTGCTATCCCATGGAATTCTCTGTGGGGTAATCAAAGCAGGTGGCAAAGCCTGCTGGGAATTAACCTTTATCAGCGGAAGACTGATAAGAGTCAAAAGGACAAAAATCACATGCCGAGTGTTACAAATCTTTATTTGGTACATGCAACTGCCTATTTAACAAACATTTCTTAAGACATTGTTTAATACATGTGTGGGTTAGGAAAGTTGTTTGTAACAACAAATAGTTAACAAAATGTCCCACTAAAGAAAAAACGGACATCTTAACCCTTCAGCTGTACTTTCCTTTTTGTAGAGAAAGTTTTCTGATACTTTCTGAAGTTGTTAAGGAGGTAGTGGAATCAAGTTCCTGGTATGTGAAGGACAATTTGTTCTACAGACTTAAACAGATATGTTTCACTGGCCCAGTTCCTGTACACTAAGTAAACTAATACAGGCCAAATGTCTTGAAAGTTCAGAGTGATTAAAGGTATCTGAACAGTTTGTGTGATTGAGAGAGAATATTGTTTACTATTTCTACTTGAAATCACACTCATCAGTGTACAAAAATGGGCAAAATTACAAAATGTGAAATCAGTAGATGAGTGATGTAAAAAAGGTTTCTTCTTTTGCCACCACTAGTTCTCAAATTGCCATATGTAGTTAGAGTTTTTGTAAATATTTTATGTGAAAATTAGCTATAATGTTTAGTATAGGACATGCTTCTTTATCATTATAGTCTCAAAAACATGTTTAACAATTGTCTACAAAAAGTGCACGCTCTCCTGAGAACTGGGGAGAGGTATGTGGATTGACGTTGTCCAAAGAAGGCCTGTCCACCATCTGGCCCAGGAATGTGCAGCCCCAATCAAAAGGATTGACAGAGGCCTCTCTTTTTCTGAATGCTCTGTGCCTCCAGATAGCTATAAAACACCTGGATCAATCAGCTGGTGACAGCACAGAGACAACAAGGTAGAAGAAAAGAAGATCAGTCACTGGCAGGAGCGGCTTACCTCCCTCCCCTGTACTCCTGGGGCGTCCGGGTGCCCCCCTCCCTGTGCCCCCCATTCCAGCACTTTGAACACAGTTATGTCTCTGGATACTGCAGCAGGCTGTCACTGGTTTGATCTCTGTCAGCTGAGGCTTTGAGAAGAGTTCACAAGGTCCTCACTGGTTCAAGCAGACATCCCGGACTTCTCTTTGTCTTTCGCTTCTGGTCAGTGTCCACTATGCACTGCCTTTACGTTCACTGATGTTCAACACGATTCATGTTCAGGTGGACATATTTGCTTTGTGAATAACTATGGACGGGGTCATACCTACATGTATAGCTAAAAATGTATAGCCTTTTTTCTTTTTAATCAGGCATCATCTCACAAACATGTTTTGTTGGCTTGTTCATCACAAAATGATTCCCATAAAATAGTAAATAACACACACTGGTTAACAACTCATTTTTACTATTGTACAGCATTGTGTGCATAGGCTAATGTTCAAGTTCAAGTTTATTTGTATAGCGCTTTAACAAAGCAGCTTTACAACAGAATAAACAGAATGACAAGCAGGGAAATATAAAAGTTTAATAAACTAATTTAATAACTAATATCTAATATCAGCAGTCTCCTAGTGAGTATATATATATATGGAGAAAAAAACCTTGGGAGAACCCAGACTCACTTGGAGGGTCATTTCTCCTCTAATGCGTCACAGTGTATGTAATGTAACAGTATGTCTCTGGTAAATCATGTCTCTTTGGATCTGCTAGTTAATGGCATTTTTTAATCACAAAACTATAACAGCTGGTTATGAAAAACATTGTGCAAGAGACTGTTAAAAATTCAGCTTTTTATAATCCCCCACACATCACACCCAAATAACAAATGTTATTTCTTCAAAATTAACTCATAGGTTCAATTCATTGTGTTGATAACAAATAATGACAGTGTCACAGTGCCTTGCCTGTTTCTATTTGTCACCTGTTTCCAATGTGAATGTTGTGACAGCTCAAAAGAGCAAAATGTGTTATGTCACACCTGCATTGTTTCTTGCAAACCTTAGCTGCACATTGCTGTGAATTGAGAAAATAAAGACCATTCATAAACAACACAAATAACTTTCACAAATAACATTCAATTTTGATGACAAGGTGCTTCTAAAGCTTGCCATGACGTGATGTCAGCAATATTGTTGTGTGACACAATTCTGTAAGTGTAACTAACAAACAGACAGGAATAAAGTAGGTAGAGATATTAGAATAATACTTAAGAATCTATGCTTCAGTTTTAGTGTCTTGGAAAACTAACCTCATCAACCGAGTTAGGTCAAGTCAGTTTCAATTTTATAGCCTTTTTGCAATGCACATTGTTTTAAAGCAGCTTTACAGATAATATTATAGTACTGCATTACTAATGTTTTAAATCCAGTCTCAAAAAGACCGATTAAAAACAAAACAAATATGCCTTAATATATTTAACCCTTTTAGTGATCAAGGCAAAAGTGACTGAGATAAGGTATGGAAAAACTCCAAGTTGTTATTATTGGAGGGAATAAACCTTTGGGTTCAGTCTGGGGTCAGTTTTCAAGCTATACAGCATATAACAGTGTTAATCATCTCTTACGATAAAAGTCATATTTGGTAAAAAATGCAAATGATTGTCTTTATTTTTAATATATTAATTTATAAATTGATGTATTATTTTATCTAATAATTGACAGAATAAAGGAGAGGAATGTGATACAGGTCGCGCTAGAATCCACGAAACATAACAGCTCGATTAACTTCCAATGCCACCGTTCTGACAGTTATCATTTATTCTTAACGTAAAAGAGATGTTTAAGAGCACCAGTATTTCTCAGCAGACTGATTGTAGTATCTATTTTTTGTTCACTTTTTCCTTTTTTCCTGAACATATATGTAGCACAAAACAAACATGCCAAAAGGAAAAACATGATGTTTTGGCTATTTTAGTATACAAAGAGGCAAAAATGAAAATGGCCCCTTTAGTTTTACATCTTTTCCTTGTAGAGAAATCTTTGTTGATACTGTTGTGCATCAGTACCCTGCAGAGGTCTGCTGAAGCGACATTTATTGTGATTTGTAGCTGTGCTTTTATTAGTTTCGGCACGGTACAGTAGGTTATTATTGGGAATAGAAAGTGCAGCATTGACACCATTCCTAACTGTTTAAATAAACAACAACTAGCATATCAGTTATTACATCCCACCTGTTAACGTTTGAGATTTGCATTTATCATGGCTTATATGATATAGGTGTCATTCTCCGATGAATCCTGGATTTCTAATGTTCATAATTGAAAAATGATGCTATAACCACACGGATTTAGTTTTAATAATTGTACTGATTATTTTAGTAATTTTCAGCTTTTCAGCTTTGGTGGGGCTATTTCAGTATAAAAAGCAATATAAATACATTTTAAATATAAAATGTAAAATTTTAATAACTAAATGTCAAATTAAATAATACAGAAAAATGAGACAATAAAGCAATTTCATATCTTAAAGGAGTTATTTCATGATCACCATGAGTTTATGCATAAAGAAGAGATTGGAATAGGTAGTGTGGCTTAAACTGTAACCACATCAAGATTTATTTCTGCCGTGTTTTTCTGTTGCCCCTGTAATACCACAACTCTGATATAACAATACCAGGAAGTTAACATATTTTCACTTTAAATGTTCACTGATCAATCAATAACCTAATCAGAGCTCTTACCAACAGTATAAAGTGTTGATCGACAGTTATCTGTCTGGACCTGTTTTTGCATGTACTGTAATGTATTTAACAGGTATTTTGTGTTATTTAAAAATTAAGCATTCAGTTAATAGGATATGACACATATTGTGTGACAAGATCATAACCTTAAGACTGTGCCTGTTTTTCCCCTGGACATTTGTATCACTCATAATTTTAAATTTTTTTAAAAAAGGATTAAGGATTTTATTTATTATTAATAATGATTAATACTTTTTAAATAATCAGTATAATAGTCTGTAACAGAAAAATATGATATCTAATTTTACAATAAATGCAGTTACACAATGCTAAAAATGATAACAATCCCAGACTTTGTACTTGCATTTGAATTCATCTCGAAAGTGACCTTGACAAGAGAGGTGTTAGCAGTGTGGCCTCTCCACCTTTCCGGAGTACTTTCACTGACTTAGAGTGATTAAGGAGATGTCTTATCTCACAATACCATTGTTTAGCCCTGCTGGGCAGGCTATCTCATTGGGACACTTAACCCCTTGTTGCTAAAAGCTTTTGGGGTCAGCACCAATTCAGTCTCCACATCAAGTAATGGCAGCTTTTGTCAAAACAAGGGAAATTCAAATGGGGCAAAAGCAGACCAGTTTTCTGGATGAAGGAAGGAAAAGCATGTTTAACTACCCCTACATATATATGGCATGAGACAGAGAACAGAAATTTGTCAGTCGGCACAACGGCATGACCATGACTGCATAAGACATATTTAGGTTTTAAAACAAAACATACGTTTGTCATAATGCTATCCACTTTAGACAGAAGTAGAATGAGTAAAAAAATTAAATACTTGTTTTTTAAGCTTTAATAAAAAACTCTTTATTTGATTGAAAAATAAATAAAGTTAATTAATTATTTATTTGTGTATTTGCAGGCCATCCGCTGTACTCTGGTAAATTGCACATGTGAGTGTTTCCAGCCTGGAAAAATCCACCTGAGAACATGTGACCAGTGCAAGCATGGATGGGTTGCTCATGGTGAGTGTGAGTGTGAAAATGTGTTATTTTTATGTGTTATTTATTTAGTTTATTAATATTATTGTATAGAAAATGTCTATTGTGAAGTATTTACAGTCAAAAAATGTAATTTTGAAAAAATATCTAAAAATGTTTAGCTGTAAGGTAACCATGTTTTTATTTGCCGTTTTTACAAGAACAGGCAGTATAAGTATATAGATTTTTTAAGCAAAACTCTCAGCAGTAGAAAGATAAGAAACAAGAGAATATTTCAAATGTCTTAAAAATATGCCCAGCACAGATGTTTAATAAGATGTCAAGAGCAAATAATTCAATTCACTTTTATTGTCACATCTTTGATACAGGTGTGGGCATGTTATGTGCAGTTTAGTTTTAGTGTGCGACGGTGCACCTTAAAAGTGTTACCAAACATAATAAATACACAATAACATGTAATTCAGGCACATGTTTTGAACATGCTTTAGTGGGGCAGGGACTGAAATGTATACAAATTATCCATTAAAAAATGTTGTAAACAAAGATAAAAATACAAAAACAATTCTACAAAAAAATTCTAAAATTAAAGCATGTAGACATTAGAGCCCTAACACATAAAATACATTACTTGTGGATATGGCATGTGTTATTTTGCATTTGATTCTAAGAGAGTAATTTCTGCTTTCTGCTATCTGTTTTCAGCCAATAATGAAAATGCATCTTTTTCTGGCTATATTCATTACCAATTATACAGTATGCTAATGATTTTGCATCACTGTAATCATTTAATTTGATACATTTCACATGTAGTACTATTTTTTTAATGGTGAAGCTTAGAGCATTTTTATCCCTTTGTGTACATGTGATTTCCACGGAGATTCTTGTTTTCTGGCCGTTGGTATTTTCAGCTTACAGAGTATAAATAACTTATTTGATTTCAATGTTGACCACTTGCCCATTTTATTTATGCTGCTATTGATTTTTTTGTTTGGTTCAGTAACTTGTTGTTTAATGATATGTGGAGTGTGCTTTTTGGTCCGTTTCATGATTGGTTTATAGTAAAAGATTAGGAACTAGGAACTAGAACAGAATAAAAAAAGTATGTTGTACTTTGTAAGTACAAATTTCTATTCTACATACATGTGGTGTTTATTTCTTATTTAAAAAAATATAAAATTGTACTTAATTTATGTGTAATTTATTTGTGGAAAAAAGTCAATCTGCAAACAGATAAATAATTTAATTGTTTCAGTAGCTGATTTAACTAACAATGTTTGTATGGAGTCATATTTTACAAGATTCCTTAACACTTATTTTTACTGGCACAGTAACTAACAAAATCATTTACAGATGGATAGAGGAATATGCTTCTGGTTTTAACCTGATCCATCTTTTTCTGACCTTAAATCTTGTCCTTTTCTCCTCAAAACAAGTAAAACGGTACCTTTGCAAGTCGATAAGCTCTGAGGATAACCTATCCTTTCTCACTTGCTCTTTATTTCACGTCTCTTCGACACAGACTTCTCATTTCTTTTGAAGTGTAGGCAGCCATTCTGACAAGTGGTTCTTCATTTTTTATCATGTTTGTTTCTGACAGGGTGTGTTGTCAAGCAATAACCTAGTCACAAAGATTTGCCCTAAAGGGGAAAAAGCAAGTGTCACCAAGGCATTAAAAGAAAGCAGACAATTATATTAAAGCTTCTCTCATTTGTTGCCTTTTAAAGTGCCCCTTTTTAAGTGTTTTTTTTTATTATATAGAAGTTGTCAGACATGATCATTGAATTAAGCATGCGTGCATGTGAATTGAGTTCATAGTTCACACTGTATAAATAAAAAGACACTCTGTAGCATATCCATCTATACCACAACAGGCTAATTTACACAGATCCAATAAACTCTGACAAACACTGACATTTTAAGTTGGTTGTTTGTCTGTGTTTTGATGGCATTTGTTTGATCAGTGTGAATTGGCATCTACATTCGGTGATACTTATAATTTTTAATATAATATATTTGGGATATATTTAAAAAACACTGCCCATATCACATATCATGTTATATGTACATATCATGTTAACTTAAATGTATTACATTTATATTGCATTACAATTGTTAGAACATGTTAACAGTTCCGACATACAGTTGAAAGGAACTCAGAAATGGAAACAAAACAGAAATAATTCATTACAAACATTTCATATCATTTCAAACAGCATTAAGATAACGGATTTATATAACATGAGATGTTTTTATTTGCCATTTTGCCAATTCGATTTTTTTAAGCAAAGCTCTCAAAGCTTGGTGACAAATAAGACATTACATGGACTTGACACACATGCACACATCACTAAATGATTATGCCAGCATTTACCATTTTATGAATTAGCATGTGTGTTGTGTAATTGTTTTGCTATTTTAAATGAGTTAGTTATTATGCTTTTGTATATTGACTCATATATTGGCCATTTTGTTCATTTGGTTCAATTAATAAAATGTCTTAAGTCAGTTATTTTGAAAATTTTCCAAACCTTTTGTTTTGGCCGATAGGCTTCCAGTATTATGCTGCACAATTATACAGTCCTTCTGGGTCAAACTGGTTTGTTAAGCAGTAGCATACCCTCAATTGGACTAAACCATTTGTAGTTCTTCTTATAGCTTTCAATTGTATTAAGTTGTTGTATTGTGTTTGTTTATTTGGTACAGGCCTAAGGTGCAGCTAGCCCTTATAATTAGGGGTTATAGATTTCAAGCAAGTTGATTATTTGGTGTAGCCTAACTTTGCACATCGTTGTCTGACCCTGCAAATATATTCTAATATATTTACAATATATTCTAATATATTCTGGATATAAATCACCTTTCTGAGATGAACCAAACCTCTTTCCAGCTTGTTTGAAATGATTTCCCCTGACCTCTGGGTCATGCCTTACAATATCCATAACAATCAACTACGAACCCTTCTCCTGTCTCTCGCAAGCTTTCTTAGAATAAAGGTGCTTCACAATGCCATAGAAGAACCATTTTTGCTGAATGATTCCATAAAGAACCTTTGACATCGAAAGAATCTTTCTGTTCAAAGTTCACTTTAGTGGAAAAAGGTTTTTTACACTCTAAAAAATAGTTCTTTTAAGAACTGCACCGTGAACCTCTGCTGACTGCATGCCAAACGGAGGATGTGTTTATACTTGACGTGCTCGCAGTTTCACCTCTCAAGGCCTTTCACACGGGATACGGCAAGCAGTGGAATCATTACACTGCTGCCACTTTCTCTCATGGTAGAAGCATTTGTGCAGTCAATGCAATCCTCACACTGTGGTCTCGAGGCAACATTGCTATAGTTACAATCAACAATTTTTATAAATTATTAAACAGTTTTTATTAATGAAACTTTTAAATTGAACTTTCAGTTTTTTAATAAAATTGTAAATGTGATTACTATATATAATAAGGACAGGAAATTACTACAACATAGAATGAGGAAGAGTAAATTAAGATGTTACCATAAATAGGCAGTCCTTGAAATTGCAATGCAAACACTGCCTTGATTACAAAAACCCCACCCCTACAGGGAAGGTTGTGTCGCATTCTGTGTGGTCATTGTGACTAAAGGTTGTCTAATATTAATATAATGTTAATTATTATTATTATTATTATCATTATTAATTATTTTGTATGTTTGTTTTTGTGATTATAGCTCTAGACAAGCTGAGCACACAGCATCTATACCACCCGACGCAGGTGGAAATCGTGCAGTCCAATGTGGTGTTTGACATCAGCAGTCTGATGCTGTATGGGACTCAGGCAGTACCTGTGAGGTTAAAAATCCTGCTAGACCGCCTGTTCAGTGTTCTCAAACAGGACGAGGTTCTGCACATCCTCCATGGCCTGGGCTGGACGCTTAGAGACTACGTTAGAGGCTACATATTACAGGTAAATTAAAAACATTAAAACACAAAATATGATACAACATGCATGCCCCTCGGAAAAACATGCCCTTAACATATGCTACGGCAGTTAAACAAGTATATTAAATGACATACATAAAATAATTCCAAAACAAATTTTGAGTTCTGTACAAGTGCCTGATTTGAAGTATCTTTTATTCATTGTCAATATTTTTTATTATCAGTCTTTCGTGGTAAAAAAGGAAACATACAAGGAGTATAAAGAGATAAGCAAATGTTAGTGACTGCAGCTTATAGAAAAGACCACCGTAGAATCACTATCCTGCTATATTTCAATCTTGCTGCTTTCATTGAAATCAGACACATTTTTTAATCAAAGGTACAGGGTTTTTGGGTTTGCAACAAAACCAAAGTGTTCCTGTATGAATTAGTTAAGAGCAACTCAACATGTGTTTGTGGTTAGCCTTGTGTGTCCAACGCCAATAGCAGAAAGAGGTGGATGGCTTTGGTTTGGAGGCCATGCCTAAGTGGAACAACATGCTGAGCCTAAGGGTGGTTTTGAGGCCTTGTATAAGGAAATGGCTTCTGTGAGTAAATCTCTCCTTCTCACACACTTTTCCTCTCATCATTTGACTGGAAAGAATCGTGCAAGGCTGCAGTTTTCCTTACGTTCTATAGTTATTTGTTTTGTGTGGAGTGTCTGTTTGTGTCTCTCACTGCTCTACCTTGATAAATTTCCCCAGACATTAAATATGACATGATAAAATATTGACCACTGTGTGTTATGTAGCCTGAAATTTGAGAATTAAGTAATGTCTCTCTGCAGGATCCAAAATTTTTGTGGATTTGCAGTCACGTAAGGACACTTGGTTGTCGGATTCTGTATGTAATATTGTTCCAAATAGGCTTGAAAACTTTCACAAAGTCTTTTAGCTTTGATATTAGTATCAGTTGTTAAAATAATTTATTTTGTAAATGATACTACTCTGATATCATTTACAGTTTAGTGAATACCGGCAATAGTCCCGTCCAAGACGATTGCTTTCATAATTGTCAGATCAGATCTAGACATCCATTCAACTTAAAAATTATTACAAAAATAATCATTTAGAAATATTCGTTTTTGCTAGTAAAATCATAACAGAACTTCTGCTTTAAGGCAGTTGTCCTAATGTACCCATTTTACATTCAGCATTTATTCTTAACACAATACAAGTACTGTAAGAGCTCAGATTCAAAAGTGACAAAACAAAAGAGCACAACCCCGGCATTAATGAATGCTCTAGCCTGTTCATCTCTCTCTTTCTCTCCTCCGCTCTCTGGATGTATGTTACTTATTTTCTTTTTGGAGCTGTTTTCCTGTTATTTACCTGATCGCTTCTCTCTCTGCCTCATCTGTCTGTCAGTCTGGAGGCAGAGTGTTGAGTATTGTTAATCAGAGCCTTGACACATGATGTCACAACCCAAGAAAGGTGCCAGCGGGAGCATGTGCGCAAGAATCTTAATTCTGCCCTCATAAATATTTCATGTTATAAAAGACAAGAAAGAGGTGTGGAAGAGAGGAAGAATCAGATCGAGCAAGTTGTTAAGTGATTGCATTTATGCATGCATGCACATACTAGTGTATGTGTTTGTGTGTACTTTCAGAACACATTTATTAATGCCTCAAATGTCAGTCTTTAAATGTAATCAAATGTTATTCATTTCCAAACTGTTTACAGATCACTAGAACAAGGAAAACCATTGATTTTTTTATGTAAAGGAGTTGATTATGTATAATTTCATTTTAAATATTTTTCCTGTGTGTGGTTGACAGTTAAAAAGTCAACTAAAGGGCATCCGTTTTGGGAATTCAGAGCCGTGTGATTTGTTTTGTTCTGTATTGAATGAGCGCGTTCATGATCATTGATGAACTTTGTAGTTTATGGTTAATCCTCTTCTGCTTTTAGCACTTTTCTGTTTCCTTTTTGTCTACTGCTGAGCTGTCTTCTAGAAAGCACACTTGTCAGCACTAATAAATCTGCAACCCTTTCTCGCATAAGTCAAACCCATTGCCTGTCACACTTCGATCTTTTGCAGTTATTGTCTGATGGATCTCACACACACTTTGATGCACCTATTTTCCCTTTTGTACTGTCTGTCATCCTGTTAGCTATTTCTCTCCCTTTGGTCAGATTTGACCAACATGTAATTTTATTTATGTCCACTTGAATAATTTTATCTTAATTCAATTTAAAAAAGAAAAATTATACTATCACTGTGGATTGTAAAAATTGAAGTCAGTAATTAAACCTTACAGTTAAATTTGTATACAGTATAATGCAATGCACAACCTAAGTACTTAAAATATGGATACATTTTTTAAATGTTTAGTTTTGTATTTGCAATTTTTAAACAATTACATTTATAAAAGACAGAAAAAAGACACACATTTTAAGTTTTAAATATATATAATAATAAATAAGTAGCACTGGTGTTACTTGCAAGAGATGAAAGCATACAGAAGCTGTTTATTAAATGAGCCTGTAACTTACATTTCACTGGTAACACTATACCAGACACCATAATATCTTCAATTAAGCAATATTATGTAATGAATAACTGACCGGTTTTAATTTTATATTTATTGGATAATCAACTATAAATATATTCCTTATTCCATAGAATAAAAAGATCATGTTTAAAATTATACCACAAACTATAATTATTTTCAGCTTTAGTGAAAATAATCACTTCAGTATTATACTTAAAAAAACACAAGTACATTTTATAGGTGCGCAATAGTGACAAAAGTTGTATTAAATATTAAATTGTATAATAAAATCTGTTGATGCAAAAAGACTGATGTAGCTATAAAAAATCCGAGTGATCCACAGAGGGAATAGGATAAGTGTAAACTCATATGGGAGTAAAGGATCATGCACATGTGCATGCGTTTGAGCGTGTTGGCTGCCGAAGTCCTGCCTGCCGGCTTTATGTGCTTCTTTGTTCTTTTGCTTTTGTTCTGATCTATTGTCAGAGTCTTGACTGTTGATAACACCATGATCTTTTCGGGCCCTTCAAAGAAGAACGTATGTGTGAGAGTAGGGGTGAGCTAATACTGCTTCATTAGGCTCAATGGTCATAGCAACATAAGCACCTTTTGAGACATCTCCTGTTATGATGCGGGGTGATATGTGAAAAATTGAAGAAAAATCTTAAAATGCCAGCACAGACTCTCTCTAGTCCTTTGCCAGAACCTTCTCCTCTCCCTCATCTTCTCCCAGCTGTAAGATGTAAGCTGGAACACCAGTCTGACAGAAATAGAGACCAGATGCCTGTATTTCTCTGCTGTCACTTGGCCGCTCCCCAGCAGATGGAATTCAGATCAGTCTGGCCCGTCTCTTGTTCGTTTAGAAAGAAGCAGTGAGGAGGAGGAGTAGGGAAAGTGGAGGAAGGGGCCATGGTGGCCAACTTGTGGATTTGCCCCAGGCTGAGCGACATTCTCAGTCATGTTCTTGTCCTTGTAGAACATTCAACTTCCACCGACTTCCTTTAGCTCTTTTATGAGATGCAGTTCCTCTGGCTTTAACATAGATTCCAGGAGAGACAGATGGAAGTGCTAAGCTAAGCTAACTGCCTTTCTTTCTTCCGTTCTCTTCATTCCCCTTTCACTGCACGCTAAAACCCCCCAGCATTCATTTACCTCCCCCCTCTTCTCCCTCAGGGACATGCTAGGGTGTCCACACAATGAGTCTATTTTATTCAAATAAACCTGACATCTGGGTGCAGTATGCTTGGCCCATCTTGTATGGCGCAAAGGAATTTGTAGGGGGTACAACCCATCGTGTTTCACCGAGGCACAATATGCTCCCCCTTGATAAATTTAATGAAGGATGTCCTCTGGCCAAAAGACATGATTTGATTAAGAGGGGAGGTAACAGATCCCAGAAAACTGCAGCCACAAGCTGCCTGACAGTCATTACACAGACAAAAACACATCACACAGTAGCCCTTCAGCACCATCAGCATGCTTTACTAAAGCACTAACATTGAAAAACTGTTCTGTAATCATTTTCAAACGTTTGAAGGACATTTGTTCGTATAGTGCGGCAACCCATGTTTATTTTTTTAGATACTTACAGATATACATGTTTAGGAACATACAAATCTTTTAAAGTCCTTTAAGGTCCATACTATATGTGAACTTTTACTCTGTTTTGTTCATCATATAAACAGTCACTACTCAGTAGTGTTTCACTGGTTGGAGATACAGTAACAGCAAACAGACACACACACACACACACACACACACACATTTGTTTTTTCTTTTACATTGTGTATTGTATCCTGTAACCCTCATCCTACCCCAAACCTAACCCTCACACAAACCTTTTACATTTTCAAATACATATAAAAAAATCATTTTGTATTTTTTAAAATTTTAAGATTTTTATGATCATTGTAGGTACATTTTGTCCACATTTGCAAATACATACAGTACATAAATGGTTTAAATGTATATGCGGTCAAGTGTATTAATGTTCTTTGCTTTACTTTCTAATACCTTTTTTCAAATACTTCACTAATTAGACACTGTGTGTTATTTACTGTATCTACAATAGAAGTAGATGTTTCCCAACTACAGTCTCATTCTTTCTTCTTGCTATAATCTTTGCCTCAACCTACCTCTATTCTTGTATGAGAAACTTCCATTTTAGGAAGTCAAGCTCTGCACAGAAATTTTGGAAATGATCCTTAATCAAACCTTTTTTGTACAACATACCTCCTGACACCCCTTTTTATGCCAAGGCCCATCCCTTTACCTCCATCACCTCCTTACTGTAGGTTAGATGACTCCCACCATCATCTAACCTGCTTTTTGTTATCACTGGCTTATGCCTCATCCATGGGCTGTGCGGAGCCACAGTGTTTCTAAAGGTGAAATTCTTGCATATGGTTATGATTTCAGGACGTCAAGCTGGATTTGAGTTTTTAAGGCATATGCTTTGCTCTGGGCTAGACGAGTCAGCTTTAGGCACATCAAAGGTTTGGTGCACTGAATCAAGGTGATTTCACCCACTCGATCTCCCCTTCAAACCCCACCTAAAGCAAGCTCCTGCCCACACAAACATATGGCCAGCTGGAGAAGAACTCATACATCAGTTATCACAATCGCCTTTTCCTTGGTTGAACCATACTTTTACTAACACAAAGGAATCTTTTCTTTGCTCCACTTTCTATAATGTCGTAATAAACAGTTCTTCATGCGCCAGCAAACAAAAGACATGCTGAGCAGGACTGTACTTTTTTGCTCTTGAGAACCTTAAGTACCTTTACAAGAGCTTATAAGATTTGTTTTCAGCACTTAGCTAATTCTTGCTTTCTGTTATTTCAGCCCCTTTTTGTTGATTTACACTAAATGTCCCAGGTTATGTAACTAAAAAATAGATGAGGGGACGTTTTTGAAGTTGTGGGGTTACATGCAGCTTACAATGTCCAAGAGAATTTGGAGGTAATACTTTTTATATTGGTTTTAAAATCTGCTCCATTCTGCCTTATCCATGATAGCTTTGATTCAGAGAAACTAGGCTGTGGCACACAAAAATGAAAACACAAAAATGTCATTAAATATTCCTGATAAAATGCACTTTTACTACAATCGGATAAAAGTATCTGTCAAATGCATTTAACTGTAACTGTCAACAGAAAGTTGTATTGAGCAAAAAAATTAAGGCTTTTCACACTATGCTTAACCCCAGCATCTTCATTCTAAACCCCACCTTTAGGAGGATAGTTTCACCCTTGTAATTTAGAAGCATTTTACCCGGGGTTATAAAATCCTGCTGATGTATAAAAAGTCATTTTAGCGTTTAAGAAACAAAAAAAGTAATGTAAATGATAAACACATGAATTGGAGTAAAAAATGTCAGGTGGTGCCTGACATCGATGGTGTCACTAAGCGCACTATTTAGGGTCATTTCTGGAAATAAAAACGATGCACTGTCGCTTTGCAGTAGGCGCAAGGAAAAAGAACAGTGTCATCAATGAGTAGCGATTCATTTATATGTTCCCATTAGTGGCGTTCTTTTACGGCAGAACTTATTTGATTGTTTGGTTGTCTGTGACACGAATAAACACATAAGAGCACCTAAATACCTGTATCTGTGAGTGAAAACCACTTATTCAGCGCATCTCTGTATCAGCTCTATAATCTAGTAACTGCAGTGTAAAGAACTACACTGTTCTTTAGTCTAAGTGAATGGGAACTTGACACTCACTGGTTATTATGATCATGTCATTTATATCACAAACATATATTGGATATGTTGCTGCATGGATTTAGAATAGTTTATTTCCATGATAATGGGTGCTCAGTCCAGGCATGTCTCTGCTGAGCATTAGTCTCACAGTTTAAGAGAGCACTGGTCACTAGCAGTGTGATGTAGTCAAACTTCGAATCTGGCCTTTATTAGTAAGCCCAGAGTCTGAGCAGTGTCTGCTGGACCTCAGTCATTGATCCTCTATGGCAGCAAGAACAGTGAGCTCATTCAGGTCACGTCATGGTTCTTGCTGCTCTGTAGACCACCAGTTACATAAAAATCTGTGCAAACTCTGTTAAAGAATCAAATTATTTTGCTAAAAGATGACCAACTGACAGTTTTTTAAATCCATCCTCTCTGTATTGGGAGAACTTTTTTAGTCTGTCAATCAATAAAACAGCTGTATCAAGTGAAGACTGCATTCCTGTGTTGCTGCACGTTAGTTCTGTCAGCATGTCATTCCAAATAACAAGACAAGTCATAAATTCCACAGTCTGTATTTCATTAGACAGTGCATGTGACTCTGGAGAAATTTTGCCATTCATCCTTAAGATTTTCCAAAGTGAGAAGAACGGCACCGAACTGATACCTCAAAGTTTTAACAGAGTCCAATTTTGCCTCCCATTTTGTATCGCTGAGGGGTTTTAAAGGGGTGGTATATTACAATTTTACCCTTTCACCTTTAGTTAATATGTAATGTTGCTGTTTGAGTATAAAATAAATCTGCAAATTTACAACTCTGACCATACAACCGTCTGATCTATTAATATAGCTTTGATCTTAACAAATAAATAAGTAAGTCCTTAGGTTTTCTAGTGTGGCCATTAAAGTCTCCATAAGTCCTTGACCTGTTGTGTTATTAACTGCGCTTAAGCCCACAAATGATCCAACCAACCACTTTGTTTAGCATGTCAAATTATGATTAAAGCTTAGTCATGCAGTTGAACACAAAAGCATAATACTTTGCATCTTTTAGTTGTTTATTAATTTTTTTATAGATTTTTGAACACATACTGTGATGGATTTTAATTCATTTTATGTACCAATAAAGTACATTTTTATCTGTCATTATTTTTTATATGTGTTGAGCCATGGCAATGTCATAACAGGCATAGATTTAGATTAATCCAAGCAAGTTTCAGTTTCTTGGATTACCAATAAGGGCATTTTACATTGTAAAATTAAGTTCCTCTCAGCAAGGAACAAACTACAGTCTAGCCTCCTGATCAACACTTCCTTCCATCTCGACCTGTTTTCTTTGATCGCAGTTTGTTGTTGACTGTTGTTGAATCCGCTGTACCAGTCTTAACCTACTTTCAAGTTCCTTCTATGCTAGGTAAGCTTTAATATGGTTATTCTTTTTTTTTCTACTTGACAGACATTGCCAGTTACCATAACCTTTTACAAAGTGGATGCTGTGTACTTTTTCGTGACTAAAACAAAAGACACTTTGTTTGTTTAGTGAGAAAACATAAACCAGTCCCATTCAACTTGTTCATGTGCTAATCGTCTATAGCAGTAATTGCTTTCGTCTATTGCTGTTTCTTGCTATTATCTGTGACACTTGTGGAGGGCAATGATGTGACCTCACCTCTCCTCGCCCTTGCATATGGCAGCAACAAGGAATTGGATGGTTGAATAAACAGGTGACACACACAATGTTTTACAACCAATAAATATTACATGCCCAGGAAAAAATTTAAACACTTTCACGTAGTAAAAACGTGAGCTAGAGAACGTAGTTAATATTTTCACTGTTAATTAATTATGGCATTCAGCTGCAGCTCATCTGTAATTAATTAGAATGTTATTTTTTATAACCTGGCTTGCCAGACCCTTGGCCTGACATCTGAACAAATCTCTTTAAAGCATGACAACTAGCATGACTTCTTTTGTTGCTTAGTGACAACTGTCCAAAATGACAAAAATCTGACTAGTGACTCGTGAGTTCACTGTAAAAAAATCCAACCTAAACAAGTTATCCCAACGTAGGTAATAAAGTAAATTTAGTAAGTACATTTATTATTTTGTGTATAATAAGGAAGACTGAAAAATAACTGAATTGGTCCTCAACATATTGCTAAAAAAAGAATATTTTCTTGACTGGATTTAAAAACTTAAGTTTGTCCAAGCAATTTAACATTTACTTTTAAGTTCTCAGAATTGCATTGCAGAACGTACAATTATGTGGTTAGTATTATTAAAAAGGATTACTATTTAAGTATTTGCTGGATTTATTTATGCCTTTTTTGTTGTCACTGTTAGTTGTCTGTTGTATATTAGGTTCATTTTTAATGAATGATGTTTGTTGATTGTCACCATGAGTGAGGTTTGTGTTCAATGTTAAGGTCTAATTGCATGACGCAGTGTTGCTCCTATAGAGAAAGTGAATTCAGCACATACTGAACAGTTACTTGACCAATGGTTTGGTCCCTCTTAAGTAACAATGTATAAAAAGGAATTATTTTAGAATCTGTTGACAGTAAATCCACTCAGTGAAAGTAAATGTGTGCCTTTCAAAAGTGCAGCTCCTTGGTTTCTGCATCTCCAATCTAGGGGGACCCTCTCAGCGATCGACCATGTATCATCAATACAAGTTCAAGCTATTACATTAATAGCTCCAGCACTCTCACTGAAAGGCTTTGCATATGAGATGAGACACTAAGCAAGGCTGAACAAGTGCATTAATGTGTTTGTGGCCTACTCCTGGTTACAGTAAAGCATGGTTGACTCCCCTGCAGGGAAGCATTTTGTGAGGTCACTTGCTGTTAAATGCTAAAATCAAAGTCAATATGAATATGAATGGAGTAGAGCTATGAACTAACACACAAAGTTTGGTGGCAGCAGTATGGGTAAAGATTGCAGTCAAAATAATTTATTTATGATTTACAAAAGCACACAGTGAGTCAGGGCCTAATACTTTTCTGACCAATCATTTTGCTTCCATTTCAGTCCAGTTTCAGAGCCTTGTAAGCTATGTAACAGTTTTGTTATATGCCTTATATCCCAAATATCTGCCAGCAAACTGCAGTTGTATAAGTTTTTGTGGACAGTGTTTGACTTCCTGGGAGGAATATGTTATGAGCACACAATATTATAAGATACTGTAAGACTAATCTGGGGGGTGTAGTGCTTGTAGAGATGTTTGCTATCACATGCTCCACTGGGGAAAAAACATTTCTGTTGTTTTAAAGGAGAACTATTATGGAGAATGCACTTTTATATGTTGTTACCATGAATAGCAAGTGTGTGTAGTGATAAAAATGTGCCCATTCTTTTTTATCCTCATAAAACCTCAACATTCACTTGAAACAGGCTGTTGGCATTTTCTGATCAAACTGACGTCACATTGCTCAAGCCACTCCCACGACAATATCTGGCCCCAGCAAGTTGAACACGGTCAGCTTATGAAGGGCATGTGCCCTGCAATACAGGTATATCTAAATTTGTTGCGTCTCCTTGAATCATTTTACATCTGACTGCATGACAAATGCAGCTGAAGTTACCAGTGTCTTTGATACTCTGCTACATTTTTTTGTTAATAAAACTGCCACCATCAGTGGCCAATTTTTGCCACTGCCTAACCACGAACACATTCAAACCAGTAATACACAAACTCTCCCCTCAAATGCAGAATTTTCAAAACTACTATATGTGTCCGCTGGCCCTTATCTCCACCCATATTCTTCTAGCCATTTCTTCCTCATATTATAAACTTCTCTTTTCACACTCTTCACACTTCGCACTTAAACAGGCTCATATAACACCATCGCTTAAGAATCCGACCCTTGATCCTGCACTTGTAGAAAACTGCAGGCCAGGGTCTCTCCTTTTATTTATTTCTAAGACCCTAGAGCATGTTGTATTCGACCAACTCTCATCAAAAGATCCAGAACACGGGAGCTAGGGAGGTCTGTAACGAACTGAGCAGGGTGAATGTCACACCGCTTTTCATTAGTCTGCATTGACTACCAATACCCATCCAGATGCTTACGTTCTGCTAATGAACAGCATGGTTCCCAAAAAGGCACAAAAACACATTCACATACCTTTTCTGGACTGCTCCCCGCTGGTGGAATGACCTGCATCTATACCAGGACAGCCATCTTCAAGAATCTACTAAAGACATACTGTATCTCTTTTTCCAACACCTGACCCAAAAACAACACTTACTCCTGCTTTTTTCTCTAGTGTTTTTCTATTCCTTCTATACTTTCTGTACTAGAAAGTAGGAGGTAAAAAACAATGTTTTGTATACTGTGTAAGGTTAACTGAGACCAGTTTCGCTGCTCTTGCAATTTTTGTTGTTTAAGTGTTTCTGTTGTTTGCCTGTAAGGTGTTTTGGATAAAAGCATCTTCCAAATGACTTAATGTTAATTATAGTACAAGTTCCATGGTATCCTGACAGACCTCACAAATGTTCAAATCATGGGTTAAAAGGTGAAATAAGTAGTTTTTGACAGAGCTGCCCATAATGCATGAAATTTGTGAATTATCACAATAGTATATGTAATATAAATATTTCTCTGTATTGCATTATGTTGAAAACTGAAAACTATGCTTCTGTTTATTCATAACTAATGGGGCTGTGGGATATTCCCTACAATTAAATTGGAGTAAGGCCTGTTTTAATTAAGCTTTTAAATGAATTTTTTGTCTTATTTTGTGAATACAATATTACGTTAGTATTTAGCAAGAAATCGAAATGGCTGTCATTTTTGATGGGGAGGGAAATTGAGTTTTCTTCAGGTTCAGAAACATTAACAATGTTGGGAATTCAGAGATCTTCTCTTAAAGTTGCTGGCTAGCTATAGTTATTGATTGGTCAGCTGCATAGTGGAGGTCTGTCACAGGTTCATCAACCAAAGGGAGACTCTTTTACTGTTTATTGCATATACGGTTGATGGTACCGTATTTTGTCCACAAGACATGAATACACTATTAAACTATTGAAAAAAACTTTAATATTTGGGCAGCTGAGGCAGCCAAAAAAATCTGTGAAATAACAGAAAAACCTGACATGTAAAAATACAATAATTTTAATTTTATTTTATTTTATTTTATTAAAATACAGTTTGTACCTGTAGTTTGACATTTTTTAATGTTTAATGAAGGATATTAAATTAAATTAAATTACATGTATTACAGGTTTCACTGTTTTTATGCAAGAATATTTTACTTACATAAAAACAGTGAAATTACCTACATGTACAAATATAGACTAACACTGTTATAATAAAAAAATGTTTATGAAATAAAATGATTATTTACTATAATAAATATACCCCCCAAAATATTTTTATACATTACAACTTTACAAAGAAAAAACTCTTTTGTTTTTAATTTAGAGATCATTAATGTTCATTTATGGCCATAAATACCTTTTTAAAAATCACCAACACTGTGAGAAATAATTATAATTACAATATACTGTTAATTTTACATTATACAAAACTGTACATTGTTTTACATTAATAGCTATGAAACAAACAGCAAACACTTACTTTCTGCTCTCAACATTTATTTTATTCTGTTGTCCACTGGCTTAGACAAGCAGGTCCTATTGAATCTCCACTGTACGTCTTTCCAACAGTGTGCTAGCACTTGCCTAATCACTACATGTATCTCTTTTTCTGCAGTCTCTACGCATGTCCTGCTTCCTCACTCTCTCTCCACTACCATCATGAGTGTATACACCCCCTTTTGCTGATAAGACTCTTATGGTGTTAAGATGGAATGGTTCGATCCACTTTGTTTTTTCTCTTAATTACACAGCCAGGACTATGTGCAAAAACAATAATTTTTTTTCAACACACACACAAAACAGACATCTAGAAAATATTCACAACATAATTTTTGTTGTATGTGTTGATTTAAATTTTTCCCAAAAATCACTTACTGCGCCTTTATTGTTAACATTGTTCCTACTGTATATTTCTTACTAAGACAAAGAAGAGAGCACAGATGTACATCACTTCAAATTTAGCTTTGTACACTGCCAGCATGTAGAATAATTTTATGTAGCATTTTAGTGTTTATAGCAGTGGGCTCTCTCAACTTGTTATATTTTACAGTTTGTGAAATGGTAAAATGTTTGACAAAAATGGTAAAATGTTTCACCCCTTCAAAGCCTGAAATCACAGAGTCCTCCTCGCATAACAATTTATTACCTTTACCTACTTATTACGTTATTATAATTACTTTTAATGTAATACTTTGCATAAATTATTAATTAGTCCTTACTAAAATGTATAGTATATAATGTTACCTGTATTTTCCTTTTTGTATGTTAATTTCTTCTTTGTTTCTTTTGTGGCATATTACTGTGTGTGTTTGGCATGTGTGTGTGCACTTGGCATGTGTGCATGTCATTTGGTGTGTGTTTGCATGTTCATGTTCAAGGTTATTTGTATAGCGCTTTAACAATGTAGCACTGTTTCAAAGCAGCTTTATAGCGAAATAAAACAAGCATGGAAATATAAAAGCTAGCTTAATAACTAATATCTAATATCAGTGGTGGCAAGGAACCCAAACTCCATTAATGAATGTATGTATATATATATATATATATATATATATATATATATATATATATATATATATATATATATATATATATATATATGTAGAAAAAAACCTTGGGACAACCCAGGCTTACTTGGAGGGTCATTTCTCATCCGAACAGCTACAATCAGTAATATGATAAAATTATTTGATTTAAAGCAATGTACTAAATTTACTAAAATTTGAAACTGTGTGTGTCTTTCTTCAGTGCGTGTGTGTGCATATGTGTGTGAATGGGAGTGTATTTACTCACTTTGCCTTTCACACTTTTCTTTCTTTTATGTATTTAATGTATTGCTTGTTATTGCTATGTTTCTCGTACAGCTGCTTTGCATCAATGCAAACTGTAAAATGCGCTATACAAATAAAATTTAGTTGAGTTATCATTTTTTTAGAATAAGCATATATGGTTTATCTAATCAGGAAGTAGGAATGTAATGCAAAACACTGGGGACATCAAATATAAAGTGCAACGGTACACAGTTATATCAAACAATGCAAAATTTTATCAATGAGTTCCTTGCACACAATTCATAAAGTACTTAAAAATATGCAGTGTGTACTGTCTGTGCAAGAAACAAAATGTAATATATAACATTACACCCATAAATGCATAGCCTCAGTCAAACTAGGCTAAACCACTTCACAGGAGTCTGGAGCATAATGTACAGTATATATATGCTTTTAGTGATTTTACTTTATAAATGTTGCATTGATACATATTTTTAGGCTTTAGTATTTGTATTATGTGGTAACTGCTTTATAACAGCAATAAGGTACTCAAGGCTAGTGTTTTATTGTAAATAATTCAATGCTGAAGGGCTTTGTTAGGGATGACACAAACTTATTCAAGGTAAAGTGCAGCCTCTCATACATTATTATGACTATCAAAAGTAATTAAGTGTTATTAAATCAGTATGCTATTATCTACTGATTAGTTCTTTATTATTTATCGGTAGTGACTACAGTGTTAACCATTTGTTATCCATTAGTTTCTGTGTACGTATATATTAAGTATGGATCATTATTCTAAATTGTTACCCATTCATCTATCAGAACATCTTGTATGCATCTTGTTGCTTTAGAGAAGTTGGAGGAGAGAATCTGCTTCTCACTCTTTTATAATTGTGGAGATTTTGGTCTGTCGGTGTGAAGTGCTGTTAAGATTACAGATGCTCCTGCTAAACAGGATGCCACAATTCCTCCTTTATGGAAATCTAACTATTTTAACATATTTTTTCTTTACCACTGCTGAAGACAACTTGTTCTGGCACATCTTATTCAAAACCTTGTTTAGGCATGTAATCTAAACAATATATTGTAAAAAAAAAAAACTATTTGTTTTTTCACAGTAGCCTACAAAATTAATATTAACACCTATAAAAATATAATGTTCATATTATTTTGTTGTTCATATTATTTTGCCCAAGCCCTATATACTCCAAAACAGACAACTTTACATAAGCAACTTTAAGATAATCTTTTAAAGATCTGGTAAAGCATCAGTTACAGCGGCAAATGTTTTTTGAATATGATTTTTGCACTCTGTAAATCATTAGCTGAAGTAGTTGAAGAGACAAATACATGTCTAATGACAACAACTTAATCCAGCATATGAGGGGACAACTTGAAGTGATAGTAAAATTAGCCATTGCTTTAGAAGATTTATTTGTTGGGTAGGAGGAACACAGCTAAATGTGTGTCATGGGGGAAATGTCTGCCACACACTCTGACAGGCACAACGGGAAACATCAGTCACACAAGATGATGGGAATCCACAGGTTTGTTGTTCCAAGTTCCTGTTGTTGTGTTTTATATATTTTAAACAGATGTCTCTCAGACAGGAGAGTGTCAGTGCACACGTGAAATATTTAATGTTGTTTTCTTAAATTGTTTTTATGAAACTGTTATATTTTGGGGTTTTTTTCGTTTTCGCATTTTCACGTAATGTTAAGAAATGTAAACTCAGTCAGTTAGTCACAGTAATGGCAATGCTAGATATTTCTACCTCGGAAAGTATCTACTGATCAAAATGTACATAAATTATATTTATCCTACATCAAAATTCAACAGAGTTGATCAACAGACATTAATTTTTAGTTTCCTAGGCACCATTCATCATCATGTCTAGTAGTTTTCGTGAATTGCTCATTGATTTCATCATGTATGCTTTTACATTATTTACCACTACAGCAATATTTTTTGCTAATAATTTAATCTGTTAATATTGTGAATACTTAGCAAGCTGAGGAGACGATAATGATAACTATAACAATAACTATATTAGCATCAGCATCAAGACAATATTGGAAACATTATGTTAATTCTAAGCTTGCGTGCTTCAGTGATGCTGATGCAAAGACTGTTGCTTTACATTGTACAGAGAAAAAAAACAGACACCTTTGGGTACATGAAATTCCTAAAAGACGAGAGGAGTTTGTAGATGTTGTGACTGTTGAGAGATGTCATCTTTTAATGACAAGATTTATTCATACATCCAGATGAGTCATTACCAGTTTCAAGTAAAAGTCTGCGCAGGACTACTGGGATGCAAAGCACATATCTTGCTGATACTTATTATATAAGTATTACATAAGTAATATAAATAAAATATAAATTGTTTTACAAACACAATTTAGAAATTAAAACCTGCACCAGCTGATTGCAGACCTCTATTTTAAAACATCATGAAAGGACAAATAAAGCCAAACAATATTCAGGAATCCAATTAGCACCACAAACCATGTGGAAGAATGTTTATTGTTCATCATCTGGAAAAAATCCCGAGCATATTGCTCCTCGAATCTTTATTATTATAGTTGTGGTGTAAATTATGTTATTCTCTTTACTATTTCTAAAAGGTTTTCTAAAAATTTCTTATTCTTTTGTTATATATTATTATTATTTTTAAAAGAGTAAACTTAGGCAGCTCTTCTTTTTTAGGGCATTTTGCCTTTATTTAATAGTACAGTGTAGAGAAGACAGGAACCAAAGTGGTAGAGAAAGAGGGGGGTGGGGTCGGAAAAGTGCCACGAGCCGGACTTGAACACAGATCCACAAAAACACGACCACATCATATAGAGCACTGCCCACAAGGCCATTGGTTTTGACAAACTTATGCAGCTTTTCTGAATTGGAGAGAAAATGGGACACACATTCACATATGTGACAGAATGAGAGGCTGAAAATGAGTGAGGTAGGGATGATAAAAAGGAGATAAAGAGAAATCTGCTGCTGCAGTGATTGTTTCCCTCTAAATTTTTTAGTGTGAGAATGAGGGGAAGGGCTTTAGAGCATGTGTCATGCTCAGGGGAACTCCTTTTTGGGTGACAGTCTATGATGAGAGACAGTGAGACAGTGCTACATTGCTGCTCGCTAGGGTGTTCCGGCTGGCTCCAATTAACCTTGCACTGATTGCCCCAAGGAGCTTTGTACACTAATTAGAGGTGAGAAATATGTCTGTGATTCAAAATGCCACAGACACATAGCGGCATGCACTGCGATTCTGACAGACCAAGATGTGAGAGAGACCTCTATTGTAAGCAAGAGTATTCAGTCTTCAACGCAGCTGGTGACAGTTAGCAGCCCTGACATCCTGATGATCCTGCTGTCTTTCTCCCTGCCAGCCATATGGATGACATCCTTATCAAATGAGTGTGGGTCTAAAAGCACTCTACAGTAAAACTCTCACTAGTTATTCATTCATTCTCTAAAGTGTCACTGCCAGATGGATAGTTCAGTGATGCTGCAGGTGTGAGGTATGTTTTTTCAGTTACCGTCATGCACCCCTCTGAAATGTCATAAGACTATACAGTCTTGCAGCATATCTGTTCTCCACTTGCTGATCATTTATTCTGTTTGAGCTTAAGCTTAAAAAAATCATGAGGCTGTGTGTGTAAAAAAAATGAGAGAATGAGGGAGAAAGAGTATATGTGTATGTGAAGGTTTTACCATCTGTATAGGCAGAACACAATGTTGCCTTTAAAACTATTCTTTTCTAAAGGTTTTAATGTCTACAGATGGAAGGAGATGGGATGTTCTAATGGCACTTCCATGTCTCTCTCTGGAACCTTTCATCTCAGTTGGAACCATCTGTGAATAAGAGTGGTCCATCTCTTTTTGTTTTACATGCTGTTAGTAAAGGCAGCAGCTGATACAAACATGTTGTACAGCAAACAGCCATTTTTACCCACCTTTGACCAGAGGGACTCATGAGAGGAAAACAAGGGAAGCGGTGAAAAGAATGACTCCTGCTTAATAGCTTTTGAGTACTACGGCAGCAGCTCAGTAAATAGTGATTCAACTCCCTTTGGATTAGGGCAATCCCCTTTCTTCACCTTGGCATAACTTTTCACTTTGATTTTCAAGCAGGGTTGTGTGCTTAAATAACTCAATTTCCCAGAAACCCCAGGGTCAATAGGTATGTGGGTACATGTGGTATGTGGGTACTGTGTACATGATTATGGAGGGTAATCCAGCATAGTTATAGGTTTTGCAATGACCATTCTGTCAGCTAATCAAAAATTAAATCTGTCAGCAAATCAACAAATCTGCCAGCAAATCAGGAAAAATCTAAATAAATAAATAAATAATAAGCTATAGCCTATAAAATAACTTTCTGACTAATAGCAAAAGCTTGTAAAAGTAGGTGTGGCATCAGCCCCAGAAAGACATTTATTTAAACTTAAAATTAGCATAAATATTAAGAATGAGGATTAACGTGTTAATAGGAACAATGTCTAAATAGTAAGAGAGTACGCTGGACAGCAAGGAAGTTCTGGATAGGTTTGGTCGGGGTAAGGAGTTCTAGTTTCCACATTTAAGAGGCAGCAGTTTTTTTTCCAGCGGCTAAGCATCCTAAAGTCAACAGACCGCAAGGGGCATGGTAGCTCCAGGAACTAAGCCCATTAGACTACAAAGCATGTTTTATCTTAAGGAATGGGTTCAGCACGTATTGAACGAGACTGGACTTCAAATAAGAGGAGCACCGAAGATTTAAAGGCAACAATAAGGAGACACAATTACTATAACGTGCCTCCACAGATGTGCTGTTAGCATGTGCTGTTGTGCCTCTTTCACACCCATTCCAGTTGGTAGCCTGTCTTTCAGTTGGATTTTGTCATGAGCCTAGTAACGTCTTTTAGTGTGTTTTCATGCTAATTAGTTGTTGTTTGGTTGCTCAGTTAGCTGTGTTAAACAACAGGGTTTTTGTGCTGGCTGGTGGATAAATATGTGTTGAATTTACAACTTACATACTGGTTTGCATGTATATTATGAAAATGATTTGATAAGCTACAGGTTTTCTTCATGTGTAAGTTACTTTGCAAAAAGAGCATCAGATAATGTTTTTCAACAGTTGATGTTTATTTTCACTGCAAATAATCACAACTGTCTGGAACGTACGGCACGAGACAGGACGTTCTGGACTTCCCAAAACCCACATGCATACATTCAACATAGAAACACACAAATGGAGTTTATACCTGCTTACACACAAGATAGGGGTAAGATTAAACCTTCATAAAACTGCATCACAGTGTAACCACAGTGCCACCCAGACACTGAAAGACAAATAAACTCACATACACTGTAAGGCTCATGTTTAATAGGCATGTTAAACTGAACCCCTGGACCTCTACAAGGCCTGATGGCAGAAATAGCTGAAGAGATGCAGCAGAGGCAGGAAGGAAAATGGGAAGGAAAAAGTCTTGTCTAAGCTAATGGTCTTGCATCTTCCTGGCAGCATGTCAACAGTGGCTCTTATCACATTAGGCAAAAGTCCATTAGCTTATTATTATCCGTACCTATGTATCATGCCAGCACCAGTACACAATGTCTCTAATGATTTGTGTGTGGGAAAAAACATATACAGTATACTGTATATGTGTATATATTTCGCATACTGGTGCTATATTATACAGGTGCTGACAAGGCACTTTACCTGAATTGACCCTATAGATATAAAATGTTTATATTTATAGAATAAATTCAGGTAAAGTAGGCCACTTAAACTTGATTTCACTGTACTCAATGGGTATGCACAGCCAGAGCATATTAATGGTGTTGTGTTACAGGGTGACTGTTTTTTTAAATGATGAAATAGTTTGGCAGAGGCAATAAGTGGGCCAGTGGGTTTCAGGCAAAATGGGCCATGCTTTTCTAATTCTGCTCAAGCTTATGTAATTGATTGACACGCACCTGTTTTTTATTACTGACATATATAATTTATGTTAAGTTAAAAAACAGTTTAAGTAATAGTTTTTAAAAACAGTAATGAGTATGTATTCCTTAGTAATGAGTCCAGACATCAGAAAAATATCAGTCTATGCACTGATTTAAAAAAGCTAAATATACATCTGTTATGGATAGGACAAAAAGGATGCACGTTTTTGAGAGGCAACATTTCTGTGAATTAAAATGCACAAACCAAAAGAAATTATATCCAACAAAACGAGAAGATCTATAACATAGTTTTCATTCTCGTGTTCACATTTTTGAGGAATATGGACTGTTATGGACATGACAAAGCATTTTACCTCTATTTGAAACTTTATTTTTTCAGGGTAAGGTTGACATTTGCATGGAAAAGTATACTGCAGTATTTTTTTTATGAAAGGTATGAGAGAACAGAAAGGAAGGCAAGGCTTGAAGCCGTGGAGTAACTAAAGAATTATCTTTATATGATTTTTTTAAATAAATTACAAGCAATTTAAATATTAATTTGTTTTTACGTATAATGTGTTAATATGTTTTAGAAATTACATGTTTTAGAAATTAGAAGTATGATTATTTTTTAATAACTTAGGGATGGCTTACTTCATCAAAAAATCATGTGCATCACAAAATGTTTATTTGTATATACCATCTGAATAACACATTATAGCAAAATTCTTTTGTCTGAACAAAGGCAATAAAGAAAATGAAAAAAACAAAACAATAAACATATAACATACAGTATATAATACAAATATATAATTATATATAATAATATACATCTGTATAGTATAAATATATAATATTATATGTTTAACAAAATGTGGCCCACTAAGAGAACAACAAATACATTAAACATATTTTCATCTTTTCTCTGTCCAGCTGAGCTAATCTTTTGAAGGTTACATTTTTTTACAACTTTCTACTAACGTCGATTTAATAGCTTTTTGAGTATAAACATAACTTTATTAACTTAATGAAAACAATAAAATTCAACACCTCTCAGCATCATAATAAGGCAGCCAAGAAGCACATTTTTAGCTTGTTACGTGTTTTTCAGTATTTTTTCTGCAGTAATGCACTGCAGTAATGTAAAAGATTACGTGATATAATAAAAAATAAAATACTGTAGGCAAAAACACTCTTCTCATATATTCTCACACGCCACTTCACTATACTTTATTAAGAAGGTCAAAAAACAGAATACCGAGCAATTCACAGGGAAACCTCTGCGTAACCTTCCTTGAAATAATGAACACAACGAATGGATTTTTAGAGCTATGACAGCTAGACCCTGATCAATGGTGATCAATAGTGAATTCCTTTTGTATCCACTGTATCCATTTATTTACTATTAAATAATTATGTTGTACATGTAAAAAAAATCTATGGCAGTAACAGTTGTGACTGTAGTATCTTTTTTAAGGTTTGATTATCCCTTGACACTGATAAGGGAAAATTGCTAAAAAGACTGTATTTAGTGATTTAGTCTTTAGCCTAACTTAAGACTAGGGAATGTTAATACGATGTTCAGCGAACTGCATAATTGACTGCTTTGTTTTGCTGACAACATTGACATGGTGAATATCTTTTGCCTGTCCTCAAAGATCATTTATAAGGCTCAGGCCTCCAGCATCATTACTGGGCTGTAGTAAGTTACACCAGTGGCAGTGAGATAAATACAGCCATCAAAAATTACACAGTTACAGCTTACAGTTGTCGACTGCACTATGGATAGATGAGATGCTGTGACTTAATGCTATAATTATTAACTAATTGTCTTTAACCTCACAAATAGTGTTCAGCCACATTATGTAAAGCAGTCAAGAATGTGTAATCCATCACAACATTGGGGGGGGGGCATGGGGGATGGTTATAATGAGATTTTTTTATACTGCAAATCTGCAGAATGCATAGATAGAGGCCACATTAAGCTAATTGGTATAATGAGTACCTTGGTGTAAAAGTCCTTCTAATGGAAGGTTTTTTGTCTGGCTAATGCAAGGGAGTTGGCTAAGGCTGAATGTTGATTTGTGATCAGACACAGTAATATTTTATTTTACCAGTACATCTGAATATAACTTTGGCCTTGTAACTTTGGTTTTTATCCAATATTTCTCAAATCAGGAACCGAAAACCCAAAAGGATATAGGTGTTGGAAAGAGCTATCACAATAATAAGAGGTTTCTAAATGTAACCAAAAGCACATGATGTTTGTCTCAAAGCAAAACTCGAGTCAACTTGCCCTCCTCCTCATTTGCCCATTTTGTTGTGGTGTGCTTTTCACGCAAGCTTGAGTTTCTTTGTATGTTTGGAAAGTGACCTTAGCTTTGGCTGACTTGTGTCCAGATTTCTCTGGAAGTGTAGACGGGTGTGTTTGCATAGCCCCTCTTAGACAGGCCCTCAAAGAGTGCAGCCTGTGACCTGTATCGTGACACCTGGCTGGCCCCAGTGCTTCTAACCAATTCCATTTGGTAAAAATTACAGCCCAGTGCCTTTTTATGCTTTATTCTCTGATTGAACAAAATAAGGGAGAAAAAATAGATAAACTCATAAGTGATACTTGGCAATGTCAGGTTTGTTTGAAAAGCAGTGTTGAATAAGGGCAGTAGTCCAAGGAGTCAAGGGCCATTCTAGCTTGATGCAAATTGCACTGATTGAACATAATTCAATTTAAATGCACAGTATTTTTACAGTGCTTTTCATAATTTTGCATTGTTGCTAAGCAGCTTTAAAGAAGATATTTTAGAACACATGGTAAAGACAAAACAACACTATATAAACAAAATGGTATCAAAAGGACATGGTATCATTGCATTTACATTTACATTTAGCTGGCGCTTTTATCCAAAGCGACTTGAGACAATGAAGCGACACATCAAAAGAAGGCAACAACAGTACGAAGAAGTGCTTTCTTAAGTTTACAATGTTAATGCAGATTTTTAATAAAACAGACTGCATTACTAACTCATAATAATAATTGTTTATGGCTGCGTCCGAAAGCCTAGGCAGCTGACTTGCTGCCTTATTAGTCAATGACTTTGAAGGCAGTGAAGTCAGTAAAGGCACCTCCGGGAATCACTTTCGGACCAATCGGACATAGAAAACACACATTTCTCAATATAAATGCTATCAGATGTTGTTGAAAGTAAAAGCAAACCTTTAGTTTATAATAAACTGTGCATTTTATTTTTTTAAACTCATCCCTGCTCAACCAATCACATTCACGGACGCAGCCTATATAAAATGACTAAATACTGCCAATATATACAGTACATATCTGTACATAAACATATGTTGACTGCTCTTAGAACGTGTAAGTCAGATAGTACCCAACACCTACTGTAGCAATGCAGTTTAGTCTGTATACTAATGTTGAACATTTTAACAAAGAAAGAGGCATTTTTTTTTAAACCCCACAAGTGGTTCAAAATACCAACTTTACACCCTGTGCCATAAACTAGATATCATTTTTTTACATTTTGGTACATTTCTTACTTTGTATTTAAACATTCTCTTTATAATTAGATTCATGTTATTTCAATTCCATCAAACTAAAGTACAAGGGCTCAACAAAGCCGCTTAGTATAAAAAAATATTGTTGAGGCTGAAATTTAATATCTACCTCCAGGCTAAACTCATACTCAAACACTGAATAAAAGTGTAAAGTGTTTTAATGTATATTTAACAACAAATACCCCAGTGACTATTGATGTACTGTCTCTGAAGAATTTATGCAGCTTAAATTTCTGAGGCTGTGCTGTGAAGACTTTTTGTATTCCCACCTCTCTCTCACTATTACTATCTTCTCTTTTCTTCACTTTCTTGCATTCTTTAACTCTCTCACTCTTTAAACATTTATTCTCTATCTACGCCTTTAAGGCCCTTTGTGCTGTTGATTTTTACAGCTCACAGATCCTAGCAGACTGTACAGGGCAGTCAAAGCCTACAGCCTTGTGTCGTCAGTAATTGTCGTCAGGGATTGCTCCCATGATGTTGCCTTGTTTATAGACAATTTATGATGAATAGACAATAAATAAAACCATGTTTGTGACTTTAATGCCATGTAAACATAAATCGTTTCATTAAAGTGATGGGACGTCCAATTCTTTTCTGTGAACCAGTTCTTTTTGGACACTTTGTTTCAAAGATCAGTATCAACATATCATCAGGTCTCAGTTCAGTGGAGTTCACTGCAAGGAAGAGTTGGCTAAATACAGATTATGTACAAGGGAATAATGACTTGTTTCAAATTAGAGTCACTGCTGAGCATGTCTGAAAGTGAGTAATTTGTGTTTTATTTGGTGTACTCATTCAATTTGTTCTTTAAAAGTACCAGTTCAAATGAACAATTTGTTCACGAGCCAGACATCACTACTCCATTTTATTCAGTGAAGCTATCAACATTAGAAAGCAGTCATTGAGCAATATAACAATGCACCTTTGGTTCTAGTGTTAAAGCATTGCATAGCCACTTTATTTGACTGATATGTTTCTGATTTACACTTTATTTGCCCAATTTACTTTATTTGACTGATTTGACTTTGAATAACTTCTAACCATTACACATAAGCTTGCTCGTAATGTTTCTTATCACTGCTCTACTAATTTATATCATTGATCGTTTCCAGTCAGATGTATTTGGTGTTGTAGCAATAGAGAAATTATATAAAAAATTTTATAAAAATAGTAAAACTGGCCATGGTTGAGTGTGCTAAGCTCAAACTGTTTTATTTTTTTAATAGTTAAATCACCATTACAGTAAATAATAGCTTGGGAACCTTCTTAATTTTATTTCCCTCCTAGAGCAATAATAATGCCTTTCGATGGAAACTTCTTATTGTACATCCCATATTCCCATCCCAGAATAAAATCCAAGGCCAGTGGCATATGCTGAGAAATACATTAGTTCATACATATGTGTCCAAAGGCAAATTGTATATAAGTTAACACACATTTAGGGTTGACATCATCCTCTTTATAAAGTATTCCATCCTAAATATTTAATCTCATGCAAGACACTCTACACATTTATATGACTATTTCTATCAATATTTTTATGAATATGGTGAATTGAGATCAGTGTTTTTATATTGTTGTAGGTGCATTTTGAGCCAGAAATTCCCGTATCCTTACCCTTCGTATCATCTTTCTCAGATTGCTTGTGACTATACAGAAACAATAAGTTTTTGTGTTTGTCTTGTTTCTGATATGGCCTCTAGGATTCTGCAGGCAAGGTTCTGGACAGATGGACCATAATGTCCCGAGAGGAAGAAATCATCACTTTGCAACAGTTTCTGCGCTTTGGTGAAACCAAGTCTATTGTGGAATTGATGGCCATCCAGGAAAAGGAGGGACAGGCAGTCACTGTGCCATCATCAAAGACTGACTCTGGCATCAGAACTTTTATTGAAAGCAATAATCGCACACGTAGTCCTGGGCTTCTTTCACACTTGGAGAATAATAGCCCCTCTAGCATTCACCATTTTGAAAACATCCCAAACAGTCTTGCCTTTTTGCTGCCCTTTCAGTACATAAACCCAGTGTCAGCCCCAATGTTAGGACTGCCACCAAATGGACTGACCGATCAGTCGGGCCTCAGAATGCGAGAGGCAAATCTGCCCAATCAGAATGAGCCAGTGGAGACCAGTGAATCTGAAGTGTCACTCTCACCATTTTGTAGTGGTCAGAGCCCCAGTCGAGGAGCAATGGGGGCCTTGCCCAACTCTCTTGAACTCAAGACAGAACCCAGCAGAGCTTCATCCATCTCCCCAACACCATCCACACATCAGTCCCAGCAGTCACAGACACCACAGCACCAACAGCAGGGGCAGCAACAGTCAGGCACTCTAAACAACCACCAAATCCATCACCATTTTGAAAAGAATGAACAATCCAAGACTATTACACACTCTTCATTTTCTTCCAAAATGCATCGCATGCGTCGTATGGGAGCAACCTCGCGCAAGGGTCGTGTTTGCTGCAACTCCTGCGGCAAGACATTTTATGATAAGGGCACACTAAAGATCCACTACAATGCTGTGCATCTGAAAATTAAACACCGTTGTACTATTGAAGGCTGCAACATGGTTTTCAGCTCATTGCGCAGTCGGAACCGCCATAGTGCCAATCCTAATCCTCGCCTACACATGCCCATGCTAAGAAACAACCGAGACAAGGACCTAATTCGCTCCAGTTCTGGTACAGCTACACCTGTCATATCAAGTGCCAAAAGTGGCTTCACGCTAACTAGCCCTGGACGGCCTCCACTAAGTTTTGCCACATCTCCTCTTGACCCTATGATCCAGTCACCTTTGCAGAGCCCTCTTGTCTTCCCTTCCCTAAAGTCTGTACAGCCAGTGCAACCTGTGCCACCATTTTATCGCACATTGCTTTCTCCTGCTGATCTAGTTAGTCCTCCAGTGTCTCTGCCCACCAGTCCTATTCTGCCTACCACAACAAACAGCACGTCTCTGACAGACCATCACCAAAAGATTTTTTCTGCTGGCTCCCACAACATCCATGTTTCTGAAACAGCAACATTTTCTCATTGCCTACCAACAACTCCCACTATCCAAGATTCCACCGCTCTTGATCCAATGCCTAAAAAGAAGCCACGCAAATCTAGCATGCCAGTCAAGATAGAAAAAGAGGTAATAGATGTGGCAGATGATTTTGATGACAAAGATGATGATGATGATGATAATAGTTGTCACCACCACCATCAGCCTTCCCAGCTTCATAACAATGTCAATGGCAACTGCAACAATAACAACAATAATAGCAACAGTGGTCATTATTGTGAGAGTAGTGGACATCAATCCCCATCACAAAATGAAATTAGCACAAGTCTAGCACTTGGAGGCATACTCCGCTCTGACCCAGCAGAGTGCAGTGGGAGTCTAGGCGGCAGAGGCACTAATGACCTGCGCTATATTGACAGTTTAACCTCTGAGGACCAAGATCATGAACATGACTTTGAAAATGAGTCAGAGACATCTGAATCCAAGATGATTTACCATGATGAGCTAATGGATACTGACATGCAGCACCCTGTCCTGGGGAGAAATGTAGATAAGAAACAGCAAGCGACAGAAATTGAGGGACACCACCAGAAAGATTTGGAGGACCAAAGCCATTCCCCATCCTCTCAATACCAGCCTGTTATCAAAATTAAGGAAGAGATAAATGATCCTACTTATGACATGTTTTGCATGGGTCAGTACAGCCTTTACAATGGGGGTATGGCAGTTGCGACTGCAGCCAGTATGGCTGCCTTACATGAAAGTTTTATCTCCACTATGGGCTATGGAACAAGCCCACCAAAGTTCCCATCTCAGTCCCCTGAGGGTGATCTCTGCTCCAGCCCTGATCCTAAGATCTGCTATGTCTGCAAAAAGAGCTTTAAAAGCTCCTACAGTGTCAAACTGCACTACAGGAATGTACACCTCAAAGAGATGCATGTGTGTACTGTTGCTGGGTGCAACGCTGCTTTCCCCTCCAGACGGAGCAGAGATAGGTGAGAAAAATCACTCTTATGTTTTACCAAAATACGTAGACTGATGTAATTATGATAAGGGGTATGTTTATAATAGGTAGACAAGATAAAGATATGTTGTTTAAATAATAATGAAACAAGCTATTAATAATGACTGTACCATACTTATAAATAGCAAATATCATAAGGGATTACGGGACAGCTGTGATTTGGTCATAGTTATCTGATAACTGATACCTTTGTAAATAATAATAATAATTTTAAAATAAATAATACAAAATAATAACAACAACACATAATTTTACATACAATATGCTCAATTATTTTACCAGCCTGTGATTCTAAATGAAAGCACAAACAAAGATTGCATGTCACTGAGCAACATAAATTGACAGTGTGACTGTGCATATACAGTGAAGCATCTCAGTGCTTAACCCAGTTATAATAAACATTACTTTTAGAATGCAATGATGCTCATGTAATGTAGATTAATTTTGTTAAAAATGTAAAAGTTGCAATCTTTAATCTACTTATGCTAGATAAAGTTTCATATATAAATCTGTCTGGGAAACATTTTTGATCTACATTGTTTATTGCATTTTTGAGAGGCACAAATTAAACATTAGCAAGTTACACATTAACAAGAAGAACATGTGTTGACTGTGCATTTTTTAGACACATTTAATCCATTAATGTGCTATTTACCTGTACTTGCTCACCTGTCACACACAGGTAGAAATGCATACATTAGCAAAGGTTGAGGCTTGTCAAACCACTGAATTTATTAGCACATCAGGAAGTGTGGGCCTCTCCCTCTGCTAGTTAACACATTTACAATAAACAGTCCTGAAATATATTTGTGCTAGAGGGCAAGCAAAAAACAGATCCTAAGTCAATTGTAGACATGAAAGGAAGGTTCGCCTTTACAGGTATAGTATAGACTGAAACGGTCAGCCTTAGTGTACTGTCTGTGAAACTACAGAGGACAATATGACAACAGCGACAGAAAAAACTCTCTACAGTCATACTGCAGAGTGAGAGTGTGAGAGAGAGAGAAACCAAATAGGAAAAGAAACGTTTCAGGTTACATGTGTACCCCATAGAGTTGGGGTTACATACATAAAACACGTTTTTGTAGTGCACTGTAAACTGTAAAAAGGTCCTAAAGTAAGGAGGAGATGAACTCTTAAATTTGGGGGACTTGTAGAAAGATTATAATACTATATTAAATATAGATAAGATCATGATAAAAACTGTGTTAAAGATAAATATCTATAAAAAATAAATATGGATGTGTGCAGAAACATGCCTGTATATGACTGACAGATGTCAAGAGATCAGCTTATAAATGTGAAATGATAAATGTGATGTAAAGGTAAAAGTAGCCTGGCCTGTCTTTTACCAGCAGCGTGTCAAAACATCGCACCTGCATCACACACTTCATTCATTTTAAATGTTAATTTTGTTGCAGTTTAAAGTGTGGACGCAGTATGCTGTTATTCGCATGTCAAGTTAGCGCTTTAAGGCTTTAAACAAGTCCAAGTTCAGGCATGTGAATATGTGATTATGCACTTTATTTGCACATAGCCTTTACATGCATGCACAACCTCATTGGGGGAGAGGGAGGGAGGGAGACATGGAAACGTTGCATGCCTTCAGGCATGTCCAGGTCTGAACACATGTGAAATCATGCCCATTTAGGTCATGTGACAAAAGAATATGTGTCAAATTAATGACCGCATTAATCAGTAAGAAAGGTGACGCTATAGAAAACACCACTTACATCACTGGCCTGAATGGCGAACATAGATACTTAAAGCCCTAACTGGACATAACAAATGTAGCGACTTTACAGTGAGGTTCCCTTTGTAAAGCATTTATAAAAGTGTTTAAGGACTAGTTTTACAAATGTATTGTAAATCAAGTAGTTGTAATAACATGAACAAAAACGTTGGCTTTTATGCAATACTTGCCAAATATTGATACATATTAACACACAATTTATCAATGCTTAATAAAGGTGTGTATACATAATATTGTGAGGGAAAAAAATGGTGCATCGTAATATGTAACAACTGAGCTTACTTTTTAACTTTTTGTTAAATTATTTATTTTGAAGTAGTTTGTTTACTTTAGTTAGTTGCCACATAACTTTTTGCCACAAAACATAATTAAACTTAACACATTTTAGCTTTTTAAATGTTGTGACTGCTCGTGTGCAGTTACACAGTTCTACCTGCAAATGGAGTGGAATTTAACACTGGCAGGATGAAAGCATGGTGAGGTGAGTCAATGCTTGTTTATCATATTTTATATTGTTTAATTGCTTAATTTCCATTGTTTAACCACATAGCAATTCTATTATGCGAGTTAACATTACACAGTGACATTATGTGGTAGCATTTTAATAAAACTGCTACGTTGTGTGGAATCATGATTAGCAAGGTAGCAATTCCTAATCATTTAGCTTCATGAATAAATATGTTTTCAATTAAGAAACATAAGTTAGTGTATGTATTATGTTATGTGTAATATAGACTATTATGGGTATAATCTGTCTAATCTGAAATGATCTAGATTAAATCTGTGTACAGAATACAAAATGTATTGTAGCTTTTAGAATTTGTTGAAAATTAATACTATGGATTATGTAAATTAATATTTTTAATGGTTTTTCATTTGCAAAAGTTTGGAAATGCAGAAAAATTACACGTACAGTACTGTTTTGCCTACTTTGAAGCATTTTGGGAAAAAAACATCACTCACCACTTAATATTCAAGCATTCACAAAGACTGTTTGTGTTAATACATCTAATGCATATAATACATTAAAGTTGCATCACTCCTGGACTGTAAATCCGATTAAAAGATAAGAACAAACTTATTTTGAACTGTCCTATGAGATGCTGTCATGCACCATATAATGTACACTTACCTCTTCAAGCCTGGATGAAACTCACAAACACTGCATTTCTTCATTCATTTCTGTTTTTATTTAAACTCTTTAATTTGTTGTATGGTTCTATGTTTCATTATAGTAATCATTGTTCTCTAAATAACAATATGTCAATTGAAACCTTTTTTATCTTTGTTACTTGTACAAACAAAATGAAATACTCCAGATTTTAAGATGATACATACAATTGTTTGCATTTGTAATGTAAGGATTGTAATATTGGTTTTCTTTTTCTTTAGGTGATTGTGACGCACCTCTAACTTAAACTGGGATTCTGAAAGTAATTCCTGAGGACAGTCAGGTTTCTCCACACAGACTGCATTTGAAAAGCCATACTGATGAATGGATTCGAAAATCTTCCAAATATGATATGCTTTATTAAAATATGTTAAAAACGATAAAAAAATGTTTTAAATCAGTTAAGTTCTGACTTCTTGTTATTGCTTCTTTTTGATAGTTTGGCTAATGAAAAAATATGCAATTGTAATGATTTTTTGTCCCCAAGACATTTTTTTTCACTTTTTTAAATAAAATCAACTTATAACAGTGTGTGTTTATATCATTTATTCATGAGTCATAAACATTAGTAAACTGTGAAAGTGCACTATAAAGTGGACACCTGTGAACTGTTAATACACGAGTTATAAAAAAGTATACCTTAGTAATTGATTTATTTATAAAATATCACAAATAAATAAGTTAGTCAGCCTTTTTGCATTTAGTGTTTTGGAAAATATAAAGTTTGACGAAATCATCCTATTCATCAAAATGACTACACCTTGAAAATATTGAATTGAATAATATGAATTGCTGTGGATAAGCATGATGGCTTATTCTGAGAACTGTAAGACATTCGGCTTACAAGCACTATGTCTATTTTGCAATTAACATCATGATAATCATGACTCTGGCTTTAAGACTTTTTGAATCTAACTTATTACTGAAGACTTATTAATGCAGACCTTTAAAAATGCTCAAAAAAGTAAATTTTAATTTTTAATATTTGATTTTTTTACATTTACAAACTTAATAATACAGATAGCTGAAAAAAGCTTATGATTTATATTGTAGGTGCCTTTAGAAGTCTCTGTGGCGAGCATTCTGATGTCACATAATTTTGGTTTTGCTTATAAATAGGCATGATTTCACACCTGTTCAGACCTGGGGATGCCTGACGCATTTGCCCATAGCGTCAGCTTCTTAACGCAGTGTTGAGAAAAGGAACCCTATTCATCTCGTTGACTCTAGAGAAAGGAAATATTTAAATAACAAACAATTGAAAACATGTTTATTTGCATGTGTGTTTTGTACACATCTGCCCCTTTACTGAATTTACAAATACAAACCCCACCTTTAAGCCTTGTTTGTTAAATAGTAAAATGTCAACAACAATGCTAACTGTGGCTCTGAGAAGAGGTGAGTAAAGAGATGTTGGTGAGCCACTGTTATGTATTTTTATACTGAGGTGCCACAATAATCTTCTTTTGCACATGAAGGGAATAAAGATTTTAAATGGTATTTATGCTGTCAGCACTAGAGAGCAAAGGTTGTGGGGCAACTTTATTGGTTGTACTCCCCTTACAAAAAAAAGACTGAGATCTTGTGAATCAAAATTTAATGAACTTCAATTCAATTTATTTGTATAGCACTTTCTCGCAAAGGTCATTGTACCAAAGCAGCTTTACATCAGAACATCTGAATCGATGCCATAAACTATCCGTGTTCTCAAAGTTTACTACTGTTGCACTTAAAAGTACAGTTTTATATTCCCAAGTAGTATTGAAATAGTACACTTACTATTATAATACTAGTACTAGTACATAAATATACTATATGATTAATACTACTACTTAATAAAATGAACTTAAAGTATACTTACTTTTTTTGGAATGGTCTGAATGCCAAGGATAGGGTAACATAATGCTTTTGAATGGGTAACAAAATATGTGTGGTGTCATATTTGTAAATGGGCTTGCAGATTAAATGTGTTTCATATGATATTATTAGTATTCTTTCAAATTGTATCACTTTTTTATTGATATTCAGAACAATATGGTTGCTGATAGATCAGTTCATATGTGTATTAAGAGGTTGTACAATTATATTTCGTTAGTTTTTGTAGTTTTACTCTCAGTAACTAACAGTTCCGTATTTGTGTTAACGTAAAAAAAGGCTGCATTCCATTCGGCAGGGTTCCTACTTAGTGTTCACTGCTCCCTACTCCCTAAGCACGGGGTATCCGTTGATAATATTGCTCATTTGGAACGCTCTCAAAATGTCATTAAAAAGACTAAAACAGGGTCGCACAGATTACTGTACACATAAATAAATGTTGTTATTGTTGTAAAATTTGAAATACATATAATATGCATACACCAAACGATGCATCTAATAAATATAATTAAAACGAGTTTGTTTAGTACATGCTTGTAAGGCTATACAGTATTTTTGACTATTGCAGCTTTTAATTGACTATAACAGTTTTAAGCTTTACTATAACTGTCAAGCAACATGAATACAAATTTTATACATTTGGAATACTATGTGTATACGTTTTTAATTTATGGTATTAATAGTTACACAGTAGCTGCCTCCCACGCTTTATTTCCCACACCTAGCTGTCAACACTCCTGAAGCACTACTGAAGTAATGTATCGATGTTCCCTTAATTCCTACGCCATTCGCAGTGCTCTTCGAACTGAACATATTCGCTCCCTTCGCAATAAAAATCTCACTTAAGATGCTTGTTAAGTGCACTTTGCAGTCTACTTACAGTCGAATGGAATGCACCCATAGTGTTTTTATTTACGTGTTGTTAATTAGCATATTTATTTTGAGGCGAAATACGCTGTTAAGTCCATTTCGCGGTCCATTTAAGGTCGAATGGAATGCACCCATAATGTTTTTATTTACGTGTTATTAATTAACTTATTTATTTTGAGACTAGCCTATCATTTTAATTCAAAAACTTAAATCAAAATTTTATTACAAATTTGTAAATGTATTGTGCACATGTACTGTATGTAATTACCAGCATTTTTTTATATACAATATATTTGCTGAATAAAACTCATATCTTAACTCAACCCAGTTTTATTTGTATAGCGCTTTCTACAATTTTCATTGTAACAAAGCAGCTGTGCAGGAAACATATTAACTATAAGGAACTATATCTACACTTTCACATTTACTATTTACACTAGTAAAATAATTGCATACCCATTAACTTTCACATGTTTTTACATATTTTGCATTCAAATATAGAAATATTATAGCAAATATATGCTACAGAACTTGAGTCATTCATTTAAAACTAAATAACAAATGCTAATATAGCATTTGAATTCAGTGTTAACAGGCTTCTTTTCCACACTGACTTTTAATTAAGCTCATGACATCCCTGAGCAGGAACACAATTTGGTAAATTGCCTTCTGTTCAGGTATCTCATAGCAAAGTGAATCGCTGAGGTACAGAGCTATCACACCAAACATGACAAGACTGATCACCTTTATCTCATCACGCCTGTAACATAGGTGGCGCTAACGGACTAATAATAAATAAATAAATTTAACTCACAACACAACGAGATGATCATCTCTCCAATTTTAACCATGGCAAACCTCACAGAACTACAAGCAGAAAAAGTGAAAAAAATAATTTAATAATAAATGGAATTCTCTACTATTGGTAGGACCAGAGCAAACAAGTTTGTTGTTGCTTTATTTAAACAAGGTGGCGATATCAAGTGAAAAATGCAGAAAATTTGATATTTAAGTTATCGTCACTATACAAATAAACATGAGATAATGTCAGAAAGTTTAGTTGACTACATCTGCATTAGATTTAAATGACAAAAATCTAACAATAATTTAGTAAATATAAATGTGCCATACCGACAAAAATCTCATTGATGTGATATAACATCCTTATTTACCTTAAATTAAAAATAAAACCAAATCATTACCTTATAGTCCAGTAATGTTATAAGGATATTTGACCATAAACGACATGTACCAGTTCATTTGGTTTGTTAAAGCTTTCTCATTTTGCTTTCTCACTCACTTTCAAAGGGTGTGTTCGTTCAGTACATTTAACCAATGAAATGTTCTGTTACAGCTTACATTCTGTGGTGTTGGCATGTGCTTTAGTCTTTGCACACTGTTTAGCGATGTGCTGCTCATGCACAGCGAATGAGAAACCAGTGAATGAGAAATATGAATCTTTACTTAAAAGATTCATTAAAAAAATGCACCTAAAGCGAAAAAAAACCCAGATATAATGAACATAACATTCCTATCTCACATTAAATGTACTACTTGACATTATGTCTCCAAACATCAATTCTTTGTTACATACCTGATTCACTTTGAGGACAGTGAAACTTTACACTTATTATCCACTCATAGTATGTCAATCAATCTCTTAATGTACAACCTAACTTACTTTGTCACTTCTCTAATCTCTAGTACAGGACAGCACTGGTGTCTTCCTTGAGTTATCAAATGTGAAATATATCCATGTGTTTCTCGTTCTCCCAGAGAGTGATTGTTCTGTAGTTTATGAGATTATGAGGCAGCACATACACGCAAGCTGATGATGAAGCTGATTTAGTGTTACATATAACCTCCTATCCACACACTGAGATTTACAACAGTTTTTTTTAGTAGTTGACGAAAATTTCCTAGTTATGTCATCATGAATGTTTTTTTTACTTGTCTTATTTTCTTCAATGAAGGCACACTGTTGACAAAAAATATGATGGAAATTTTCAGCAATGAAATTAACGCTGGCATCATTGCATCTCTCATTTACATTGCTTTAGTTTAAAAGTACAGATTTTACAAAAAAAGATGGGTGAAAAAATATGTTGCTCAATGTTTTTTATAAACATTAGATTTTTATCCTCACTGTTCTAGCCTGCAACTCCAAATTCACATGTTGTGCTAATATTCGCAGGGGCTTCCAGTCCCACCCAAGTGAGGTAACCCTAACTTTCTCCCCACCAGCATTTTCTAAAAGAAATAGTTTGACAAGCATTTTTGTTCATATTCACAAAACTTGAATGGCCCCCAGAGTATTTTACACTACAGTGTTGCCAGCAAGTTACTGAATAAAAAACATTTGAAATGTCTGTCTGTGTATGACCCTATTTTGGGGCCTGACCCTGTTTCAGCACACTTGCATGTAATATTCAACTAACTCTAAAGGCCTTTATTAGCTTGTTGGATTAGGATTGGAGATCATCTCTGCAGGACAATGACCCTTCAGGACTGCAGTTTGACACGTGCATTAGAGGCAGAGATAACACATAAGCACATTTTCAACAAGACTCATTTTACCTTTTCAATATTACAACTCATTTTACAAATGTGCACACTTGGCAAGAATCGAAAGGCCATCAAATCCTAAAGATGATTAACGTTCCTGGGAAAAGACACATTAGGAGCCACACCTCTCTCCTCCTCTGCAGAGTTAAAATGGATTCTCTGGAGAGGCCGCCTCCAGCTTTGGGCAAATTGGTTTGGCTGCCACATTAGAGGCTGAAAGAGAGGAAGAGAGATAGCTGAGGAGGTGTTTGGGGATGGAGGAGGGGACTGAGAGGCCTGAAATAGGTTTTCAGGGGGCTAGGAAATGAGACAGAAAACTTTATCTTGACAAATGAAAGGATAGACTCTCTCTCTCTCACACACAGTATTTAAGCTTTATGTTATCCATGTTTATCTTTAGTCAGAATGAACTACTTAAATATATTATTTGCTTGGTGTCATTAAATAAAATCACTAAATAAATAAGGTGTGTAAAGACATGTTAAGATTCTAGCGTGGCATGTAGCACTCTTGATACTAAATAAAAAAACATTGTATCTCTGAGAAATTCTGACTAATATAGCCAACGTCTGTGTTTGTTCGTACTGTATGTTTACATGCCAGTTAGTTTTGCCAGTCTAGAGCTTATGAGCAGTGTAAGGGTATAATTTCCAGGGATGGTCACATGCTGCAAAAGGAGCTGCCAACATGAGTGTCATCAACCATTTTTAAGAACCTTTGAATAAAATGTAAACAAATAATTTCCATCAATCGTTTAAACTCCAACTAAATATTCCACTAGAGATTCATAAGTATTATGAAATAAAACAAGTTAATTTTTTCCTACTGGTACACAATTTGAAACCTTAAAAAAGCAACTCATATAAATAATGGCCTATTTCTAAAAACATTATTTATTTTCTAAAATATTGGACTGTTTTAAAATGTATAAATAAGCTAATAAATACACTAATAGACAATTTTGTATACAAACATATGCTGACAATCAGTATGCTACTCTTTTTAATGTTGATGATGCTTTGGTGGTCTGCTCCTGTATACCTTATCAACAGAAAGGGTCCCTCTATTGAATTTATTTTTACTTCTTGCAGGAGAATGTCGGATAGGGAAGTAAATAATTAAAGAAAAGGGACCCTTTTTGACTGCATCAGCCATGGCACTGCTGGTAAGCTCTACAACACTGTGTAATGTTTTTATCAGTTATGCTTAGGCTAACATTTAAGTTATGTAACTTTTGCATGGCCAGGGATCCTTTGTTTTTTTTATTTTACTAATAATTTTGGATTGCAAATATAGCTCACAATGGTTGTATGGCATTTAGAGACACACAAAGGCTCAGTTCATATTAATATCTTGGTTGTGTGTTATGTTTGTTTTAATCCCTATTCTACATGATAAAAGTGCTGGTATGGTTTGGTTTGTGTGACACTATAACTGCTGCGACAGTTAACCGTTGTTCCTTGATGGAGGGAACAAAATGTTGTGTTAATGATGACAAAAGGACTTTGCTCTTGAGAGTCTATCATCTCTGGTCTGGATTTTAAAAGGCCAATGAAAATTGGCAAATGGAATTTGCATGTTCCGTTTTTTGCCCCGCACAGGTATAAAAGGGTGATGGCATGCACCATTCATTTAGGTTTTGTGCTGAGAGAAGCGACTCCCAGCTGAACAACGGACAAGACAGTGTTGTGGCATGAGAGACACAATGTCTCATTCCCTCCATCAGGGAACAGTGGTTACAGTCATTACCAAGACTTTCCCTTTCTGTTAGTCACACGACATTGTGTCAATGGTGACACTAGAGCTGTCCATAGGAAACTGTCAAAAAGCATGCACAGGCAGGCCTGAGCTTGTCCCCAGTGGATGCTCATTGACCTAATGACCTTCAGTGTGTGGTTTAAGGCAACTCTCTAGTTCAATTTTGACACTGGCTTTACAAGAAGATAGTAGAATTGTTCAAAGGTAATTGGTGTAGCCCTATCCGCAGCTTGACTGATAAGTGGCATCCTATGCCAGTGCCCAGGAGAACACCACTCTTCTAGTACCGAACACCAAACACCAGTGCCAGTGGCCAGGAGAACACCACTCTTCTAGTACCGAACACCAGTGTGCCTGAACACCAAATAGGCATGGCAGATCTTAGGAATTGGCACACAATGGTGATGGTGTCAATGATCCAGTGCGCCAGCCTCTGCTAGGAGACAGCCTTTCCCCTTCTGCTGTCCCCCAAAGCAGACAAAGACCTGTTCAGAGCTTCTGACACACTGTGAGTGGTCCAGGTAGACTATTAAATAGACTATTATGCACAGTGCATAATAGACACAGGCAGAGACAAGGTTGGGACATCCTTCCCAGCAGAGAGCGCTTGCAGTTTCACCACCTGTTCCTGGAAGGGAGCAATGGGAATTTTTGGCACACAGTCAGGCCATGGTCTCAGGACAACATGAGAACCTCCAGGCCCAAACTCCAAGCACTCAATGAAAACAATGAGTGCTTGTGCCATCTGTGGCTTGCAAACTTGTCCCATGTTAGCTGGACCACACAGGTGTGAAGTTTCCACTCTCCTCAGAGTGTTACCTGCATATGATGCAGCATGCATGACTCCAACAAGAAGAGTCAACGGGCGAGTTGTGACATTCGCCATGAGCGTACCCTAATGATTGATGTATGCTACCTGAACCAGTGCTGGAGTGGTCTCATGTGCATTAACTCATGGGGGACTACCACAGCTACTGATGCCAAAATCAAAGTCAAACTGCAAAAATGGTCTGTGGCAGGGGAGCATTGCTACATAAAAGTATGCGTCCATCAGATTGACAGTCATGAACCAACCCTGAGATTTATTTCCTTCACGATGCGTCTTTGCCTTAACATCGTAAACAGCATCCTGTGAAGGGCCATGTTCCAGGTACACAAGTTTTGCAGGTCAGTGTATATTTGGACCACCAGACATTGTGCAACCCAGGGCTTGTACCCTCACCTTCACATCGCAAAGTCGGTGGTGATGCAGGAACTCTTGGTTGTACCTTTCCTTGTGCAGGTCTTTCAACTCCTTGGCTTAGTGAACTTGCATGATCGCCATGGTATGCAGGGCATAAGGTATGCTGCATCTCTGTGGTGAGCTCTTTTAGATGAAAACCACTGCACCAAATGGCTTAAGCTGCAGAACTGCCCAGGGAATTATGTCACAAGAAACGCAAGACTAGATCCGCTGATCTCACCGTACATCAAGCAGCTGAGATATCAGTAAAATAACTGAAAACAATTGCCTCACAAGATCTCCCTTTTTTACCTCTATGTACGGGGGGGAGAATGGCATTTAAATACCAGAAATGATAGGCTCTCAAGGGCAAACCCCATAGTGTCATCATCGACACAACATCAAGTAACTGACAGAATGGGAACATTTATTTAATTTTAGTTGCACATCATGAGGACTGAAATATTGCATGGTCTCAGTTTTGTGTAAAGTGATTTCTTAAGTAGTTGTCTAATGGCAGTTCTTCTCTAATGGAATAAAGAAAATAGATCCAGAATGAGATGAATTAATAAAAAGGCACTTTCTCTTTCTACTGTATGTGCTATGTGATCCTACACTCAGGTGAGAGAAAGTCCATCTTTATTAAAGCGAGACTTACATGAACAATACATTTATGGGTCTCGATTAAGCTACCTTTAAAAGTGAGTCAATGTGCTAATGCTGTCCAAGTCTCAGTTAAAATGATATTAGGTTTCCCTTGAATACTGCATTACCACAGCTCAAATCAATTGTTAAACTCCCTTTCAATGTGGTGGATTATTTAATTGAGTCAGAGTCAATAGCATTTGAGCATGCCTGCAGACGTGCTGACAGGAGTAAACAGTAGCCAGTAGCAGAATACTGCCTAAGCAGCGTTAGAGTGATGGAACCCTCTGCTGTGTCAGAACGTTGTGTGCTCTTACACACATTCATGTTGTAACTTAAATAAAAACACCAAAATGCAGTAAATGCAATAGAGTGGTAATCTAAAAGTGATGTGATTAGAAATGTGTGAAAGATAGCATAATCAAAGTGTGTCATGCAGAACATTCAGTTATTCTAAATTTACTGCACAACATGTTTTTGCTTGCACTGAACAACAATTAAATTAAATTGAATAAATGAATGAATTTAATAATATAAATAAATAAAAAAATTTAAATTAACTGCTACAGGAATCTGTCCTTTCTTTTTTATAGACATAGCTCCAACATCAACCTGCACCGCAAACTACTGACCAAAGAGCTGGATGACATTGTTCTGGACCCCCAGCTCACGACCCTGCCTAAGGATTTGCGTGCTGAGTTCCTGTCAAAGATCTACTTTGGTCACCACCTGAGAATGGAGGGGGTGGAGAGCCCTACCAGTGTCCCACCACAAAGCATAGACCACCAGGAGATGGGATCCACAGCCACTACAGAATATTCACTCAGCAATGGCTATTGCCATGGCACCAATGATGACTACATGGTACTAGACCTGAGCACCACCTCCAGCATACAGTCAAGTGGCAGTGTGCAATCCTCACAGGAGTCTGATGAGGGTAGTGACGAAGGCATCCTGCTGGATGACTTGGACGGTGATAGTGACATTGAGAACTGCATTCTAAGTACAGGGGATCAAAATGTGTCAGGGAAAGGAATAGATGGGGAACAGACCAGAAAGCATGAAAGAGGAGGAGACACAGAGGATGAGATTCTACGCTGTGACCCCAACATCTCACCATCCATCTTGCCATCCGATGGAGGTAATGGGGCAGGAAGCATCCTTTGCACCATCTGCCACAAAACGTACAGTAATAAAGGGACCCTTCGGGTGCACTACAAGACTGTCCACCTGCGTGAAATGCATAAGTGCAAAGTACCTGGCTGTAACATGATGTTTTCTTCTGTAAGAAGCAGAAACCGGCATAGCCAAAACCCCAACTTACACAAAAATTCCCAACCATACCATAATGGTTGATTAGTACAGATCCCCCCTACCCTATTGCCCAACATTTGTAGTTTATCCAGCAGCTTCCTCTCTATTGCCCAACAGCCATAACATAAATTCATATACACAGCCATTCTCTCAAAACTTGTTTTCAAGTTTGAAAAGTTGAAGCAGCATTGTGCCCATATTTTGTTTGTTGTTAGAAGCATATGACTAAACATTAGAATGCATAAAACCTTCCATCCCTGACTTTTCTTAGATCTTTTATTTGTGACTGTTGCCTGCAGAAATAATAATTATGACGAAAAACCTTGATGTATTTGTGTAATGACAGCTTTTAAAAGAATCCCATACAAAAGCATGGATGGCTTAAAAATGTAAATAATGTCCTGAGGGGCTTTGGTGTAAAACAACTGTATTGATGGTTGATATCTGTTTGTGTGTATGCGTGTGTGTGTGCGTGCGTGTGTGTTAAGGGTGGGTTGGTTGTTATTTTTATGTTAAAGTTCATATGTTGTTCACTTCAAAACAAAGTAGCATTTGTCTAGCTTGGTTCTTTTTTGTTGGCTTTAAAATGTTTTACCGTAACAAGAAAAAGAAAATCATGTGACATTGCTTTATCTACCTGTTAGATATTCAGATGGAGCTGGCATGCTATCAGCTCTAAAACGTCTTTTTCTTTTATTTTCTTATGTTTATAGCTTTAGTATAAAAATAAAAGAAAAAATAAGTTTTGCACTTTGCAACTATATGAACGGTATTATTTTATAATAATTAAGATAACACTTAATGATGGTTGTCCTACATGAAAGTAAAATTTTTAAGGATATTCGCCAGCAGTAATTACTGTACCTTTAACAGAAATGTGCCAGATCTTTATAAGAGGGTAACCACATCTGACATGATTGAATCCAGTATCCGTCCTGTTTAGTATGTGTTTCAGGTAAATTAATCTGTATGTAGTAAAAAAAGTATTACTGACTAAGGACTATAAATGGATAGGAAGGCGATCTTTCTACTGCATGTAGGGTTACTTTAGGTGGACTCAATTTTGCCTCCATTTATTTGGTCAGTTTAATCAGTATTATCCATTGCATTTCAAATGTGTTGCACAGAGTGCCCCTAAACTGTGACAAAAAAACAAGAACAGTGTTCATCCCCAAAGACCCCCAGTAAATGCAAAGATGATGCACTGAAAAGTTATAAGGTTTTGCGATCTCCTCTGATGCTTTATATTCAGAAATTTACTAAATTAAATTTAAGTCAGTGGCACAATTTTAATCCTTTTAATGTGTTCTTGGCAAGCTTTGTCTATTGGCCACACAACAAAGACGTTAAAGAATCGGTACTACACTTATTGCAGTTAAAGAGTATGTAGCTATACTTATTGGTTAGTAATAAAATAACTTTTTGCCTATTGTTGTTGGTTGCTGTCAATTGGAATAAATCAATTGAAAGATGGTTTTTAATTAATAAAGCAATACCGGTACTTTATGCATTTCAAAATGTATTTATGCTAGAAAAAGACTGACTGAATTTTTCCTTTCCTTCCATAATGTGCTAAAAATAGCATGTCTCACTTTTGTTTAAGGAAAAAAGAGCTGGGGATTAAATTAGGAGAGGAATCAGGAGTGTGCATCTTTAAAAATATATAGTACACTCTTAATAAAGGTGCTTCATGATGCCATTAAAGAACCGTTTCTGGCTATATAGCTCTCTGTAGAAGAGAACTATAAGGCTCCCCAAAGTGAAAAAGGTTCTTTAGACTATAATAGATGAGAAAGAAATTATTCTTTTAAGAACCTTTGACTGAATGTTTCTTCGGGGAACCAAAATCGTTCTTCTGTGACATCACTATGGAAAACCTTTTGTAGTGCCTTTATTTTTAAGAGCGTACCTGGGGGTATCTGTTCAATTCTCCTCCTGATACATTTACTTATTCTTGTCAATTTATTATGTGGTGCATGTTCAGTAAATGTTGCTGGGTATACCATGTAATGGAGAAAGCTTTTTAGGTTTATCTTTTCTCTTGTTTTTAAATATCCATGTCCCTTGTATCACTATCAGGTCAAAAAGGCATCACAATGTTTGACCCCAAATGACATTTTAACCTCACAACAAAAAGAATTTAGAACTGACAAAGGCATTACTAAAGTCTATTAAAATGCAAAAAGAAAGTGTTTAAAAAAAACTAAAGTAAATGATCAACCTCCAGGCCTTCATACTTTCCAGATTGTAAAACCAAAGACCTCATCCTTATTAAGACATGCAACACTGGCACAACAAAACCATCTTAAAGCATTAAGTGTTTCTCTGGTCCACAGATGTAAAGAAAAAAGCTAATTTTTCAAAAAATTACCTAACGACTGTGCTTTTGGTAGCATATAGATTTAAAATGGTTGTGAAGGTTTTATATTTAAAAAATCTGCCAAAGTGGCCAGATAATATATGAAGAGGAAATGGATTTATAAGCTGGGTTTAGTGTCGGTCACTAAACAGGAGAAATGGAACAGAAAGAAAGCGATAATAGTAAAGAAAGGAACCAAATAAAAGAAAGAGATTAAATTGTTAAGACATTTTGCTAGTGTTTACCAAGACATCTTGTGCACAGTGCAGCTGGGCAGGTCTGGTTTTACTATTAAGCTACTGGCTAAAAAAGTCTGATCGAGCCCTAAATATTTCATAAGATTACTGCAAAACTGAGGACAGAACCATCACAGACAATTAACATCGAGCATATTTTCTTGCAAAGGCGATCTTTAAGTTAACACCGTTCCTTTGAAGACATGAAGTGATAATTATTTTCAATATTCCTTTTTAAATTAAAACAAGAGGACTAAATCAAACCAGTGTTACATGACTATCAGTTAAATGAAAAAGTCCTATAATCCAATGCAAGTAAACATTAACTACTCTTTTTTGTGCAACAACAAACAATAAATAAGCTTGAAATATTTTGTGAACTATTTTAATATTTTGTGAACTTGTTCTAATGTGATGTTTGTGGTAGTTATCTTGTTTAATTGTCTTTTTTGCCCATTGATGAAAAGTGCATCTACATCAGAGGAAGTTCACATCATAGATTTACTAATGGTGACATTGATAGCTCACCAATGCTAGTAAATAATTATTTTATCCACAAGGCAGACAGAAAGACAACATCTTTAATTGATTTGACATTAATTGGTGTCTTTTGTATCATAATCATTTTATTTTATTTGTGTTTTATTTTATTCTACTTTGTTTTGCATAAAATGCATATGATTTGAGGTGTAAATGGAATTTTATTCATATTTTGTCCAAATACCTCTTGAACTTTGTATCAAAATTCTTGTACAATTTTATATTAAAGATTTATCAGTCACTGGCACAATAAAGTTGTACTTAATTTACATCTACAAGGATTAAAAAAGGAGTGTAACAAAAGGTGCTTCTTCAACTGTGGGCGCTTTTATGTCCCCAATTTATAACAGATTAGCTTTAACAGATGTTAAACTATTGTAAACAAAATGTAAAATAAATATACACTTCAATATTTATTGTTTGAGAATTATTATGGACATAAATAAATGTTTGTGTACTTGGTAACCAAAGAAAAAACAAGTGGTAAAATGAACTTTGAGATGTTTCATGTGAAACATGATTTACTATATTTACTGTTAGAAATGTCTGCATGTACATGTCTAAAAATGTGTTTTATGGGAGTAGTCATAGTTGAAGAAGCAACTAAGCTTTTTTCATAAACAATTTTTACATGTTTTTTTAAGTTTTTTAGTATAGTCCACATCAAGACACATCAAAGCACCATTATAAATCTTTTCATGCACCAGTTTAACAGTTTTTACATTCGCTGCTCTATACAACCCATTAAAATTAAAGGGAAAACTATGCAGTCAAATATTAATACAAATATGGAATAAGCTTTTTATTCTTATTATTTATTTTTCAAATTGCACTGTGTAAGATAAGGTTTTGTTAGAAATTAACAAGTTTTATTACTATTAAAGTAGACACCGGTATACCTCAAATCAGACCCATCCAGACGCATTTATGCCATATACATTTAGCTGTGCATTTGTTACAATAAATATTGTTCTTTGTTCGGCCTTAATATTATTGCAGCATTCTGCACACACATTGCAATAATACACATTTATCCCATTTTAGTTTCAAATGCTGCATTTGCCCGAATGTTTAGGGTAATTACCAGTTTAAGCGTCATGTAAACAGCACATACTGTCAAAATGTATTACGGTAAAAGTAAATGAGAACTGCAGAACGTTACAGGGTCTTTGAGTTCTTTTGACGTAAAGTTGTAAATATACAGGTACCTTTAAACGTCCCTAAACAAGCACTCGTCGACAGGATCATCCATTGACGCTGTGGTCTCCTTTCTATTTGTTCTTCACATCTGTTTTGTTTCCGCATAAAACATGGGCCCAGGTTGCCACCTAGTGGACCCACTAATTAGTGCAAACAGTTCCAAGTACACACGCAGACTGTGTATAAGGGTCTCCAACATTATTTCAGTTAAAAGATAAAAGTGGCTGCGAGCTACTCATGTTACACAATACTTAAAAAGTTTAGATAATGTATATTAACCCTATTCACTTTTACACACATAAAATAGTTGTATACACGTTGCCCTTTAATGTCATAGAAAAGAACAGATTATAGAATACCGTTCTTTAACAGGAAAACAGTACTTTGCATATTATCATAATTCTCAATTTACAAATACACATGAAATACACTAATATTACATCTGAGAGATGTCACCCTTTAAACATTCATTACACTGATGTAAAAGGGAGGTTGACAAAAAAATATGTGACTGTGTCCTATGGTGTGACAGCAAAAATCTAGAAAAAAAAAAAAATATATATATATATACAAATAGCTTGAGAGATTTATCTTCTTTGCTGGAGTTACAAATAGGATGAGAAGGATTTATCTTACTGTAATTGTTTTTTTTCTAAATTTTTTGTAGGTCACACCAAATGACATAGACTTTTGTCAACCACCAAAAAAACTTTTTACACTATTACATGCCCTGCTCTAATTCTGAAAGACTGTATTTTTAATTAAAGGGATAGTTCATGGCATATGTCATAATTTTACAGTTATGTCATTCAAACCCTAACATGATTATTTTTGTGGAACACAAAAGAAGATATTTTGCAAAACGTTATTACGTTATTAAATATTTTCCTGGTTTCTTCTTTCATATATTTCTTTCACATCAAGCATTCTTGTACATTGGCAAGCCACTTAAAGACTGCTTAGCCAAATTCAACAAAATCTAACAATTTGGCATGCCAGTCAGGAGAGACAGATAAGAAGAACTCATCATCTGCAACAAGAAGTAAACAGAGGATTAAACAGACAGAGGGACAACATTTCTTTGTATAATCTGGGTCTTTTCTTAAAGATCCTCATTTGGTGAGTAAAACAAATAGGCCCTCTTAAAGACTACTGTTTCTCAAAACAAGCAGATCAGTAGTTATGCTGTAGTTGCAATATAGTGTAGCAGTGTCATTCATTTTAGGCTTGGCACTTTCTCTGCAATTTGCAAAATCTAAGGCATTGATTTGGGTAGGGACGATAGGGACGTGTCCCTACCAATATCTAGGGAACACTTAATTGTCCCTACTTAATTTTAACTACATAATTTCGACCAAACATGTAATTTGCATTTATATACAACCACTACCATGTCCATCTTTGTCTTTGGTGTTTTACTTATTACTTATTTTATTTAACATTAATTTATGTAAGATTTTATGTAAGCATAATATGTAAGAATTTAAGATTTGTTTCCAGTAGTTGAAGACGACAGTTCCCATCATTTCCTTTCAGTTCACCATATAAGTGATTCCAGTTGTAAAAAGCTTAATCTTCCTGACCTGTGGACAAATAACCCTATGTCCCAAAATATGACCAAGGTAGCATGTCGTTTTGACTAGGGTGCATTTGTCCGGTCGAATGGTAAGTCCAGCCCCAGAGGATCTGATAAATCATCCGCTAAAATGTGGCAGGGGCCCTATGTAGCCCAAGGACCCGGACCAGATAGTGTCCAAATGGAGTTTTAAATGCCGTAAGCTCTTTACTCTCCAGACATTAGGGCTCTTGCCAGTAGCATTTGCATAGATCAAGGGTTGTGAGGAAGTTTGCGCTACCAAGTTTCTTAATCAAATCGTCCGCTCTGGGCATGGGCTTAAAGGATCAAATTTACTTACTGAAATAAGTTTTTTAAAATTTAGTTAGAATCTGAGCAAACCATCTTTCTTGGGCACCAGCACAACTGGGTTGGTCCACTCACTGGACGGTGGCTCTATGACCTCTAGTCTTTGCATAATTTCCAGCTCTAATTGCATAACGGGTAGCAGTCTTTTGGAACTCTGTATACTGGTTGTAGCATATGCTTGAAATCCTTTAAATAAATGTGATGTTGCACAAGGTTTGTTTTATCTGTATCCAGGAACAGTTGATTGTGTAAAACTGAGTTGCATCTACCTCCAATCAGGGCACACATGGATGAAATGACAACCATCACAACAATTAAGACATGTACCAAGCGGCTGCTGGATAAGTTCCACGAAAACATTAGTTTGGCACAAATAGATATCAAACCCAGCAAATCCCACAGCATCTCTATTGTCAAGGGCTGCCTTACCAACGATAGGTTTTATATAAAAGGTGAACCCATACCAATAGTGATGGACGAGCCTTTAAAAAGCCTTGGAGAATGGTACACTGCAGACTTTAACAGGGAGGAATTGAAATCCACCTACAGCAGTAGCAGATACTAAGGCAGCCCTTAGAAACAGGGACATAGTGGGACAAGTCTAATATGCCAGAGGAAGACTTGGATTTGAAATAACAACACCCACATGGCAAAAAGGTACGCCAAAGGAACAACGGCACATGGTGGTGGTACGACATCAGGAAAAAGCAAGTAGCCACAGCAGTCTTTCAAGCACAGCAAGGCTGCTGAATGAGGTGGGAATGCATTGAACGGCACAAAATCACTTGGAGTGAGCTGTGGAAACCAACAAGCTAAGTTTTATTGGTTATAAGGTTCTTTGGTCCAACTCCAGTCGGATTGTGATCATAGTTGAGTTGACAGCCCTATGGGAAGAGACCATTAACGAGACCTTAGAAAGAAAGAAACTCTGGTATGCAGCTGAGCAAAGGTGTTCCCGGCGGACGTTGTCTTCAGGGGCTTTGTGGCCAATTCCATTACAAGGCTGCATAAGGAAGTGGGGATCAGAGGACTGGCCCAACAAAGGATAGTCAAAGAACTTGCCACTGTCACAGAGAGAAGTGGCCATTGGATGTGGTTAAAGTGGAGGGACGTAGTATGGGCTACCAAATGACCATGTGACAATGCAACACACACCCAGGTCTGATCAGCCTTAGGTCGGCCTCCCTTGGCTAAGGGTGTCTTATGATAAAAGGCTGAAACACCCAGTGAGGTGAAGGTACACAACTGATAACGTATCACATTGTGTGGATTAGCAGCACCACACCAAAATGGCATCTTTTAACCAGAATAGTGTTAAAAGAGGGACCGGATCTCAATGGTAGTACCAAGGAAAGGTAAGTAGATATCATATCATTTATGACCACATATCCCCATCACAGAGCATACCCACACCTGATGACCCCACTAGTACAAGTATTGGACCTCCTTTCTATCTATATTCTTGATAGTGTAATGATTGATGCAGGAACAGGCAAGGAGGCAGCGGATCCAAATGCAGTATTTTTTCAGTAATAATCATTAAACAAACCAAAACACAGGAACCAGAACAGGAACCAGAAGCAAACACATAGAACAGAAGCATTACAAAAACAACAACTGACAAAGAACAACTAAAACACAAGGGCTATATATACAAGGGATAACAAGCAGTGTAGAGACTTGGCCGGGCCAAATGTTGGATTTCTTTAAGGGATCATAAAGTTAGACAACAAACAACAAATTCCTAGGGGGGGGGAGTCAACACCAGAACCCCTTTTGACTCCAGGAAGTCTGGGTTAAGTGATGACGTGCCGGTTGTTACTTAACTCAGGAGGACAGTTATGGTACCTCTCTGGCCTTCCCCAGAGAGGGCGACCCCCACCTCAACTCCCTGAGATTCTCCAGGCCCCCCTGGAGATTTGCAGAGAGGACTAGAGAAGTACATTCCAAACACATCAAAGAGATTCTCTAGAATGAGCAAGAATAAACTGTCCATTTTGTGTGTATATATACCTGTATATATATGTGTGTGTATTCCTCTGTTATCCCTTAATGCCCTACTATAGTTAGTGCATGTATTTCATTACTGTTGAAGTTTAACTGTTATTTCATGGCAGATGAATGAATAACTATTGTTCTTACTTCACTTCTCTCTCGTGTGTGGTATCAAAATGATCCACAAATTATTTCCTAAATAATGATGCACAGTACATAGTCATGGCATGCATCATACTCAATTTACAATAAGTTTATGTGTTCGGTGCAAACGGGACATAAACCGTACCTGTGTAAATCATTTGTCACAAAGAAGGACAAAGAAATTTCTCCCGCGCAACCACCGTCCTTTTGCCATTGGTCAAAAGACCTGACAGGGGCGTGACAGCTGTGCCTTTAAGACCACCATGCATCGGACAACTCTTTGCTCAGAAACTTGGAATCTATTCCAAACTTTGTGGGACCTGCCCTTTCTTCAGGACAGCCTTTTCCGGCAATCTTACTTCGGCAGGCTTCGACATTTCTCGCGAAACTTCACTCTCCGAACGGACTACGCGAATCCACAGGGACACTCTCTCTCTTTCTCTCCGCGCACCAGGATTCTTGCCGACGCAACTAACTTTTCAATGCAAGTATCACAATTCAACAGCGCAACTGCCCCTTGGCTACCAAGGTGAACTTTTGTAGAGAAAACTCAGTGGTTTGTGTTCTGCTGATTTAATGTGCCACTCTTTACCCTTTACTCTGATTTTTCTATGCTTTCTCTTGTATGCGTGTGAATGTGTATGTGTTTATGTTAGTTAATCAATATCGTATTTCAGTAGCTTAGTCAATAAATATTCATTTGTATTCACTCATGATTGTCTCTGCTTAATGCTCATAACACATCCCTTAAACTGTGCGATACTGTTACCGGCTCTGTATGTATTACTGTATTGGGCATAGACCGTTGTTAATCAAGGCCAGAAGAATAATGTGTTTATTGCACCAGGTAATGCTACAAAATACATATAGTTAATCATTTTCATCTGTAAGTATTTCCATTTGAGCCACAAATAATTATAACCTGAAACTGAACCGTGTTTAAAATAACACTGTCTTAGTTTCACTATAACTAGTGGAGATGCTGGGGAGTGTTTAAATAACACCATCCCCACAGAATCACTACAGCAGGGATAACGAGACACAGGTGATGACAATAAAACAATGATGAGTCCGAAAAGGATTGTGGGAAATGTAGTGAGAATGGCAATGAGTCCACAAGGGGGAGCAGTGACAAGACAGGGACTGGGGAAACACAGACAGGACCGTAACATAGCTCCCCCACTAATGAGCGGCTTCCAGACGCTCCCAAAACTGTAGGTGGGAGGTGGAGCGGAGGCAGAAGAGGGGGAGGGATGTAGGGACAGAGGGCCAGGACCGTAGAGTGGCAGAGTGGTTGGAGACCAGGGCGAAGCCGGCAAGTCTGGAAGCCAGGGCGCGCAGGCAGGGCTGGAAGCCAGGGCGGCGCAGGCAGGGTTGGAGGCCAGGGCGGTGCCGACAGAGCAGGGAGCCAGGGCGGAGCCGGCAGAGCAGGGAACTCAGAGATGGCCATCTTGACCATTACAGGGAACTCAGGGACGGCCATCTTGACTGTGGCAGGGAACTCAGGGATGGCCATCTTGAGCATGGCAAGGAACTAAGGAACAGCCATCTTGATCGTAGCAGGGAGTGGAACAGCACCACAATCCCAGGGCAATCATAGGCAGCGCCGACGACTCTGGAGCAACCACCAGAACCAGCTGCCACAAACTGCGGACTGGCCACCACAAGTGTGGGTTGCGCCAGCCTCTGTGATGGACACTGCTTCTTGGCCCGTGGAGCCTGACGCCTGCTGCCCCCCCAAAAAAATGGACCAGAACATGGGAACCAGAACAGGAAACTGGGGAAACACAGACAGGACCGTAACAGATAGTTTTCCTGTCACGCATAAAGAAATTGTAAAACATCTGAAAATTGGGTATTGAGGCACAGTACCACAGACATGGCACTAGGTCATGGTCCTGGATTCTTGCTGAACCAATATCAGCTCGGTTATCAGCTCTTTATATAGGCCCTACTGGTTCTGGGACAAGAGAGCGATCTTTCAATAAAATTCAATTCAGTTTCATTTGTATAGAAAAACTAGGATGCTCCAAATCACCACTTGTCACTGATGAGTGGAGAAAGCTATATAAATATATTTTTTGCATTATCTCTTATATTTTTAAGTGTATGTATCTACAACGCTTGTTTGTTTGTTTGATTTTAAAATATTATGAAAAATTATAAAGTTGTTGAAAGGCTGCAATAAAACGTCTCAGGTTACTGCCTTCTCAGGTTACTGCCTGGATCCTGCCTTCGACCTGAGCACCAGGAAGTAAACACTTCCCACTTTAGTGCATACAGCTTCCTCGTGGACGGAGCTCTGGAGCTTAGAATGGTCTCCACGACCTCGGTCGAGAGACCTGTATCTATGAGTCGGGCCCCCTCAGAGGCCAGGCCCACAGTTTCCACATCTCTGGGCAAGGGTAAAGGATGGAGCCCTGCGCTTGAGATAGGAGATATCTCCTGACTGGCAGCTTGACAGGGGTGGCGTCTAGGAGTGCAATCAGGTCTGAGAACCATACTCAGGCCAGCAATCGAGGTGCTACCAGCAACAGGCATACCCCATCCTGGCACACCCTCTCCAGAACTCCCAGGAGCAGAGAGATCCGGGGAATGGCGTACAGGCGTAGCCTTGGCCACGGCTGTACGAGAGCATCCAGCCCCAGTGGGGCTGGTGGTATTAGGGAGAACCACAATGGACAGTGCGGTGTCTCTGGAGATGAAAACAGATCCACTTCTGCTGGGTAAAATGTTTCCCAGATCAAGGTCACCACCTCGGGGAGAAGTCTCCATTCCCCTGGCCTTGGCCCCTGTCTCGACAAGGCATCCGCTTCCACATTTAACCGGCCCAGGATATACGCTGCTCTGACAGAGAGTAGCTTACCCTGGGCCCACAGCAGGATCTGGTGTGCCAGTTTGTAGACCCCACTGATGGTTGATGTAGGCAACCACAGAGGTGTTGTCCGTCCAGACCAACACATGTTTGTTCCTGAGGTACGGAAGGAACTGCTTTAATGCTAGCCATACCGCCATCATCTCTAGGCAATTTATGTGCCACTTGAGTTGGTGGCCCTTCCATAGGCCTCTGGTGGAACGACCTTCCATTACCACCCCCCAGCCCGTGAGGGATGCGTCTGTCGTTAGCGTTGTGCGACGACATGTTGACCCCAACACTGGGCCCTGGGAGAGAAACCCAGGCTTCTTCCACACCGACAGTGCCCTCGGGGAAAACCCTTTCGATTTCAGCCACCACTGCAGGGGTCTCATGTGTAGCAGGCCCAAAGGCACGATGCTGGCTGCAGCTGCCAGGAGACCCAAAACTCCTTAAACTGCTTGACGGTGACATATTGATGAAGCTGGACCCCATTCACAGCTGACTGAATAGAGTGTATGCACGCTGCAGAGAGACGCACTGACATGACCCTCGAGTCCCATTCTACGCCTAGATAGATAGTTCTCTGAACTGGAGAAAGCAAACTCTTCTTGGCGTTCAGCCGCAACCCCAGCACTTTGTGCGAGCACAACATCCCGATGTTGAGCCGCTAGGCTCTCCAACTCAGCCAAAATGAGCCAGTCATCTAAATAATTGAGTATGCGAATGCCCTTGAGTCACAGGGGTGCCAGGGCAGCATCTACGCATTTCGTGAACGTACAGGGTGACAGTGCCAGACCGAAGGGAAGAACCCGATATTGGTATGCTACGCCCTCAAAATGGAACCTCAGGAACTTCCTGTGTTTGGGAAGGATGGAAGTATGCGTCGTTCATGTCTATTGTGACAAACCAGTCCATGGACCTGGACCTGTTTGAGTGTAAGCATCTTGAACCTCAGTTTCTCTACTGAGTGGTTCAGCGTACGCAAATCTAGCCCCCATCCTTTTTTGGAACAATGAAATAACGGCTGTAAAACCCAGCCTTTCTTTCTAGAGGAGGAACTATCTCTATGGCCCCCTTTCCCAGAAGTGTGTTTACTTCCTGTTCCATGACCAGAGCCTGCTCAGGGCCCACCTCGGTGGATAACACCTCGCTGAATACGGGCGGCCTTCGCCCAAACTGAATCATGTAGCCGTGTTCTACTATTTGCAGGAACCAACGCTGCCATATGATCTACTACTATGATCAGCCTCTCGAAGCTGGTGTCTGATGTTACATTTTGTGTTAACTCGAAGCCCTGGCTTGTATTGGCAGGGGTAAACTCGAGAGGGTGCAATGTTTTGTGCACTGTGCCCGAAGCACAGTGTCCATTGTTGAAAGTGTTTTAACCTTTCATTGTTCTGCTTGGTATGAGCATCTAAATTGCAGACTAAAGTACAAATTATCTAGAATTATATTTAGGCCTAGATAGGCCTCAGAACCATCTAATACAATTGTATACAGAAAGGACAAAGAAGAAGGCAAGGGCTATCCTTGCAGATAGTTCCCACCCTCTCTTCAGTCAGTTTGAGCCTCTGAGGTCAGGCAGATGCTATAGGGTTCCGTTAGTAAATAAAAATGTGTTCAAGAGGTCTTTTATTCCAAATGCGGTTAGAATTATGAATTCAGCAAGCATTTAATTTAATTAAACAATGTATATGGCATGAATTTTTTTTATATGTGTAATGTGTTGGTGTATTTGTTGTTTGCTGTATTGGTGAGCCAAAGATAATTTTCCACTCAGGTGGACAATAAAGTTTAAGTGAAGTGAAGCAGAGCGTGCGGGGACAACAGGGCCGGGCGCTGAGGCAAACTCCAGCTTGGTGTGGAGATCCTCTTTTTCGCCCCGGCCTTCTTAGCCTGAATGATGGCCCTAAGGTCCGTCTTCAACTGGGGTGGGGCTCACGAGCCAACACTCTCCTTCTGTTGGCCTCTGTATGAGCTGGACGACTGAGGCTGCTCCCGCCCAGCAGCCTCAGCGACTTGGTGAAGGCGAGGGAGGAACCGCTGGAACGCCACCATTTGCTTCTTTGCCTCCCTGAACCTCTCGACAGCGGTGTTAACCGTGTCACCGAAGAATCCCTTGGGAGAAAGCGGGGCGTCCATCAGCAAGGCTTTGTCGGCAGCCTTAATTATCAAAAAGGTTCAACCACAGATGCCTCTCTGCGGCCACCCAGGCGGCCATAGAGCGACCGACTGCCTTGGTGGACTTGGTGGAATATGATCCCATATTTCCTAAGGATTACTCCTTTGATTTCATCATAGTTAGAGTAAGAGCAGGTGACATAAGTGACAAAAGCACTCCTGGTTTTTCCAGTGAGCAAAGGGATTAAATGCATCGCATAGTCTTTCGTTGGCCACTTATATACTTCTGCCAGTCTCTCAAATGTAGTCAGATAATATTCAATATCATCATCTTGTAGCTTTGGCAGTGAATGCACATGATCCATTACTCTTGTAACTGGCCGATCTGAAGAGGTAGCTTTAAACCTAGTATGCTCCAAATCCATCTGCATCTACGTGACCTAATGAGTGAAGACTTTGTACTGTTGCCTATAGACTTAGTAGTGGTTAGCGCTGCACCACCTCTACTGCCATGACCAAATACGATACAAACAAACACACAGCACAGGAGCAATGGAGGATATATATGCTGGCAATCAATGCCAAAAAGAACAGAGTGCGAAACGAATGCTTGCGTGCAGGTAAATTATTTCTTTAAGAGGATAACAGAACATGCAAGGAAAGAATTAAACTCTTGTGCGTGCATATTGTGTATTATACTAAGTAAATGAATTGAAAACATAACCAATGACATTTGAGATTACAAATAAATCTAAATAGTTATGCCTGCGAGGGCTTGTGATGCATGCACAGGAAGATGTCATGCACTCACGGTTTCAAAGTAGCTTCTGCTGTAAAGCTGCTTTGACACAGTGCTACATTGTTAAAACGCTATACAAATAAACTTGATCTTGAACTTAAAACAACCTCACAGGCTCTCCTTTTCACTCATGTAGATCTGTTATGCCCTCGCAGATTGATTAACCTACATGCGAGCTTTAGTTGTGTGCTCTGTTCTTTTTGGCATTGATTTGCCGGCATAATTGATGTAATGGTATTGCAAAAGTCATACAAACCAATGATACTGCGGTCATGGTGACTGTTGCTGTTGATTTAAATATAACGGGTGTGTGGTGATGCAAATCCAATGACGCAGGCAGGGACATTTCTCTCTAACCAATCAGTGATCTACAGTGTTTACGTCACGTTTTAGTATCGGTACAGTACGCTTGGAACCTCAGCCGAGGTGGAACCAAAAAAAGTAACAGGTACAGTACGCAGTGGAAACCCCCCAAAAGTGAGCCACACCGTATCATACCATGCAGTGGAAAAGTGCCAAATGACTTCCTGGCTTTTCCTGGCTGTTACCGTGCAGACGAGGCAGACACGAGAAGTTCAGATCATGTAGTTTACTTTACTTCTTCAGGTAAATATCCTCACTATCCTCACTCAAGAGGGGAATGATACAGGCTTTAAACATCCATGTAACAGGTTCAGAGAAACAAGAACAAATAACACGGCAGAACAGAACATGGTCAAACTAACAACAACACCAGACAAAGGAGAACAGAAAACCAACACATTAAATAAAGTCCATAACGACATGAGGCAGGTGCAGGTGATAACAAGATTACTGATAGTGAACAGGTGGTGAGGTGCAGAGGATCGTGGGAGTTGAAGTTCAAAGGGAGGTGCCGGGTGAAACCATGACACTGGCTATGTAAAAATAACTTAAGTGATTTTGTTTGCAAGCATAAGGACAGAGGCATTCATGGTGATTACAAAACAGTGTTTATTAAAACTAAACGTATGGTGAACATCTGACTAGACAAACACATACACATTAATTACATACAAACATAATAAGGGAAGGGTATGGAAGTTTTTTAATGACAAAAGTTTTTGAATCAGACAGGCATGTTGAATAGCATTAACAGTGCTTGTGTTTTTAAGGGTCTGTACTTCATCATAATTGTATATTTAAGCTGTAAATATTTGAATTGGACACATTTTACAATTCCACTGATTTGATTGTGCGGAAGGGGCTCAGTATCCACTCCTGCACTGTAATCTAAACACCTGCGATCGGTTTCGTTTTTATAAGGATTTAAAATTATATCTGAACATTATATCCAGCAACTCCAAAACATTTCATTGTGTCATTATAATAATTTTGTATTATGTGTTTTGTTTATCCCTGGCATTGTGTTTGTATGTTGTTGAAGTTACAATAATAAAACAAATAAACCTTAATCTAAACACCTGCATCATAAAACAAGCAGCCTGTTGCAGATGTGTAATTCACTTTAATAAGCATGAAACGTTTTAAACCAATAGACATATGACTTAATATTATTAAGTTTAACAAATAGTCTTTTCTTAATGCAAACATGCACATTTTCAGAAGAAAATATTTCATTTCGTTTATTGTAATAACGCAAATCTTTGCAAAAACATTCAGTGTAACGGTGGCAACATTTTCTTTATGTAACAAATATTAAAAAATATATATTTTACTTTGCAAAAATTGTCTAGGGCTTTTATTAATGCTTGAACAACAAAAACATAACAAAAGTGCCAGGGGGTACACATAAAACATAAAAGCTATAGATAACTATATACATAACTATATATGAATATATAAAACACAAAAACAAACAAAATAATAATGAAATAAAATGAAAGGCCTTGCTAAATTACAATAATTTAAATGTACCAAACAAATACACAGTTTGTACAGCTTTTTTGTTTGTACTCTCCCTAATAAATAAATTAAATTAATTAATTAATTAAATAAATATCTAATTCCTTAAGTACCACATATTTTTGTTAAATTTACAAAAATGAACATGAAAAGTATAATTAACAGATTTATATAATGTAAGCCTCATTTTCCAACTTTATGTCATAATTTAAAGAGCTAAATATCATACGTTCATATGGTAAAAGTTGCACAACACTTTTACTATATGAGCTATGGGGAATACATAGCTTACTATATGAGCTATGTGGGAAACCTCCCACCATAGCCTCTTTGCAAAATTTGCTTAGGTGAAATATTAAAACTGTTTTAATTACTGATTACTGGTTACTGATTACTGATGACAAAGTATCATTACTGTGTGCTTACCCTGTTTGATTGATGATGCTCTTTCCTCTAGTGTTTACATAAATTATGTTAAGTAAACATAACATTATTATGAACAATGGATGTAGGCCTACATATACAGTATATTTTTTTGTCATTCAAACAGATGTTGTATAATGCAACTATCCTGTCTACTAGTTTATTGTCTGTCTTTTAATTTTTGCTACACATATTTACCCAATGTATTATGGAAAATAATGGGCTGGCTACATAATTTGCATTCATTTATATTTCGAGCTACTCAAGCGAAAGCTGACTTTGATTGGAACAGTGAAAAATAAAAACCTGAGCTACCCAGAGAGATTCTGAACATGGATGTCCTTGTAATGAGTACAATGCACAGAGATGCATCACTGAGTGCAAGAGAGGACCTGAAGCCAGAAATGATACTGGACTATAATTCCACGAAAGGAGTGGTTGACAATTTGGACAAAGTCACATCAGCCTACAGCTGCCAGCGCAGGACTGTCCGTTGGCCTCTGGTGGTCTTCTACAACATCTTGGACGTGTCAGCGTATAATGCCTTCGTCCTGTGGCGTGAGATCAACCAAACCTGGAATGAGGGCAAATTGAACAAACGTCGGTTGTTCCTGGAGGAGCTGGGAAAAGCTCTCATCACACCTGAGATCCGGAGACGCGCCTGCCCACCTCGATCACCAGCGGCTGCAGCTTTGGTTGAGTCAGTGCAAACAGGTGGATCTGGAGTCAGACCCACAGAAAATGAAGGTGTGAACACAGATGATAGGAAAAAACGGAAGAGATGTGAGGTGTGCCCATCCAAGCACGACAGCAAAACCAGCACCATGTGTGTGAAGTGCAAGAAATTCATATGCAGAAAGCACACACTTGCTGTGTGCTCATCATGTCAGAAGTAACTTCTTGACTTTATGAAATGAGTTTACAAAACAGCCAACTTAGGAAAAGTAAATATTTTCATTATACAGCTACATTTAATTGTTCAGTTATGATGTTCTAAGAAAAAAAAAAGAAAACATTTTTATATGCAAAACAAGTCAGCATACTGTTTATTTTCAAATTTTGTCAAAACAAAACAGTGTTAAAAAATGGTTAAAAAACATTTTCATTAAATCATATCTTCAGATATATATATTTTGGAATATTTGACAAATATTGATATTAAAAGTTTACAGTTTGTACCTGAATCTTTGTTGTTTTTCATAGTGTGATTTTTGAGGAATTGTATTGAATCCAATTAGGGTCAATTTGACCCGCTCCATAAAGGGTGTACACAGAAATCGAACAGTGCACAAGGGTTAAGAAGTGTCTTATATTGTATGGGGGGAGATGTACAGTAATTATTAGTTAGTATGGGTGTGGCTACCCAACTAAAGGAGGAGCCAAATGGGACTGCCATGTGCACATGCACTTGTGAGGGAAGAACATGTCTGGACATGCCCACGGTTTAGTTTGGTCAGTTCATGATGCAAGAAGAACATGTCCAGATGTGCCTGCAGGTCATGGTTGCAGGGGTGTATCTAAAGGGGTGCACTGGCCCCCCAAAATATGCTTGGCCCCCCGATGCCTCCCCCCCAATAGGACAGACTGATTGGAGTATAACCTCAAAGAACTGCAAGCATATTAAAAGAATTGTATTGATTGCAAATCATAAATATTATTGACAAGTCAAACTACAGGTAACGATACAAGTAATATAAACCATTGTTTTACTACAAATGAAGCAAAAATATGGTTACTATAGTTAAACCATTATACTCAATAAGTAAACCTGTGGTTATGATACTTATGGTAATCAATCTGCCAAAAACACATTTTACTATAATCAAACCATCATTTTTTATAAGGACCAGCCTTATCTACTTGCCTGTTGTATTAATAAAGTGTGTAATAAATTTGGTCACCTGCAAATACTTGTACATCGTGTCTGCCATTTACCTGCTGTGCATTTCAATCCATTTATCATTATTAAAGATTCTGTGGCATTGGCTGTTGTCTGTCCTCTTCTGGTTAAAACGGCTACTTTAACTGCTAATATATCAAAATACAGACAACACTGCACACATTTTAATATTTCATATTTTGAAGGAAACATTAACCTACAACTTGTATCATCTGTTTCTGTGTCTAGAAATGATGCAATTTTGGAAAAGGCACAAGTTTACTAAATTGCTTTGGTCAGAATAATATATAATTTATATAACACTGCTGCTTAGCTCACTTTAACTTCATCTTTTCAGGTTATTGCTATAAGTCCACCTATTCTGCTACTTTTGCTGCTTTTACTTACTGCTACAATTTATTTAAGTACAATAAGCTAAGGCAAGACGATTGTTAAACTTGTATCACAGATCTTCATTTAACTGTGTTTATTTACATACATGTGTCAAATTTGTGTTTACAACATTTATTTGTATTGGAAGCACAAAAATATTTTTTGTTGTGTTTTTTGTTTCCAGCATGCTCTGAATAATAATAAATTCTGGGAATTTTTGTGTCAAAAAGTTGTCAAAATAATATTTCAGTGAATTTTCCTTTTTAAATTTTATTCAGTTTTAAATATTCAGTGAAGACAGTTTATCAATTGTTTGACATTGTGCACAACATGAACTGATTCTCACTATACAACATTTTTGAACATGTGTCATGATTATTTAACTGGAATTGTAAATCTCAATAAATGTTTTAATTTAACACATTTATTTTCACAATTATTTTTACAATATTATTCTGCATTATTATTTACATTCAATCTTTTTGCAGAGGCTTTTATCCAGAGATGAGCGAGAGGAGGTCTTTTCTGGAATGAAGAGGATGCACTAGTTCTTGAACAGCTTGTAGTACCTCTTGAGGAGTCGCTCTGTTAATGATGGATCATTGACCTCTTCTCCAAGAGCAAGTCTCCTTTGTTTTTCTTGCTCTTTTCTGAACTTCTTTAGCTTCCTCTTTCTTCTTTCATAGGCCTTCATTTCTGTCAACGTGAAGATGCTCATCATTTCCAGGAGTTCTTCTGGTTCCTGTGCAACTTTCAAATTTGGCTTTACATGTTGCACGTTACATGTGTCCTTCCAGGCAAGTTTTACGGCTGCAGGTGGTGGTGTTGTGTCTTTTGCAGCCTCGGTCTCTGCTTGCCGTCTTCTTTTTCTCTCTCTGTGTACTGCATGTTTTATTGCAGAAGGTGGCACAGGTTCATCTTCCAGATTGTCATCAATTATTATCCCTTTGTTTCTCTTCGCTTTTCTGGCCATCTCTCAACCTGGAAGATGTCTTCCACACCACAAGATGGTTTCAACACTTCAATCAAGGTTTCCTCCACCTCAGGCTCAGTATTTCTATTTAATTTCGTTTCAGGTCTGCTTGTTTCCATCCATGCAACTTTTACGGCAACAGGTGGTCAAATCATGTCTTTTGGCACCTCTGTCTTACTTCTTTCTTCTGTTTCTGGCTGAATTTAATGTTGCCTATTTCCAGCCATGCACGTTTTATCAAAGAAAGCGGTGGAGTTTGATCATTCTGATCAATTACTGTCACCTTCTGTGTCTTTTTTTCCTCTTGCTTTTTATGCTTTTTTGGCAACACTTCAACCATGGTTTGCTCCACCTGAGGCTCAAGGTTTCTCTTTTTTAATATCGACACTTTACCTGTCTGTTCAGGCCTGCTTTTTACCTCTGCCTTTATATTGTGCATGTCGCTTGTCTCCATCCAATCTTCTGTATAATGTGGTATTATTTTAACTTGAGGATGGTCATTTATTCTCACCATCTTTTTCTTTTTTTCCCCTGTCATTTCAGGTTCTCTCTCTATCTCCTCTATCTCAGCCAGTGTGTCAGTGCTACAGGATGCTGGCAACTCTTGAATCAAGGTATGCCCCACCTGAGGCTCAAGACTTCTCTTTTCTACTGCCGTTCTTTTCACTTTCTGTTCAGGCCTGCTTTCTACCTCTGCCTTTATATTGTGCATGTCGCTTGTCTCCGTCCAATCTTCTGTATAATGTGGTATTATTTTAACTTGAGGATGGTCATTTATTCTCACCATCTTTTTTTCTTTTTTCCCCTGTCATTTCAGGTTCTCTCTCTATCTCCTCTATCTCAGCCAGTGTGTCAGTGCTACAGGATGCTGGCAACACTTGAATCAAGGTATGCCCCACCTGAGGCTCAAGACTTTTCTTTTCTACTGCCGTTCTTTTCACTTTCTGTTCAGGCCTGCTTTCTACCTCTGCCTTTATATTGTGCATGTCGCTTGTCTCCATCCAATCTTCTGTATAATGTGGTATTATTTTAACTTGAGGATGGTCATTTATTCTCACCATCTTTTTCTTTTTTTCCCCTGTCATTTCAGGTTCTCTCTCTATCTCCTCTATCTCAGCCAGTGTGTCAGTGCTACAGGATGCTGGCAACACTTGAATCAAGGTATGCCCCACCTGAGGCTCAAGACTTCTCTTTTCTACTGCCGTTCTTTTCACTTTCTGTTCAGGCCTGCTTTCTACCTCTGCCTTTATATTGTGCATGTCGCTTGTCTCCATCCAATCTTCTGTATAATGTGGTATTATTTTAACTTGAGGATGGTCATTTATTCTCACCATCTTTTTCTTTTTTCCCCTGTCATTTCAGGTTCTCTCTCTATCTCCTCTATCTCAGCCAGTGTGTCAGTGCTACAGGATGCTGGCAACACTTGAATCAAGGTATGCCCCACCTGAGGCTCAAGACTTCTCTTTTCTACTGCCGTTCTTTTCACTTTCTGTTCAGGCCTGCTTTCTACCTCTGCCTTTATATTGTGCATGTCGCTTGTCTCTGTCCAATCTTCTGTATAATGTGGTATTATTTTAACTTGAGGATGGTCATTTATTCTCACCCTCTTTTTCTTTTTTCCCCCTGTCATTTCAGGTTCTCTCTCTATCTCCTCTATCTCAGCCAGTGTGTCCACGCTACAGGATGCTGGCAACACTTGAATCAAGGTATGCCCCACCTGAGGCTCAAGACTTTTCTTTTCTACTGCCGTTCTTTTCACTTTCTGTTCAGGCCTGCTTTCTACCTCTGCCTTTATATTGTGCATGTCGCTTGTCTCCATCCAATCTTCTGTATAATGTGGTATTATTTTAACTTGAGGATGGTCATTTATTCTCACCATCTTTTTCTTTTTTCCCCTGTCATTTCAGGTTCTCTCTATCTCCTCTATCTCAGCCAGTGTGTCAGTGCTACAGGATGCTGGCAACACTTGAATCAAGGTATGCCCCACCTGAGGCTCAAGACTTTTCTTTTCTACTGCCGTTCTTTTCACTTTCTGTTCAGGCCTGCTTTCTACCTCTGCCTTTATATTGTGCATGTCGCTTGTCTCCATCCAATCTTCTGTATAATGTGGTATTATTTTAACTTGAGGATGGTCATTTATTCTCACCATCTTTTTCTTTTTTTCCCCTGTCATTTCAGGTTCTCTCTCTATCTCCTCTATCTCAGCCAGTGTGTCAGTGCTACAGGATGCTGGCAACACTTGAATCAAGGTATGCTTCACCTGAGGTTCAAGATTTCTCTTCTTCCGTTTCTTTCTTTTCACTTTCTCTTCAGGCCTGCTTTCTTCCTCTACCTTTACATCTTGCAGTGTATGAGGTGGTAAAACTGTAACTTGAGAATGTTCAGTTGTTGTCACCTTCTCTCTCTTTTTACATCTTTTATGTGCTCTCTCTTTCTCCTCTACATCACTATTAATAAGGATAGTCTGGTGCTGATGGGATTCTTCAGTGGTCGACAGTGGTCGCTTCTGTACCTTTCTTTTCCTTTGCCTCTCAGATGGTCCTTCTTGCTCCGTTTCCTGAGCTACTTCAGGCCACAAATGTGGCAAAACTGTACTGCAATACACCTGTGCGTATCTCTCACCATTATACTCCTGTCTTCTGTTAAATGGCCTGTGAAACCATTCAGATAATTTGCTCAATTGCTTCATTTTGACTTCAAAATGGCACTAGCAACTGATCTCGTAGTGGATCTCGAACCGGATCTCTTGATGGATCTAGCAGTTGATATCACACCGGATCACTCAATGGATAGGCAAATAGATTTCACAATGGATTTCACCTGTAAAATAAAGATAAAAATTGAATTTAGATGAAGCAATTACTGATAAATGTAGAGCATCAGATTGCTTTTATTCAGTTTATCATTCAGAGCACATTTGTCACAGCGTGGACTTAGGTCAGAGAATTAAAATCCAGTACACAACAAGATAAGTAGGAACAGTCACTTACCCGTCGAACTCTCTCTGCGCCAGAGTGTGGCGCTGCACTCCAATTTATAGCGTCCAGTGGTGTTACGTCATATAACGAAAGTGGCGTCATAGAACATTGTTCAGAGCAGTGGCGTGCACGGGGGGGCTTAAGCCCCTGCCCTTTTTGTCTACAATTGTAAAGTGCCCCTCTTTTTTCATAGTAAATTATTATTGTTGTTTTTATTTTATTATTATTAATGTCATTATTATAATACGCTTTTATACAATTTGTCACTCGCATAAATAATAAACACAAAATAAAATATTTTGAGTTTGGCGGACGTATGCGGGGCGGAGTTAACTTTTACAGCGCTATTTAGCAGTATCTTAGCCTTGGCCCACAAGTCTTCAAAAAACGAGCAGCAGAAAGGTAACGCGGAAAATGGACATTTATCCTACCATAATGCTCTTGTAAACTTAGAAAATGCAGTAGCATATGCCAGTTGTGTTTAACTATACTGTAAGCATCACTCGATTGCTGCCAGTCTGCCACATTTCTGACACTGACGTTTCATTTGTTTATACAAGACCAATAAACGGCGCTAGCATAGTTTAGCATGTTCTCATGTATAATTCCAAATTCAACTCTAACGTGCAGAACATTTATTTCTTTAATTTAAATGGGTCATATGATGCGACTTCTTGTTTTCTTTCTCTTGAGTGTGTTATGTAGCTGTTTGTGCATGTATAAGATCAGAGTTACAAAGCTCAAAGTCTCAAACCCAAAGAGATATTCTTTGGAAATGTTGACGCTCAGCCTTCCTAAAACGGTTCATTCAAACACACCCTGTTTATAAACCATAGACATATATATAATAACTAGACGCGACATTGGCCGCTTCTGTCCGTTGCTGCGATACGTCAACGCACCCGTCATATTGGCTAGGGCATGAGTCCCCTTGAATCATGTGCAACTAAACGGTAGAGCTGCGATTTTCACAAGATTAAAAATAAACCGTTTCTACTTATCAACTGATATCAGTGCTTTATGACCTACCTGGTATCCAAAACTCTCCAGTTACGTAAAATCGCGAAAGTACGACAAGATAGTTAGAAAAATATTTATTTAATAAGGAATTGCGAGAGCTGCACACTTGTCATGTATATTTTGCGCTTATTAACTTTTTGGTTAAGAATTGAGGAGGCACCCCTAATGTAATATAATTAATTTCACTAAAAATAAAGAAAGTCTTCCAACTGAGGCAAATGCTTTTCTGTCATTAATCTCACCGTTTTTGTTTTTCTTGGGCTTCAGGTCAGAACATATCTTGTTCTCTTTGACATACTGATATAATAGTAATGTATTTTAAATACTTTCTGTATTTTTTTCACAGAATTAAAATGTTGCAGTTATTTACAGATATATACTGGTGCAATAAAAGTGCATTAAATATATTCGTAATATAATATTAATATGAAATAGCAAATAATATGTACAGTAGTGTAACTATATGAATAATTATGGACAACAGTCAAAAAAGTAAATCATAAATAAATCAACTGCAGAACAACAATAACAATAAAATAAATACTGTGAAGTGCCATAATATAATATCATAATAGACTGATAATAGTAATATGTATATTGCATATATGTATAATAATAATAATGATACCTTAGAACTAGTAGGTTGGCATACTCGATTTTGAGAGTAAAACTGCAGTATAACGAATTATCTTGGTTACTCGCAATTTATTTTATAATAGAAAATATGACAAAAGCTGAAACTATTTCTGAAAGAATAAAAAAAACTTTCAGAAGTCTCGACTCACAGCTAAATAGCGCTATCGCTAGCTATTAATAGTCTGACTCCTACTGACATAGTGTCAACAAAATGTTTTAATGACCAAATACAAACAAAATAATATTTTAGTCTTACATGTGAAAGGTAATTTTCCGAAAACTGTTTTAAATTGTGTGGCGGCTTGCACAGCCTCAAGCAGCACACGAAACAGGCATTTTTCTCCAGTCCAGTAATGAGAGTTATGGAAACGTTGACCTACCTAAGATGGCCGCGGTGTTGACGTACGATCCAGAGGCCAATGTCACGGCTAGTTATTATATATATATATATATGTCTATGTTTCAGGAGCAACAATAATCTCTGGTGTGTGTAAAATAATGACTTTTTTAAACCCTAAAATCACATAAACACATTGCAACAAAATAAACCAAATAACATTCTTTTTAGAACCATCATATGACCCCTTTAATGATAGCTAGCACTAGCAGCACTTGCATCCATGTAATACAATCATAAAGTTTAAAATATCAACAAACAACAAACTCTTGATTCTTACTGTTTTGACTAAAAGTTAATAATGTTTAGTAATATTATCATCATCTGAGATGCTGATTATCATCATTTGCTCTCTATTGAGCGAGACATTCCAAATAATCGTTAAAATATTTCATAAATAATTCAGTTTAAAATCTATTCACCCTATTGGCTGGCAGACATGAAGCTTACGTCTGAGGGACGGCTCCCCACGTCATATAAAAGGAGCAGCACATTGCGTCATTTATTGCGTCACAACAGTCACACCTCTTCCTCGCTATACACAGCAAGGAGGGAGATCTGGTGAGACATCTCACTTAATGCTATTAGGAAACTAGGGTTACGCTCCTGGTGTCTCACTGTGAGGTATTCTAACTCCTGTATTGCCAGATAGCCTGTTTTAAACTCTCCTTCCAACAAAAATCCAAGAAATATGTGGGACTGGATGAATCAGAACTCAAGATTTGTGATCATTTCCCTGTACATGGTTTAGACCAAGACACAAACAGCTGATCACTTTCTCTGTCCCCTTCAGTTCTGTTTACATATATAGGCAAAGCACGCACCAGACACAGAGTATTTAACCTCCACTGATCTGACAAAGCAAAAGGTGGAGCACAAAATGCCCTTAACGTAAGGGGAACAATAAAATTAATAACTTTAGGCATGAAAGCGGAGTTTGGCTTCAGCAGAACCCCTGCGTCTTCATGCATAAATTGCATACATGCAGGATGCACAGACAACGTGTGAACGTGTGAACTGAGGATATTAACGCTATCGGTGGGACGTTTCACTGGGTTTCACTGATCTGTGAGGTCCACTCTCAGACTATACAGCACTAAAACTTCCTCATGAATAATAATGAACAACTACCAAGACTAAAGTCATCATCCCCAGTAGTCTGAGGCATGTGCGAAAAGGAGCGCTGTTCTCTCTGCAAAACACACCCATACACTGAGTAAATGACTACACTCTCTTTTCTGACACTGTCTTCTAAATCCAGTGACAGGCCCAGATATGTTATAGACTATGTGGGAATTAAAACTCAAATTCAATTGAAAGCCTAGTTTCTATGTGTGTTCCAAGAGCACATGCTTTTTTGCTTTCAGTTGTGTCTGAGCTGTCACCAGCCAGTCGTCTATATGTAGCTATCCGAATGTCTTTCTCTCTGAGTGGGGTAAGGGCCGGTTCTGCACATTTGACAAACACTCTCGGGCTGAGCGACAGTGCAAAAGGGAGAACTAAATCCTCGTATGTAACCTCTTAGAAAGCAAAATTTTTAAATTTCCTGTTGGGTGGGTATAATTTTATGTGAAAAAATGTGTCCTTCAGGTCGATAGATGTGAACCAATCGCCTGGGCTCGCCAACGAGGAAGTATCTTGATTAAAACACACTGTGGCTTTTCTTGGGTGAAACTCTTATTGCTCTTTTCTCTAGTTCTCATGTGAGAGTGAATTATTCCCTTGAATAAGATGCAAGATGAGGGGACAGGATGCAAACTGCAGTCTGTTCCTGGACTGTATTGTTCTTAATACCCAGCAGAACTGTGTGCACTTTCGCCAACTGCTTATTTGTAGGGTATTGCAGCCATCTTGAGTTGGGAATGAGTTTGTGGTCTGTGCTGCAAATGCGCGGCACGCTTTGCGCTTGAACAGAGTTCCTTCTTCTTCCTCCTTACTATGTGCGTGGGATAGGAAGTCAGTCTGAGCTGTAGCAGGCAGACAGTTCTTTGTTTGCCAAACGTGTTTTTGCTCCGGAATACCGCTCTGAGCCACTGTATTCACAGGCGGAGGTCTTTGCCTTCTGGTAATGCGATGAATCTTCTCCTCGAATCTCTTCTGCATCCGAGTCAGAACAGCACGGCTCAAATGGCTAATATTACCCACAACTCACCGCGAGAGGGTGGAGTTTAGGTGCGCTACACAGAATTAATAAACGAAATAAGTAATGTGTCACTGAATCAATGAATTAAACTACACATTAAACTACATTCTTCATAAGGAATGAAGAAATGCTTGAATGCAAAGAGGAGATGTATTTGATATGTTTGTGTTTGTTAAGGTCACAGTTCACAAGATCACAGTTTCGTCCAGGCAACAATCGCCATTCCGTTTCGCGTGAGTATATCCCAGTGTGTGCATACTTCTTTGTTCTGAGACGCTCAAAAGCATCTACTTTCTCATCACAAAAACAGTACAAACTATTAGGGCATGGTATAAGTAGGCCGTATAAGTAGAAGTAGAATCTTTCTTAATTATTTTAGGTTATATTTTTGTATGGTTTGTACATCTGCTTTTAGAATATTAGTTCACATATATATGTATGACACACTCCTGTGCACTTCATTGCACACTGAACATGCAAAAGACACAAGATAGTAATGATTTGTCATATCTATAGTGTGTTGTGTAACACACTAAATGTAAACATTTGATGATGTGTGTAGAGTTACTATACAAAAACACCCCTTTTAGAGTAGTTATATAAAATACTTTAAATAAATGTTTCCTTTTGCAGGAGATCTGTGATGTTTTGCATGCTGTTTGGGTTTTGTGTGTGCTGTGTGAGTATAAATATAAATTTCTCACTCAAAAATAAAATAGTAATTGTTTGTTTATAGTCTTTTAACAATGAACATGCTGTTTTTAACTGTTTTAAGAGTTTTTAAAATATTTGTGACCCTGTCTGTGAAAACCCAGCTAAAGATTTTTTTGTGATTACTGTTTTCAACATAAAATCATTCTACATACTGTAAAGAACGTTCTGTAAAAATATAACCTTGATATCTTTAATATTGACAGAGTTTTGTACAGAATGTGTTCAAAGTTTTGCAAGACGTTTTTAACAACTTTGTAAAGCACTGTAATGTCTGTAAAGTAGATTGTGTGCTTCCAGTTTTGCAGACTTGGACTAAGGATGAGGTATATGAGTACATGGTTTAATTTAGTGGGCCTTAAGTACCACATTTAGTGTTTATGCAAATTGTTATATAATATATTAAGAATAAATTAATTGCAGTTAAATAGGGGCCATTTAAAATATATCATCATGAAACTTTACAAATATGCATTATTTCAACTGTTTCTAGTCTCAAACAATTAGCTCTTTCAGTGTGCAAATGTCGAACTGTCTGGATCTAGATCTAGGCCTAATGAAATTATGTTGAATTTTAATTGAATTTACAAAAAAATGCAAAGGAATGCAGAAAATCTATTGGCCCCAAACTGATGGTATAACATGCATGCTGTCAGGACATGCATGCTTTTTACCACTGTCTCTCTCCTTATTGTTTTATTTTTGGAATTTCAAATGTGACTTTTATTTTGACAATGGAGTTATTGTGGTTTATGCGTCTGTACGCAATTACGCGTCCACGCCTCGACGTCTGTTCACAAAATTACGTCTTTAGGGGGCAATAACGCGCAGACGGTCCGTGTTACGCGTCACAATTCAATTTTCAGACCATATAGTGCAAATGCAAAAATAAAATATTGAAACCAAACGTCCATTTTCCTTTTTTCCGGATACTTATATCAATGGATAATTACATTTGTTCCAGTTTTCCTTGCTTTAAAGTGTAAATTTAAATTAGTTTTTTAAATAAAATAAAAACTGAGTTTCGTTCTGGTCATGGTGCATTTTTCAATTTATTGCAAGGTAGATGGTCGAGTCTATCATTGAGGAAGGGTCAGGATGGTGGGTGGTGTAGGTAATCGCGACTCGCGAGATCATTAGTGTTCTTAAGCAAATCGAAGCATGATAAATATAGATATGGGGTACATCGAGGCATGCATCAATATAGCCTAATAAAGTAATAACAAATAAGTAGCCTAGATAAATACAAACCAGCGGGCGAAATAAGTAGCCAGGCGGTGGTTTTGCCCGCTGCTCCCGATGGCCAGACCTGAATTCTACATTTAGCACAGTTATTAACAATAAAAACTATGGCGTTCTCTGTATTAGCCTTTTAAACTATATAAGTTACTTCTCAACGTGCACGCAGGCTAGGCTATAGCCAACACTATCCCCCTGCTATATAGCACAGTCCACGTAAATTGGAAAAAAATAGAAGAAAAATAAAATCGGTTAGATTTCAATTTATTCAAAAGATAATTTCTTAAGTCATAATTTGGCAAAAGGAAAATTGAAAAAAGGAGAGAAATGGCAAATATCCACTGATGAAGTATCCGGGAAAAATGGAGGTTTGGTTTCAATATTTTATTTTTGCATTTGCACTATATGGTATATGAAAATTGAATTGTGAAGCGTTACACGGACCCGCAGACGATTTATTTTCCATATTACATCGTCTGTTGCCTCTAAATAAATTTTTACATTTTAAATTCTTCGTTTCGTAATAATATGCAAACTGGAATGAAGTGTTTAAAATTAAGCTTTGCCGTGTTTGTTTGCGGAAACGGAGGTTCGGACGTCACAGATCACGTGATTATAGCAAAACGAATCAAACTCCGGTACAGTGCTTCACTGAGAAATGTTTTGTTTTTTGACACACATCTTGGTGGGGAACACCACATCACTGTTCCACGAGATTAAACCACTCTGGCTACTTCGATTAAATGGGATGAAGGAAGACGCAGAATATTTGCTCTGATCTGCATTAAAAAGGTTGGGATATTTTTTATCTTTTATTTACAAGCAGGTATAGGGCTCTGAATGAGTTGTGGGCCTGACTCACTGTAGCCGTACTACCGCTGCTTGATGGGGTTGTTATAATGATAATTATAACAACCCCATGATAATGATATAATGATGTTTATAAGACAAGTTGTACGAGTGTGGTTTGTAATAGTAACCAGTTTCCGTCTTTTTTCCGTCTATTACGACTTGTAATTAGTATAGGAGTATGTGTTTAATGAACTGAACTGTTACTCTAAATAGTATAAATGTTGTGTACAACACTCTGATCATAAATGTAAATACGATCACGTGCAGTTAGGTTGGAACCCCTAATAAATGCAACATTAGCCTCTTTTCCACCGTGGGGCTGAATGATTCTGAGAAGAGCAAGAAACGGTTACACTTGTCTTTCCATTCGAGGCTAGTTGGCCTGGCACGATTAAACCGTTGTTGCCTCATAATTCTCAGCACGGTTGTTTACCGTCCCAACTCGTGCTGGCACCATGCGTGTAGTGACTTCGCCTCTCAGGATTGTTTACTTGTCTGAGTAGTGTTGCTCATCGAGGTTAGCACTTCATGTTCATCATCCTAAAAAATTAGATCAGATCAGGGTGTAATAGGGGAGTTGGTTTTAGAGAAACATACAAAAAAGTTTAAAAGGAAATTACCATGTACGCCTTCATTAACACAAGCAGCAATGGCTTAGGATGCATTTACATCTTTTTTTGATGGTGACATCTTTTTTTGATGGATCTGAAAAGTATAAAAAAGGATCATTAGTTAACAATTTGCGTTTTCAGACTTGTTTCTACACCTCTAACGCGTTTTAATTCAGAGAAAAACACAAGAGGTCTGATGACATGAGACTGAGTACATAATAACTTTTCATCTTTGGGTCAAATTGAAATAGAATTATTATTAGACGATGATGAGTTTAGAAAACATACCTGATCCATAACTGACAAGATGTTTTTGATCTTCTGTGCTGCTGTTCCTCCTTTCTTTCTGAAAACAGAATTATGGTTAGGAATTACAGGTTAAGAAACAATCGAGCTTCCCCATAAAACTGGACACCAAAGGGACTGTTGTCACACTGAATTCTGCAGATACCTCATGCAGTTTTAAAAGGACAAATAAGGGTGGTTACTGATATATTTGTGACAATCCCTACAATATTATCATACAACAACATTATGTATTTACATTTGTTACAGTTATCTGTACAGTTACATCTGAAGGATCATTTTATAATTTAGAAGTACAACATCCATCCAAGTAATTACAGCAGACATTACCACTTACCATGTGGCCATAGTGTCCATCATGTACTAAACCTGAAGTGTTTTAAAAGCTTTAAACCAGATGTGTGAAATGAGCCACAATCTCTGCACATCCACTTGTGGAGACTCCAGAGGCATAACTTCTAAACTTTGGCAGGGAAAAAGACTGAAAAAGATGTTTTTATCAGGTCAGTTATCAGGTTAAATGCCAGATGTATTGTGTAACCAGATTTCTTTTTCAGGCTTTATTGGCCTGTCTATAGGCCAGTGATGCGCCATCATTGGCTTCTGGTTGGTGCCTGTGGCTGGGTGCTGCTTATTCTAATGTTCATCAGCAAATTTATCAACCTCAGCTTCAGAATGCCAGATGGTATGTGATTATTATGTTTGTTCAGCACTTCTATGAAATAATGAATTAAAAGTGCTTGCCTGTATTTGAAAGTGCTTGCCTGTATTTTCTCATCTTACATATAACATTCATTTTTATAACCATTGCTTTTTCATCATTATATTTTTTAGGCTATGTAGGGAGAACAGAGATGTTAGGTGGTGGTTGGACCGTGCCACCTGTAAAGGGAATGAAACTTCCTTCAGCCCAGCAACCAGACACGACAGCATCACAGCCATTTATAGTGGTAAGACTGTAAAATACAGTTTCTCAGAGTTTACTTAGTTGTATGTATTTATTTAGCATGTATGTATTTATTAGCATGTATTTATTTTCATTAGAATCAACTTTTTAAACAATTTTACTAAAGAGATATACTGTAACATTTCTTTATATATTTCATGATACATTTAGCATGTGTTTTCTACATGTCATTGACATGTGCATTTGTGTCGATAATGGCTTATTTGGGTATCAGTCCTCAGTTTATCCCTCTATGGTGGAGCCCAAAGACTGGCAGGTGATAAATGAGAAACGTTTGGAGCTGTTATCAACTGTTTGCAAAAATTCATCTCTCTGGAACCTCACACACACGACTGTGCACAGATTTGTCTTGGACCGCATTTTTGTGTGTGACAAACACAAGATTCTTTTCTGCCAGACACCTAAAGTCGGTAACACACAATGGAAGAAGGTCCTAATTGTTCTTAATGGTAAGATATGTCTAAAAGTAAAATATCATTTAATAATGTGCAAATTAGCAGGCTTATTTACAGTCAATTACAGCCAGTTGTTTTGGCAATTACAGCCAAAATGTTACTTATTTAGCATAATATTTCAAGAAAAAAGAAAAACATCTTTAATTAAAAATGCTCTTTTTCTTTTTAGGAAAGTTCTCCAAGGTTGAAACTATACCAGAGAACCTGGTTCATGATCATGAGAGAAATGGTTTACCTCGCCTTTCCTCTATGAGTGAGACAGAGATTCAGCAAAGGTTTACATATTTTATTAATTCAGTTTGCAACAACATTATAGGGAAAAAAAAAAGTTAAGGTTGCTGAAACTGAGAAAAGTAGCAAAGAATTGCCTAAATGTGGTGCAACCCTCCCTTTTTTGGTAACTCACAAAATGTGTTTTCCTTGCTATTACTCTGTATGAATGAGATATTAGTAATGCACTAATACAAAGTTTTATTTACATACCATATGTTTTGACAGTTAAAAGATTCGAAATAAAAAAATAATAATTGTACAAATAAATAAATAGCGTACTGTAGCTTTAAGTAGGTTTATTCAAGTTGTTTGGAGACATGTCTCAGTTTTTTTTCCCTCTTTCTTTATGTAATAATAGATAGACTCAATGATGGTGAGACCAGATCTCCATGTGGAACGCCTTCTCCTTGTGCATACAAAATCTCACTGGATTATTACAAATAGGAATGTTTAGAAATGTAAACTGATATTTCCCACTGACACAATACAATATATAAATAACTGGCTTATTTATTCATGCAGTTATAACTGCCTATCAATGATTTATATAATACATTTGTTATGTATTTGTAGTTATTACTTTTACAAATGAAGACCTATATAAATCTTTACAAAGGGAACCTTAATGTAAAGTGTTACCCATATCTACTGCACAGTGATGAGGAAGTCCAAGCGCTAAGGTTACATTGAAGAAGTGCGCTTTGCTTTTGGGATGCTCATAAATGGTTTTGTGCTAATCTGTATGGAAGCTTTTCTTACTTTTAGAGTTTTGCATACTAAAATTTTGTATTCGTTTTGAAGGGATATTTGAATGGCTGTGCTTAGTGTGCAGGTATTTCTCAGAAATGTATCTGGTTGTGGGCTTGTGGACACTGTCTGATTGTACATTATTATATAATAAATTATACAGAGCTTCCTTTACACAATGTAGTAAAGTTTGTGGTTTGTGCATCACTGCTGCAAACTCTTGTTTTAAAAATATGTAAGTTATCACCTCCGATTATATTAATTGTGAAATATAGTCAGATATTTTAAAAATTAACACCAGGTAAATTGTTTTGCCTCTTGTTTCAACAATTAGTGAACTGTAGTTTTGTTTTATTTTACTGGTTTTGTGACTTAGTTTTTCTGTTTGTTTCACAGATTGAAGTCCTACTTCAAGTTCTTTATTGTCAGAGACCCCTTTGAGCGTCTCATATCCGCTTTCAAAGATAAGTTTGTGAAGAACCCGCGATTTGAACCCTGGTACAAACATGACATTGCCCCAGCCATCATCCGGAAATACCGCAAAAGTCACAGTGATAATGTTGAAAGTGTGGGTTTACAGTTTGAAGACTTTGTACGATACTTGGGTGATGAGCAAGGTCACCAACACTTGGACAGACAGTTTGGTGACCACATTATTCACTGGCTGACATATACTGACCTGTGTGCTCCCTGTGATATTTCCTATAATGTGGTGGGACACCATGAGACTCTTGAGCGTGATGCTCCTTATATCTTGAAAGCCGCTGGTATCGCTGGCCTGGTGTCATACCCCAACATTCCACCTGGGATAACCCGCTACAATCGCACCAAGTTGGAACAATATTTTACTGGAATCAGCAAACGGGATGTTCGGCATCTTTTTGCTCATTACCAGGGAGACTTCAGCCTGTTTGGTTATCCAAGACCTGACTTCTTATTGAACTGATAAATCACTGCTTGGTTTTAAGGATCTCTTAAGTTTGTGTTGCAGTTTTATTTACCAGGAAGTATAATGTTGCATCCAAAACTAGTGTTTACTTGTTTGAACAATGGGATGTCTTTAGTAAAGATGTCTCCATTTCATTAATGGTTTTTAAACCAAATTAGAATATTATATTATTTCTGGCTATGGCCATTTCATTCATACATTTCATGTCACCTTAGCCAGGAGTCCTCTGATTTTCTGAAGAAAAATTACATAAATTATGAAGAAGGACGAAATATTAAATAACATGGATAAATGTTTACTAAGTAATGCACTAATTTGTAGGGGGGGGGTGTCAAAATTACAATATACTTCTAACATATGAATTCAAATTTCAAGCAATGAAAATGATTTTGAAAGTGGCAGCATCATTTTTATTTTAAAACCAAGATTGGTAGGTCTATTTGTAGAATCTGTTGACTTGCATTACATGCCAATGGTGACAGTTTAACATTGATAAAAGCACTTTTTGCCTTTTTTAATTGTTTTGTTTTTTATGTTTTAAAAGTCAAAAAGTATTAATGGTATCTTAATGTAATTTTAGATTTTGGTTCTTAACAAACTTCTATTTTGTTATCTTCATTTTCAATGATTACTGTATCGTGCAATAAAAGACGTGGGGAACTTAATGTAACTCCATGTGCAAATTTTAGAAGTTTACCCAATTTCCAATTTTGATTTTAAGAGTCAAAAATATACTCAAATTGACGATAGGAAAAACATTGGTATTGATTGTGCAGTATTTTTATTTGACTTTTGGAATATATATATATATATAAATTTCTGAGCTTTTCCTTTGCAGTTAGGCAGTTTATGATTTCTTCAAAGTAAACTGTCTGCCAGTGGTGGTTGAAGCACAAAATTATTATATAAAATGTGGTTGACTAATATATACCACTCATTAGCATGTCCTGCCCACTAATTCGGAATAATAAAGTATTGAAATTATGTTTTGAAGTTTGAGGTGTAATCATTGAATATACCTCTTAGCAGTGGATACTACTTGATTTAGCAACTCTATGCCTTATGTTCTAAAACAAAATTGTTTAATATAACAACAATTTTTAATAATTGTTTAATATTATTAATTATTATTATTTTTTGAGACCGAGGACACACTTAACATTCTCACTGATTATGAATATATGTTGTTTGTAACAAGTGTTTGAATTGTGAGAGTCCAAGAATCCTTGAAACATAGAACTATTTTTCTCACACAAAGCAACATTATTTGTTGTTTCTCAGCTGAAGCTCAGTAAATGATATTTTCTTCCGAAAAACCCAATCATGCTCAAGTGCACTATTTGTTGTTTTTTGCAGGAATGCACAAACAGTGACACTGAGTGACACTTGCAGAGTGCAGATCGTCAGGTTCATACTGTATAAACATTTGTTTTAGAACCAATCAATATAGATATTATGCTGCAAGTTTTTTATGACATTAGCTCACTCTCAGACAGTTGTGTATTGTGTGGTGTTAAATATTCTAGTCTTAGAATTTAAGAGCCAGTCGATGTGAGTAGTCCTTACAATGATTTTATAAACAAATACGTTTAATATATTGCAAAATATAAATGTGATGATTTTAAGTGGTTCTAAGTGGTTGCATGGTGTATACATTGTTACCACAATCATCTTATCTTTAGTGCCAAAAATAAGCTATATTGTTGGGTTATTATTGTATAGCATATATTGTTGCTTTTTAAATAACATGCACTACAGTTTTCAAACAGATGTTAGGGTACGCTACACATCTTTTCTCCTTTATGAAAAAAGGATTAAGCCCAACAGCTTCAGTTGCATATAAATTTTTAAATGAAAATAAATAAAAAATGGTTTAGTCCTGTTCAAATGTACAGAGCCAAATACAATATTAACAGGTTTTTTTTTTTGTTGTGTGCGTAAGCTTAAATTGCTTTTGTTTTTTACTTTTTTATCTCACCGATTGCATATTTTCACTTATTTCTGACTGAGAAACACAATATAACTTTGTTGTGGATATAGCTTAATTATAAGTTTGGTGTAAAATATTTTTTAAACTTCATTTAAATCTGTAGAGCAACAACTACATATTCGATACTGATAACTGATATTCGATAATTTGTCAATTATAATTGCCCATAATACTGAACATGCATTAACACTTGAGTTTGCATATAATCATCATATTTATATTGTTTCTCATGCTTTTATTGAGGAAAAACAAGTATATGTAAATGCTAGGTAAGAGCCTGTCTTAAATCTGTTAACAAGGCTGGCTGTAGAGAAAATCGCTTTTTGGAGTCTGCGGACACTGCTGTAACACACAGATAGAGCCTTGTTTTAAAGGTTGATTAGAAACAAGTTTATTGAAGCGCTTTGTATTTTCGTGCACATCATTTTGATTTAAATTCATTTTAAAGTTTCAAACTGCATTTAAAGACAGAAAACACCATTCTCTCATTGCAGTTTCACTCCCCTTCCACACCCTCTGATGCAGTAAATTATGGGAGGTGTTCCCAGTTTCGGGTGACCTACTAAGCCTAACAATCGCATAAGTGATTTGAATTGTAGAACTGCTGGACTATGTGCTTAGAGGTGGGTCTTTAATTTAGATTTAAACTGACAGAGTGTGTACAGCCCTGCCATACAGCGCAGTAGTTTGTGTAGTTGCTAAATAGGAAAAGGATCTACCACCCATGCTACATGCTATATCAACAAGATTTTAAAGTTTAAATGCATAATGGGAAACCAGTAAAGTGTTGACTGAACTGGGCTAAAATTGTCATACTTTTGTGTTCTTGTAAGGACTCTAGCTGCTGCATTTTGGAATAACTAGAGTTTTTGTAATAAGCCTGCAGGGCAACCACCCAAAAAGACTGTCTTGATGTCATGAATGTATGAATCAACTTTTCTGCATTTGACATTGACATTGACAGCATGTGTTGTAATGTTTATATATTTTATAAGATAGAAAAATGTTTGTACAGGGTAAAAGACAAAGGTCCTAACCTGAGCCTTTTGGCACTCCGCACTGGACTTGTGATCGGTAAGACGGTAAGAAATGATCGTGTTAAAGGCGGCGCTAAGTCTAGTAGCATTAGTAGAGAGATCAGATAACTAGAGCAAATAATTTGACTATTTATATATATTGACTAACTCTGATGAGAGCATTTTTGTACTTTTGTATGTTCTGGTCTAAATCCTGACTGGACCTCGCAGATGCCATTTCTTTCCTCTCAGTGTGTAATGTATTTAGCAGGTCCTAGAGAACAAACAACTCAAAATGGTCAAACTATTTTATTCAGTGTTTTAAATCACTTAAGTTCACTTAAGGCTCAATTAGTTGTATTAATATATATTGTTTCATAAAGATAATAAAAATGTTAAAGTTATTTTTTTTTTTTTAATGACAACTTGGTAATAAAGAGAACAAAACAACTGCTTGTCACGTTTTTTACTTTTATTCTTATTTATTATATTTACAGTGCATTCATAAAGTATTCAAACCTACCCTTTTGTCCATTTTGTTATGTGTTGCAGCATAATATGTTTAAATTCATGTTTCTACACCTTGATCTGACTAAGCACACACCTCCCTATTGAAGGCCTTACAGCTGACAATGCATTTTAGTGCAAAAACTAAGCCATAAGGTCAAAGGAACTGCTTTCAGAGCTCAAAGACAGGATTGTTGCATGGCACAGATCTGGGAAAAGCCTTATTCGAACAATATTGTTTTTCATAGATATTTTTACCATTTACAGGTCGTGATTTTATAAAAAAATTTTCCCACCACACGCGTAAAACTCAAACAGACAAACAGCAAGGTTGTGTGATTTTAATTGTCATCTGAGTTTATAAGAGGTGATCAGTCCTAAAGTCAATATAAATATGACCCTTGAAAGCCATCGTAAGGATACGCATTTCCAGGTGCATGAGATTACAAACTCACACATCCATCGTAAATATATCTTCATCTGAACGCTTTAAGTTTTAATCACAGAGAAGCCGTGCTAACTTGTTTTTACAGACGTTTCCAAGAGAAACAACATTTGGGCTGTAGACCCTATTAAAAAAATTCTGCTGCACTTGAAGGTTGGGTAGGCGATTTTTGACAAATAGCTTTGAAATAATACGAACCCCCCTCACAATTCGCCTGTGCAGAACAGGTTTTTCTATTCCACTGCACTCCTTTCCCACAATGTGTTAGTGTGTAATGTTTTTTGTATGCCAGGGTTTCCATGATGAGAGTTTGCTTGGCTCACACTCTATGGAGACACACACCTTGTCCGACATTAGTGTACAAGCGAACAGAGGTGCCGATGACGTATGATGTCTGCGTGAACTGGGTGCACACTGGTACGCAAAACACGCTGACAAAGATTTGCACACAACCTATCATTGCATTCGGACCATTGCATAAAATGATTGGACTAATATTTTTAGGGGTCCTACACCTTCCACAGATGACATATATTTATAAAAATATATAAAGACCACTTTACTTAATGACTGTTATTAGAATGTGAAGAGACTGTTATAGAGCAAAATAAAAAATGTTTCTGGAAAGAATCACAAAAGCACAGTTTGCCACAACCAGCACTCTTCCAAGAGCTGGTCACCCAGCCAAACTAAACAATCTGGGACATGGGCTTTAGTAAGAGAGGTGACCAAGAAGCCGGTGGTCCTTTTGACTGAGCCCCAGAGATCCTGTGTAGAGATGGGACAAAGTACCAGAAGAAAAATCATCACTGCAGCCCTCCACCGATCTGGGCATTATGGCAAAGTGGCTACACGCGAGCCTCTCCTCAGTGCAAAACACATAAAATCCGCTTGGTTAGTTTTTAATTAAATTCAACTGTTTGGCCTCAGTTCTAAATTTTATGTCTGGAGGAAGCAGCAGGGAATGGGAGACAGAAAAGCTGAATGAAGTAAAGTACAGAGATATCCTCAACAAAAACATTTACTATTACATTTAGGCATTTAGCTGGTGCTTTTATCCAAAGCAACTTACAAATATTAGGAGACAATGAAGCAATACATCATTAAAAGATAACAATAAAAGCACTTCTTTGTACTATTGTTGCCCTCTTTTGATGTGTCGCTTCATTGTCTCCTAATATTTGTAAGTCACTTTGGATAAAAGCGTCAGCTAAATGCCTAAATGTAAATGCAAATGTAATACGACGAAAATAATGTACGTTTACAGTGTTTCACAGTGCTAGATACTAACTGTAGAGGAGAGAAGAGGGTTTGTGTGTTTTTTTTTGAGGGTGGTCAGGATGTCAAGTGTTCATGGAACAAACAGCTCTCAGGACCTCAGACTGGGCAGAAGATTCACCTTCCAACATGTCATTGACCCTAAGCACACAACCAAGACAACATTAGTGCTAACCAATTACTGTTACTGGCACCCATTCACTTTCATTGTACGGACACAAGGTACAGTGGAAGTCAATGGGTGCCGGTAACCAGTGTTTGGTGTTCCACCAAAGAAAGAATCATTACAGGGTTTGAATGACATAAAGGTGAAAAAATTATTACATAATGTTTATTTTTGGGTGAACTATCCCTTTAAATCCTTAAAATTATATGTTCTTTTAAGTATTTTGAATTTTGTTTATTTTTTATTGCTTTCCCACATTGTGTGTATGTCCAACAAGGTACAATCTTTTTCTTCTTATTACTCTTCTTGGAACTGACTGATTTGCAGCTTCTATTATTGCTCCACTTATTGACCAATTTCTCCATTTCATCATTACCATTAATTTCTCTAGTCATCTCATCACTTATTTCCCTGAATTTCAACAAGTCTGCTTTTCTAAATACCCATCTCCTCTGACCTATCTATTTCATTTGTTACAGTTCTTTAACCTATTTCTATAAAAATAGTTTGATGATCGCTTCCCATTGTTTCTTTCTTTATTAACTTCCCACCAACATATCCCTGCTACAGAATCAGATACAACCGTGATATTAACTGCGGTCTCTTTCCTATTGACATAATTTAACCTAATACATAACTCATTGTTAACACATACTAATTGTCAAGTCAATTGATTCTTCTATTACTTCTCAATTTAAATCATTATACAGTTCCCAGCAAAAAGTATTATTTAGAGTAAAAACAAGTAGAGGATTAGCAAATAAGCATTTTTGAAATAATGAGCTATTAAAGCACAAAAGCAATTTATTTTACTGCACAAATGCAGTTTATCCCCTCCATTGAAAGCCATTCAAAAACGATTATAGGATTTAGCAGCATAACATTCATGTATGCTTTGGCAAAACATTGCATTCGAGTGCAGAGTCCTCCACCTTCCCATCATGCTCTTCGGGACCGATGACGTGTCTATGGTTTAGAGACGGTGCTACGCATGCAGCAGTTCCGTTAGGACTTCTGTTTGGATGTCACCAATGTTTGAATTTTTATACATATCTTACATTAAACGCATGTAAATACCTCCACCGAATACTTAAGTAGTTGGTCAATGCAAAATGTTAGTGTACCACCGTCTCCGTGTTGTTTTGTTTGTGTTTTCTCTATGGGGATGGCTGCCGGACGCATTGAGTTTCTATCTTCCTGGTTTGGCCCCGGTCAGCTTCTGCGAGAAAGACGCGAGCGGCAAAGACATCGAAGTGCCAGACTGCAAAGTAAATAAATATACAAATGAATTTTTAATCATTTGGTCTATCATGCATCATGCTAGCTCGACATGCTATTAGTGTGTCAAAGTAGGAAGCGATGTCGGCTGTTCAAAGTGTTTCAGTGTTAAACCTTATTATTTATAGATATCAGCAAGCTGTTTTAATGTCGCAAATCTCATTTGCGCAAACTGTCGATTAGGTAAGAGTTGATTTTAATCACTGCATTGAGTTAAACAGCCTTTTACTATGCTCTGAGAAACGTAATGGAAAACGCCATAAGCATAATCTTTATAAATAATTGGAGTTAATTGTTTTGTCAAACACTGTGACATAAGGTAATGGTAAGGTAAATGTTTCTTAAGATAAAGAAAAGGCAAAGTAAAAGTTTCAATGACATAAAATAATCATTGTATACATCGTGTGATAGAAACTTGATTGTACCTAGTTCGAGCACTGTACTGTTGTTATCACCTTCAGCAAATGACAGCATTATGTCAATTTTCTTCGACCATTTTTTTTGTGTCAAGGTGAAGACTACATTTAGGCTAATGAGAAATCTAGGCCTTTGTTATACGTCGTGTAAGATGTGTTTCTATAGAAACTGATCACAAGTCAGGTGAGACACAACTGGCAGCAAAGTGTGTCATCTGAGAACACTTGTGTTTGCATTTCGTGTGAAGGATTTCATGACTATTTGTCAGCATTTGAATGACAATGACTAGACCCTTTACTGCTGTCAGGGATAAACAGTGTGTGTACACATATATACATACATACATACATACATACATGTGTATATATATATTGTGGTTTTAACATTATTTGTTTTTGCTTCTCTTGCAGTCAGCCATTGAGCTTTTTGTGAACAGGCTGGATTCTGTGGAGTCTGTTTTGCCATATGAATACACAGCGTGAGTATTTGTACTTTTTGTGACATTGTTAACGACACATTTAGAGAGAATGCTGCTTAAAAAGCAGGAAGGGTAAGCTGTAGTAAAATACCTATATACTAGTGTTTAAATTTTTTAAAAAGTTTAAAAAAGAATACTACAGTATTTACTAGAGGTCGACCGATACCGGATTTTAATGATATTTAAGGTGCGCAGTACCTGCCGATAACCGATGTTATAACGATTGTTTTAAACATTTCGTGAATTTAATTGTGTCAAATTGTGTTGAACTTTATTACAAAATTAGTATAGAAATTATTTTAAAATCAATTTAACCTTAAATAAAAGATACATATTAATATTGCACTGGGCGTTTTTTGCTCATCCAATCCAACAAAAAGCATTTTTAAATATATTATATATTAAAAACATGTATGGTAGTTTACTTTACACAGCATTACACAAAATAAAACTGTTTTCAACATTGCTTCTGATTGTAACTCGCAATAGACACAAAAAAGAGGATGAAAACAATTATTTCTTCCAACTATACATGCTTTTTGATCAGTGACCATTACTGATTCACTGGTTTCTCTAACTGTCCTTTACACATTAGGCTAACTTAACTGAAATAAAATATTTTGGGGGATATAAGAGGATATAAAATCTGAAATCAGATATGAACTGTTTGTATATATCTCTTAGCTGTATTTAGGCTAAATGGCTTTCTCTAATCACTCGTTTTATAGAACTTAGCTGGCTGTCAAATGTACAAATGTGACCATCTAGATATAAACTCACTAGATTGACATTGTTTTAACCACTTAAGGTAATAACCTACTAATGTTAGCATTCTTTCTGTCTTGTGCAGTTAAACGCAGTGTCTAGTGAACAAAATAATTACTTATGTAATATTTAAATGTAGTGTACTGCATGCATTTCCTTTATTTTGTTTTATGTTCCGTGATGTCGCCTCTGTTTTGGTGTATTGTCCGCTCCATAAAGCGCACAGATTCGCACCACGTTTCAAATCAAACAGCATAAGGCTTTAGTGTAAGCATAAGTTTTAATTCCGCCACTAGAGGTCTCTTTGGCACTTTATAATGCAGAGCACAGCAGTTTAGCTGCAGACTTTCTGCCTTCGGTGCTCTGTCTGCTATGAACGTAACCGGAAAAAGCTATCGGTTAAGATTTCTGCCGATAAGCGATAGTTCTAGTTATCGTTGCCAATTAATCGGCAAATTCGACATATCGGTCGACCTCTAGTATTTACTACATATTATCAATTTACTATAGTTAGTTCTATAGAATACTATACTATAATAATTATACTGTACTATTAATTTCCTATACTACAACATATTAAAATTTACCACACTTTACTACAGTAAATACTGCACAGTATGGATCAGATATACTACTTGATTTTTTTTGTGTGGATGCTCCATATGTTGTTTGTTTTATTTTGGTGTGTCACTGTGAAGAGCTTTGCGTTTCAGTGCATGTTTGACAGTAACCTTTTTGAATGAATAAGTGAAAGAAGAAAGATTATTGAAACTAACCGTATAGGTTGTTTGAACATAAATGTGTCAGCAGTGTGTCGAAACAACAAGCCTATTGTGATAAAAATCCGTTCACTCATTTTTCTTTAATCTTCATAAAAACTCTACAGTCTAATGTTATGGATGGGTCAAGAAGAGGGATGTGTGTGACATCTCACACTACCAGCCACTGCACACAGCCCGTAGGGGTACTGCTGTATTATCGCAGTTTCCGCCCTATCTAAGCACTGCTGGCAGACACCACTGGTGTCTGTTTAATAAACAATGTGTCCGGTTTTTAATGACGTGACACTTTTTTCCGGCTTCTGTTCATAGTGTGTTCGGTTTTTAAATATGTAATGTGTTTGTCTGGTGTCAGTTCATTTAGAGAACAATGTGTTTGGTTTTTAAAGACATGACACAGTGCTTCTCATTCACTTTATGTGACTCGTTACCATTAGCGGTAGCTGTAGACATACAGTAGCTTTTTGCTCTCTCTCCAGAAGGGGGAGGAGACCAGCAGCACATTCAGACACATACACACAGAAAACCTTGCAGACTTAATGAACCTGAAGAATAGACATTTACCACATGGTATAATAAATGATCTGTGGTGTATTTTGAGAATTAAACTTCACAAACATATTTTGTGGACCCCTAATGCAGAGTTCACAATGCATGTTTTTAGCCCTGATTTTCACTTGCTGACAGGTTTTTCACCAAGGGTCTTGTAGGGTTATCTTCTAAGAAATATCCTGCAATCCGTGTTTTTACTGTCGTACAGTAGAGGCCGCTATTGTACATCTTCTGAAAGAAGGAAACTGTTCAACCAGTCCAACAACCAGTGTCTTATCATCATGACAGTATCACTCTACTACAACGGCTCTCCCTGTCGAACAATGAGGCCATGCCTCTTTTTTGTGAGGGCGGAGTTTCATCAGATTCTGAGAATCATGATATCGTGATTCCGGGAAGTAAAGAGTTGTAGTTCCATCCAGCCGTTTTCTGTAGTTCTGTAATGATTTCTGTTAAAGAGACTATCTCCCTTTGCAGTGAACTTTTGAGCCTTGTAACTTCGCAGATCTTTTTTTATACTCAAACTGCAATATAACACACCAACTAAAGTTGAAGAAGTGAAAATGCGTAATATGACCCCTTTAACATCAGATACACGACGAATGCGGCCAAAGTTACACCAAGCCTGTGTGTTTTTGTTCAGTGCGTCTGTGGGTTTGTGTTCCGTGCAAGTGGGTTTTGTGTCTGTGTTCTGTGTGTTTAGGTTTGTGTGTCTGTTTTTTGTGCATGTGCGTTGTGTCTGTATGTATGTATTTGCATGTGTCTGTTTTGTGTGCAAGTGTTTGGTGATTGTGTTTGCGTGTCTTGTGTTTGTGTGTGTCTTGTGCATTTGCATTGTGTGTGTCCATATGCATTATGTAAGTGTGTGTGCTGTGTGTTGTATTTTGAGCTGAAACTTTACAGACACATTTTCTGAACCCCTAAGACTTATTACATCTTGTGAAAGGGGGCATAATAGGTTTTTTCTAATTGCGTGGTTTATAGTGTTCTGTTTTTATCATGCATTATCAGGTGTACCTTATTTTTCTAAACCTTTTTTATATTTACTCCTTTAGGTTTGATTTTTGTACTGATGAGCTTGAGAAGCGTCCATCGGAGAACTTGGGTCAAGTGCTGTTTGGAGAGAGAATTGAACCGTCTCCATATAAGGTGCAACACACACACAAACTCAGGCTGATTCTCTTTCCCTAATATGTGCTGATTAATCAACCTCACTCTTTGAAATATGCGTTGCACTAAAATGATTCTATTCTTGATAACTTCCTTTTTGTATTCTTGGCTTGTTATTTGCCTTGTAGTTTTTCTTCAAGAAAAATGAGGAGTGCAAAACTGTCTGTGTTAGACAATACAACACAGAAAAGTCTGAGGAGAAAGCCAAGCTAGACTTTCTTAAGAAGGGCATGCTTCTTAATTACCAACACCACTGGTAAGGCAGTCTTTCTACTTTTCCTTCTGTAGCAGTAGCAAAAACAAGCTATTACACAGCTGTTTGTTATAAATTTCGGCATGGTAGTGAATCAGCAATGTAGAGTTGAGAATATGATGTTGGCATTTTGTGTTTCAAAAATAAAATTGTCCATTGTATTGAATTGTTTGTATTAGGGGTGTTAAAATTAATCGTTGCATCGATGCATCGCGATGCGGACGTGGACGATTCTGCATCGATGCAGTAATAGACCTTAATCGATTATAGCCTATGATGTCATTCGCATATACGCGTGTCAGTCATGCAAGTTTAAAATAGCGGAAGGAGGCGAAATACAGACGCGAATATTAAAAAATGCCATGTGCAGGATTATTGAAAACCGAGGTTGCTAGGGTTGCCACCCGTCCCGTGAAATACAGAATCGTCCTGTATTTACAGGCAAAGTGAGGCGTCCCGTATCAACTCAATACGAGACGCGATTTGTCCCGTATTTTACATAGGTCTACATTATGCAGCATCCCGTGCAAATCACCCCACCCGCATTGTGTGAAGACTCGTCCTATTCTGATTGGGTAATGCTCGCTGCCATGGTTGGTTCGTTTCAGGTTTCTGAAAGTTTCAGAGCTGAAACGAAAGTGGATGCAAAAGTACAGACGAGAGTGGGAGGAATCAAATACTTGGCTGGAAAGTGTCAGCGGTAATGACTATTGCACAATTTGTCGGCGAGTGTTCTCTGTGGCGCACGTTGGCCTGTCAGATGTGCGACAGCATGCCTCGGGAGAGCAACATTCACGCAATGCTGGAGCTCACCGAAATCAGAGTGATTTCAGTAGCAGATATCTTATTATAATGTCCATTGGTATCAATCTTAATATTTTTATGAAAACATGTTTTAAGTTATGATATACCACCACTGGCACGCCAGCGGGACTGTGGTCATTGGGACTGTGGTCACCCCGCTGTGGCAGGCGTCCCTTATTTTTCTGTATTGAAGGTGGCAACCCTAGAGGTTGCAAAGAATGCATCGTAATGCATCGTGATGCATTGTGAAATCGAATTGAATTGAATCGTTGACATGATAATCGTAATCGAATTGAATCGTGAAACCAGTGCAAATTCACACCCCTAGTTTGTATGTAGTTTACCTCCCAAAGAAAATAGTCACAAAAGAATGTCTAGCTTTGTGGGTTGGCAAGTAACATGGACCCTGTCTCTTGAAATGTTTTTAATCACCCTATGCTCCACAATTAGTTATACTGGTTATATATGGAGACAGAATAGTCTAAAAAAATATATATTTACAAAACACAATCCACGTTCACAACAACATTCAAAAATTTCTAAAGGCAATTCATTAAAAAACTTGATATATATTTAGGATATATTTGTGTGAACATTTAGGGAAATACTTGTTTTTCGCTTATGTATATATGAATAGGATTTTGAACCAACTTGGACTTTTTTTTCCAATTAGCTAATTATAGATATTTTTAGTCACCTATTGGGAAATTTACCCGCATATGCAAGTGATTTACTTGCATTGTAGAGGGTTACAAATCTGAATTATTTCTGTACATTCTTTTTTTCTAAGGCCATAGCAACGCTGCTTGTCACGTCTTGTTGCATCTATTATTATAGTTTCTGACTGATTACCTTTCAGACATTGCATCAGTTCTGGGTTGACCCAGTACTCTCTGGTACCGTTTGTTGGAAAAAACTGTAACCGATAGCTTTATTTATTATTTAAAGCTATCGGTTTTATCAAATTTATTAGTACCAACTTGTTACTGAAGTACAGAGACTTTTGACAATACTAGTATAATACAACAAAGCATCTAATTTGTTATGTTCTTCACCTTGTCTGTCTCAGGATAGTTGATAATATGCCGGTGACCTGGTGTTATGATGTGGAGGACAATCAGAAGTTCTGTAACCCTGGTTTCCCCATTGGCTGCTATGTCACAGAGACAGGACGGGCAAAAGATGCATGCGTGGTCAATGTAAGTAAGCCTTTTCCAAAGCCAAATTATGTGCTGCTTGTTCTGTTTAACTTATTGTGTAAGCATTATTTTGATGCAGGCTGACTTCAATGACAAAGACACCTTTTACATTTTCAACCATGTGGACATCACTATCTTCTACCATGTGGTTGAGAACGAGGCTGCTGGTGCCAGGCTGGTTGCAGCTAAATTGGAGCCTAAGAGGTATTTTTGACACTACAAATGGATGTAGCTCATGTGATCTTTGCAATATAAATTTTATTTTTAAACCTTTTTTAAAGCTACAAGCACACAAATATGGACAAACCAGATTGCACAGGACCCCCCATGAGCCTGAGCAACAAGTTCACTGGAGTGACAAAGATTCCCTACACATACACTGTCAAGTTTGTGGTCAGTCACATAGATTTTTTAAATAAATCTTCTTTGTGCGTCTTTTGAATTTTGGACATTATTTTTTTCTTCATTTTTTTTTCAACATTTGAAATACCTAGTAGTGAAATAATTGGAAATACTTATAGTTCATACTGTCCTTGCTTTCCCTATTAAATTAAAATGAGGTGTTCTGTTATTTTTCACAAGAGGTATACTTATATCAGTCTTTAAAAAAGTATCTTATTACAGAGCATGTGGTTTTTGTGTATAACTGATGTTTTGTTGTAGGAGGATAAAATGATTCGCTGGGCCTCTCGATGGGATTATATTCTTGAGTCTATGCCACACACCAACATTCAGTGGTTCAGGTGAGAGTATGTTTTACATTAAACACAGTGTATGGCCCTGTCCAAAATGCCTCAGTTGATGCAAACATGGTCATCAAATTTGAATCGTAAGCGTTAAGGCATTTGTGTCAGGGTCTGTATCCTAATATATCATGTTGTTCTTTAGCAAATAAAACCCAATATACACTGAGATTAGGGCTGGGCGATAAAACGATATGTATTGCGATAGACACGTGATCGATATCAATAAAAAATGTGTTCGATAGAACGTTCGATATTTTTTTTTTTCGCGAGGAAAAAACAGAGGTTGCGAAGCAAGTTTGGTTGCATTAACAAAGGCACTCGCTCTCTGGTAACCTAGCAACGTAGGGAGTGACACGCTAACAGGCAATCATGTAACAGTATTATGTTTGGTTGCGCCATATCGTTGTCTCGTGCTGGTCTGCTGGATTCCGCTTCAGTAACCGGCGACTGATAAGCAGAAAATGAGTGCCGCAGCGAGCGAGGAAATTGTAAATAAAAGAGGAAAAGTCAGCTCGCCAGTATGGCAGTTTTTTGGATATTATAAGTCTGACCGTAGTCAGACCAATGTCGTCTATAAAAAGCTTTTACAAGCTAGTGAACTTCCTAGCACTAAATTCTTAGGTTTCTCTATGTTTATATTTAACACTTTGCACTATTTTATTACATTTTATTAAGCATTCCTTACATTTTCTTTGATTTTGCACCTTAAATGTTAAGAGATAATTGTTAAGTGTTCATTGTGAATTTAGACTTATGTTTACATTTTAATTATTTGAGTTTTCCATGGTTGTTGACATTTATGTCTTAATAACTGAGGGGATTATGATCAGAGGAAGGTTAAGTTTAAAATAAAAATGTTTAAATGTAATATATTTTTCTCCTGGTCCTTATTTTAAATGGGTCATAAAAAATATCAATAATTATCGATATCGACCGATATGAAACACTGATATCGTGATACAGTTTTCAGCCATATCGCCCAGCCCTAACTGAGATGTTCTTTTTCTTTTTTAGTATCATGAACTCTTTGGTGATTGTTCTCTTCCTTTCGGGGATGGTCGCTATGATCATGCTCAGAACGCTCCATAAGGACATTGCTCGATACAATCAGATGGACTCTGTGGTAAGTCCAGCCCTGTCACATGTCATTTTCTGTTATATGTAATCAGATTTCTCATGTGACCTTATTTTGTGTTTCACATGTAGAGCAACATTTTTGTCTGCCAGATAATAGACCTTTATGTTTGCAAACGTTTATAGTCCATAGTGTTCATGCTGTTTGGTTTGTTAGTTAACCTAATAACTTAAAAATAAAATCTGTTCCTCCAGGATTATGCGAATTTTGCGATTGGAAAAATGCTAAATAAAGCTGCCAAGACAAAGCTGAAATAATGTTTCAAGCTGCCACAAATATGGCAGCTTGAAACATTTAGACTTTGTTATAGATTTTTTGCAAAATGTGAACTAATGCCTGGCTCACACTACAGGATTTTTAGCCCGATTTTCCTCTCCCGAGAATCAGAGCAGAAATCTTGTCGAGCACCTCGATCGGTCCCTATGTTCGGTGCAGATTATCTCGTAATATGAGGCGTTCACAGATCGAATCTTGCACCTCCCGATCTGCTCGCACAAAATCTGGGCCACCCCGATTAATATCAAACATGTTTGATATGATGATGACGGCTATGATTACGTCAGTACATTCACAATAGCCAATAAGAAAAGTCTACAAGGAGACGGAAGTGACGAACATTTTGAAATGGCAACCGCAAAACCTGTAGTAAGTTGGACTGCAGAGATGGAGGAGCAACTTGTTGAGATGTGGCAACAACATGATTGTCTGTTTAATGTGTCATCAAAGCTTAAGTAACGATACAGCAAGTTGTCGCGCTACAGTATCCATTTCGTTTACATCCGCTTTTCCGCGTCTCCTCTAGATCACGTGAGGCGCTCCCTCTGGCACGATAATCTTAACAACATCTTGTAGTGTGTGATGCTCCGAGAATTTCAAATCTTGTAGTGTGTGCATGTTTAAGATTTGAGGGTAAGATAATCTGCAAAGATTCTCCTTATGTGTGTGCTGCAACCAGATTTCATAATCGGTTAGGATTTTAAAAATCCTGTAGTGTGAGCCAGGCATAAGATGCTTTGTGTGATGTCTGCACATTGCACAGTCCTCCGAAGCCCTCTTTAAAGTAAGATTTTGTAATAGGTCATTATTAAAAAACAGTGACTTTCTGACCCTTCAAATTCTTAAAACCAATATTCTTTTGCACGATGATATACCATTAAAAAATGATAACTTAAATCTTGTTTCTCATTTTCTTATTTTATTTAATATTTTATATGCATTTGATTTTCAGTCATTTTCATAACACCAGTGACAATAACACCAGACAAATTAAGTGAAAGTGAAGGTTCTGACCAATTCATTCCAGTTCAGATTCCAATAAAAAAAAAAAAAATCAATTCACAGACAAAATGTATTGTGACTGTAGTGAGTAATCCCTAAATGAAGAAAATATTTAAATAAAATGTTTTAAAAAAAACGTCACCTTCACTTATACAAAACAAGTTCGGATACGAAAAACGCAACACGTCTGTCCAGTGTGCATTCACTCAGCATGTTCTGAGAAACAAACGTGTTTCTCCGGTTTGTTACCTTCATTACTGAAAACGGCAGCGGAATGTAATTAATTTTAATGAGGAAAGACGCTGTTATTATAGGATCCTCTCTCAACGCTTGCCATGTGCCGCACCAGAACGGTTTTCGGAACCGAAACTTATTCATTGGGTGTGTTGCTGGTTCTTTTATTAAAACCGGTTCCTATTCCTTTTAGGAACCGGTTCTTGGTTCCCAACCCTAATGGTGACCTATACATTGAAATTTGACCTCTGGATTTAACCCATCCAGTGAATAGTGAGCAGACACACTCAAGTCATGAACACACACACCCGAGCAGTGGGCAGCTATCACTGCAGTGCCCGGGAAGCAAATGGGGGAATTTATTGTTGATTCAAAATTAACAGTGGTTCAGTTCGCCCTTGCTAAGTTTAGACTTGCTTTTTACTTGCTTTTTCAGGAGGATGCTCAGGAGGAATTCGGATGGAAGCTTGTTCATGGAGATGTCTTCAGACCTCCCAGGAAAGGCATGCTGCTTTCTGTGTTCCTGGGCTCAGGGACCCAGATCTTCATTATGACCTTTGTTACATTATGTAAGTATATGGAGAGCTGATCAATGACAAAATTTAAGCCCTAAAGGCTTTCAACAATTACGTTTTTCCTCATGATTAAAAACTTTGGTCCACTGTAAATATGAATGGCTCTTCAAGTAACACAGGGTTCCTAACTAGCACTGTGAGGGTATAGTATGGTTGTCTTTAGCACAATATAAATAACATTGTGTGGCTAAGTGGAACATGTGGTTAGAAAGCAGAAACAGATTGTTTTCAGTTTTCTGCACTGCTGCTCATTAGCAATGCTTTACCATTACTAAATCAACAGCACCATAGTTAAAACATTTGCATGCTTGCAGTAGGGTTGTAACCGTATACCGGTATTATGAGCTAACATGATGCTAGCATGGTTTAAGCACAATGCTAGTATGCTTTAATATGATGCTTGCATTATTAAGTGTAATGTTAGCATGATTTACTATGATGCTTGCATGATTTAACATGATGATCAGTACTCAGCATCGCTTTGATGCTTTCAAAGCTAGCAACACTAACTAGATGAAGAAATTGTAATTGGTGCATGCCATAGCCAATCTCGGATGTTAACATGATGCTAACCTTATGCAACATTGTATTGCCTTTGTTAGTAATCATGATAAAATGACTCTAAATGGTACTCACAGTATTTGCGTTTAGTGTAAAGTTAGAGAAATAATCAGCCAGGTGCACATACATCCTTCCTGACATGACTGCTTGATTTTTTTTTTTTAAGTCAAAGTAATTTTATTGATTTCACCCATATTAATTAAAATATCATTTTAAAAATATATCTTTGTTTTTCAAAGCCAAAGTCACAGATATGGAACATTGGGGTGGGTAAATGCAGCCAATCTTTTATTTTTGCTTTAACTATTAATTTATGTTACACAAATTTTTTACTTGACTTATAATCAGTTCCAGTATCCCTAATGGGACATTTTTAGGATCATTTTACTTAAAAAGTAGCAATTAGCTGAAACTACAAGTACTTAAGTGTAATTTGCAATAGCTGAAACAGTAAACCTCAACAGTTGGACAGGCGCTCTTTTGCTGCATCTGCACCTTTAAAATATCATGTAATGGAATTTATATGGGCATTGTTGAATTTTTAAAGATACTAAGTTCAGACAAAATTGCACCCTCAGATGACCACATACTCCACTTTTCTTTTGGTAGTTTTCGCATGTTTGGGTTTCCTGTCTCCTGCCAATCGTGGAGCTCTAATGACATGTGCAGTTGTACTGTGGGTGCTGCTGGGAACTCCAGCGGGTTATGTGGCCGCCCGCTACTACAAATGTAAGTACACACCAGGGTTTGACATATAACTCCTGTTTCTTCCTCTATTATAGCTGCCTTTAGTTTGTTAAAACTTGGTGGTAGGAGAGTCCTCTACATAGACATGGAGGTATATACAACCCTTTAACTTTTTTCCTAGTTGTTTTCTTTGGCTTTTACGAAATACAATAGAAAGTACTATTCCTATTACTATTAATTACTATTACTTCCGCTCAACCTGCCATTGAGCTGATATCTGTTGTAAAACCTTCTATTAAAAAGCCACAAGCAGCCATTATCAGGGTGCAAGCAGGTTTAGAAAAATGAGAAAAAGAGCCTTAGCAGGACAGTCTTCAAGAAATTGCCCAAAAGTGGACCTACAGCCAATACCTGTTGAACTGAGTCCTAAATTAATTTATCTGGTTTACTGTACACAATAATATGGCAATTGAAGTATATGTATACAGCTTCAATAAACCTAACTTATAAACTCATAAATAATATGAATTAGTTACATGTGCTGCAATGTGAAGTAGTGAGTGTACAGCTTGTGTAACACTGTAAATTTGCTGTCCCCTCAAAATAACTCAACACACAGACATTATGTCTAAACCGCTGGCCACAAAATTGAGTACAATGTCCAAATTAGACCCAATTAGCCATTTTCTTTCCCCAATCGTTAGTGTTACAAGGTCTCAGGTGTGAATGAGGAGCAAGTGTGTTAAATTTGATGTTATCGCTCTCACTCTCTCATACTGGTCACTGGAGGTTTAACATGGCAACTCATGGCAAAGAACTCTCTGAGGATCTGAAAAAAATTATTGTTGCTCTACATAAATATGGCATAGGCTATAAGAAGATTGCCAAGACCCTGAAACTGAGCTGCAGAACGGTGGCCAAGACCATACAGCGGTTTAACAGGACAGGTTCCACTCAGAACAGGCCTCACCATGCTCGTCGTCATATCCAGAGATCCAAATAGATTTATTTGGTCTTAATCAAAGCCAACATGTTTGGAGAAAAGCCAACACTGAATTCCAGGAAAAGAACCTCCTCCCAACAGTGAAGCATGGTGGTGGAAATATGAAGGTCTGGAGCTGCTTTTCGGCCTTCGGGCCAGGACGACTTAATATTATTCAGGGAAGCTTGAATTCTCTGCCATCCGTCAGAGAGCTGAAGCTGGGCCGAAAATGGGTGATGCAACAAGACAATGACCCTAAGCATTCAAGCGAATCCACCAAGGAATGGTTTAAAAGAAAGAAGGTTCGCACTGTTGACTGACCTAGTCAAAGTTCGGATTTCAATTCACTTGAAATGTTGTGGCTAGACCTGAAGTGGGCGGTACATGCCAGATGTCCTTCCAACCTCTCTCATCTGGTTGTGCAAAGAGGAGTGGGCAAAAATCCCAAAGATAGATGTGAGAGATGTTTGGTTGAAGTAATGGCTGCTAAAGGAGGTGCCACAAGCTACTAAATAAAAGGGTTCACATACTTAAGCACAAGTCAAATTTTCAGTTAAATAATGACAATATTTACCTTTTTTGTTTGTGTCCATCATTTGGAAATCTGCTTCACAAATTGGTGTTTAGATGTACATTTTATTTATTTTTTATTTTTTACACAAAACGATCATGTCTGAGGGGTTCACAGTCTTTATTATCTATCTATCTATCTATCTATCTATCTATCTATCTATCTATCTATCTATCTATCTATCTATCTATCTATCTATCTATCTATCTATCTATCTATCTATCTATATATATATATATATATATATATATATATATATATATATATATATATATATATATATATATATATATATCTATATCAACTCTAAAAAAAAAAAAGTTGTAAGTTAGTACTCCATTTGTATCTTCAATAACTTGCATTGTTAACTGATGAGCTCTTTCTCTTTTTGTTTAGCTTTTGGTGGGGAGAAGTGGAAGACCAATGTTCTGTTAACAGCATTTCTCTGTCCAGGGTGGGTAAATGGATTCCAGTTTTATTTTGCCTTTAATTAATATGTGATGTTGTTTAGGTGTTTCATTTTGAATCAGAATTTTTAAGGATAGTGTTTCTTAAACTTTTCAAATCAATCCACCTTTGATAAAATTATTTATTCTAATAACCACCTACTAACCGCCATAGAAAATCACATAAATAAACACAATTACATTTAAAATAGAACTGTTTCTCATGATTAGATACATCTCAATCTTTATTACTAATAATACAAGCATTTCAAACTGTTTTAATTTTTTTATATACCAGCTGTTTTAAAACTATATAATGTATATTGTTCCCCAAGATACTCGGCAGTACCAGTGCACCCAAACATCTGTAGTGCACTGTAAACAGGGTTCTGTAAACGAGTTACAGATGTGTCCTTTAAGAATGTTTTTCAAGTGGATTCTGTGATTTCACGGGATGCCATGTGGTAGCGCTTATTTTATCATGTATGTTTTATCAGGTGTAATAATAATATTACAAAAGTTTTTTGCAGTAAGAATAACCAATGTTATGTTATCAACTCAAAAATTCAGACTGCACTCCGCCCACTTCTGTGATTGACAGCCACACTCTACTATCCACCTTATTTTCGAAAGCAGAAGTAAACGATACTTCCTTTCTGGTTTGAGACTTCCGTTTTATTAGCTGGCTGGTTAAAAACAATGCTGTGGGATCAGGTTTAAAACATGATTAAAAATAGTTATAGGAAATATTTTCCACACCTGCGATGTATAACACAATGTAAGGATGGTGGCCAGATATATCATATGACAATATATTTATTTATTTTGTATTTTACTGGAGCATAATGGCCTAACCACTTTTCAGTGAAAAGATGATCTTCTGTCGGTCTTCCGTAAACAAAGTGGAATGATGAGCTCAAGATGGCGGTGCCCATATTTACGCCAAAAACAAGTTGGATATGATCACAGATTCAATCGTACAGAGTATTCAACTTTTAAGCACAATGTGTGTTTATTCATGTCACATTCACTCAAACGATCACATGACTACAAAGAATAAAGGATTTACCACTAAAGAGAGTATATACATGATTAAATAGTGAACCTCCGGGAACCCCCTGCCTCTGATGTGCATTTCCCAGGAAAGCCGCTTGGGCATGTCCTGGCTTAAAGTCGGCTTTGACTTCTAGGAACTCTTTTAAACAGAGTTTTCCACCTAAATAATGCACTTACCGCATTATATTATTATTATTATTCATTATATTATTTAAATGAAAAACAGTCCGTATTGACATCACTAGGACGTTGGTTTAGAAATAAACAATCCATTTTTCTCTGACACCCTTTATAAGCTCGTGGAAAGACACTTGTTTTCCCAAAGCCAAGTACAGCACTGTCATCTTACTGCCATCACAATCCTATTGTGAGTTAAACAAGTCCCTGGTCTGTTGCACTATGAGGACTGTGTGTTACTGCTCATCTGAACAACAGTGGACGGAGCCAACAAAGTAATTGGTCTTTTTCTAACAGACAGCTACCTATGTAGAACCAGGCTGCAAACTGAAACAGCTTGCTGGATTGCACAGTTTTAGACTCAGACAGCTGGCTATGTGTTTTCATTTCAGCTTTTCTGAGCTGGCATACTAAATGCAAAAAAGCTGAAAAAGTAAAAAAATTACCTTTTTCCCTTTTAAACACAATAAGACATCTCATCTCATTTTAAACATATAATAAATCATATTTTTTTAGAAAACCTATTATTTAATGATTGTTATTAATGCATCACTGATGGTTGTTTTCGGATACTAATGTATTCAACTTAAACATTCATATAAGTTATTTATCGCTGTGGCGCTCTGAAAGAAACCTTCATACACATGGTAAATAGATTTGCGTAGTATTCCTCCTGTTGGATATAGTCACTTACATTATAAAATGTCAAGTTAACAACATCAGAAAATGTTGTTAATGCTATGTTAAATATGTATTGTAGTAATATGTAAGCATTAAAGATGTAAGCTCACTGAATTCCTCAGTTTATATTAAAACACAAAGTAAATACAAACATTGAACTCTATATGCAACCCTGTAATAAAACAACTGTTAATTACCAGTATTTATGTCTCACATATGATACTGAATAGATGGAGTAACAAAGCATATTAAAGAAGGTGGGATTTTTGCACTTTGTGTACACACTCCAAAAATGTAATTCAACACTGTTGCACCTTTTGTATTGTGTTTTAGACAATAGAATACACATATTAAAGCCATATGATAATATAAGCACTACACTACTTGATCAAATGTGCATGACAAGCATGTAAGCTAAGCAAAACATAAATGTTTTATTTTGTTTGAGCAGTACAGAAACAATATAGCTAAAAATGGCTTGCAAACAATGTGTTCTGCTTCTTGTTGTAATATGCTTTTTAGAGAGGTTCACAGATTCGCTGGCCAAGCATTGGCTTTAGTACATGACATGATTGAGAATGAAACACGACTGACCCCTACTAATCGCAGGATTCTTTTCTTCGGGATGCACATTCTCAATAGCCCCATCTGTATGTTCCAAAAAACAATTTTTATTTAAAAAAACATGGAAAATCATTTTTGCCCAAACAGCCTAGAGAAAGTCAAGTGTTTTACTCTTTTGCTTTGAGATATTGTATGATTTCATGTGATCTGTATTTTGTATTTGTGTACTCTTCTAGGGTGGTGTTTGCAGATTTTTTTGTAATGAATCTAATTTTGTGGGGCGAGGGTTCATCAGCAGCCATGCCTTTTGGCACTCTTGTGGCCATCCTGGCTCTGTGGTTCTGCATCTCTGTGCCTCTTACCTTTATTGGAGCATACTTTGGCTTTAAGAAAAGCGTAAGCTTTCTTTACTGTCTCTACATTTGAAATTCATTTTTGTCATATCATTTATCCATTTATCATATCCCTCAATCATTTCATTTATTTATTACATTATCACTATTTATTTTACATGTGATATATATTGATCTATTTTGTACTGTTGTAGGGGATTGAACATCCTGTGCGGACCAATCAGATTCCCAGACAGATTCCAGAGCAGTCCTTTTACACTAAACCTTTTCCTGGCATTGTCATGGGTGGAATCCTGCCATTCGGATGCATCTTTATTCAGTTGTTCTTCATTCTTAACAGCATCTGGTCAGTACTTATGTCTAAATATGTGTTATTGTTTAATACACCACAAACAGAACAAGAAACAATCTATTCTACACTGTAAAAACTAAAGGATCCTAAAATAACTATTTGGGGTATTTTGATATCAAATGAATCCTCTAAATGTTTGTTCCTTGTGTGCACGGAACAGCAGTCACTCCCGCAGTTCGCAGTTTTAACCATAGCAACATTTTGGCCATCTTGCAGCTGTTAACAAGCAACATGAATTTCAAAACATTAACCTGTTTGGTATCTGCTATTTCTGAAAGTAATAATAACAATAAAAGACTCTCTATGTTCACGAAAACTGAACTACAGTTTTCAACAAAACGCAGCGTCTCAAGACCTGGCAACAGTGTATGGTGGCTAAAAGCAACTTTCCCCATCTCAAAATGTGTAAAAGATATGTGATATCTTGTACCGTGCATACCAAAGAGAGACGACACCTGAATCTCTGATGTGTGTTTAAATACGTGATTAACAACTAGTTTTTCTGTTAGGTTCTGTACAGACTGCAAAGAATTTCTGTAAATGCAGTTGTCGCACTGTAAAAACTAAAGGAATCCTCAAGGAACCATTTGAGGTTCCTCACACTACCACACCGGCGGAACCGTCAGGAGGACCTTGAGCCACTTTTTTTTTACAAAGAGCAGTTCTCTGAGGAACCATTAACAGTCTTGGCAGTTCTTGCAGAAACTTTAGGGATCCTTTAGGCACGCCGGTGTGGCAGTGTGCGAAACCCCAAATGGTTCCTCGAGGATCCTTTAGTTTTTAGAGTGTACTACCTGTATTTTTAGTAGTTAATTCAGTAGTAGAATGCGGTTGCCACTCCCGTAAAATACTTAACTGTGTGTGTACAGAACAGGATTAAGCACTAAAAGGTGAACAGACAACCGATTTTAGCTGCAGTATGTACCAAAGTGGCCAAAGTACAATAAATGCACAAACTTTTGTCTTGTCGACAGTACCATCCGTATCATTGTTTTGTATATAAATTTTAAAACTGGTATTTTTGCAGGTCTCATCAGATGTATTATATGTTTGGCTTCCTTTTTCTGGTCTTCATTATCCTGGTCATTACCTGTTCAGAGGCCACCATCCTCCTCTGCTACTTTCATTTGTGTGCTGAGGTGAGAATACATACAGTATGTATGTGAATGTGTATATTGTGTATGGACGAGCCAAGTTTATTTGTTTTCTGTGTGTTTTGTTTTGCAGGATTATCACTGGCAGTGGCGTTCCTTCCTGACCAGTGGATTTACAGCCATCTATTTCCTGGTTTACGCCATCCACTACTTCTTCTCGAAACTGCAGATCAGTGGACTAGCCAGCACCATTCTTTATTTTGGTTATACCATGATTATGGCCCTCATCTTCTTCCTCTTCACAGGTCTGTGTAAATAAGCATTAAGGAGGTCTTTGTTTGTTTGTTTTGTTGTTAAGTGTTAACAGCCCATGGCTCAAGGAAAGCAACATGAAGATAACTTGTTTTTATGATGTCATCAGTTTAAACTGTTATGCAAGCGAGGTGTACGAATGTATTTGTATTGTGCTGTTGAAGTGTTGAAATGCTAAAAAGAAAACAAACAAATGGGAAGAACAAACAAAAAAGAACAAGCCCCAAACAAAAGTTCCATGAGCTTAAGTTTTATGCCTAGTCCTGGTGTAATCAAAGCCCTGTCTGGAAAACCCCTCAGTGTTTTAAATACGATGTTGTAGTAATTTGTTGTGATGTAAGTAATCTGCATTTTCTTCATCTTCTATTTTTTTTTCCAGGTACAATTGGATTCTTTGCCTGTTTTTGGTTTGTCACCAAGATCTACAGTGTGGTCAAAGTGGATTAAATTAAACCTTTAGATTACACTGAACTCTTTTTCCAGTGTGAGATCCCAGAGCCTGGTAAACTAGAACTCTGAATGCTGTTTAACTTAATATGTTGCTTTTCTCCTGAAACATAATCAACACTACAAATTCCATGCATCTTGCTGTGTACAGTTCATGAATTAGTAGTGCATTTTCAACTGTTTAAAGAAATCAACCCATCAGCAGGAAGTGAATATATAGCGAAATTGACATTGGCCATTGAAAATTAGATAAGTAATTGTGCTTTAAAGTTGTCACTTGTAAATATTACTTTCTTCTTTTGCATACATCACAGAGATGCTAGCTCAAGATTGTCATTAAATCTAAGGTGTTCCAACTATGCTTTTGTAAATATTTTTTCTCTTAAATGCATAAGAAAATTGAGTTTAAAAACAGACTTTGCTCTTTAAGTGGATTAAAGAGGCTTGTGAATTTTCTTTTAATCCTGTACAATTTTTGCTCATGTGATTATTTGTGTACAACCAGTGGGGGAGGGTTTGCCTTGTATTTTCTTTGGTCTTATTATTGCACTTATTGTTTTCTCACATTTATATTAATCTTTGCTGTGTTTATGACTCAACTCATTGTGTTCCCCATTATTACTAAGCAAAATCATGAGATTGTATTTGTATTTATGCACTGTATACATGTGCATTCATAAATATGAATTAGCTTTATTGGCCTGCCTAATACTTTTTTGCAACAAGCAAAGCAAACCTAACAATCTAATTATCTCCAAAAATGTTTGTTTATTTGTTTTAATGTGTTTGGCAGATGTCTGGGTTGAAAAATTAGCTTTCCCCAAACATTTTGTAAATGTATTTTATTTTTCCATAATATGTAACATTTGTTTTTACATTAGAGTGGTGTAAGGGTACAGCAGTGATAATGACCAAGAATGAGACCAGTGCAAATTATACTGTTTTACAATAACTTTATTACTCTATAAAAATGGCCATTTTCAAAATTGCCTAGTCACTGTGCACAACATTGGGGGTACTGAGCAGTGGTAGTGTCCAACGTCACTGTCTAAATGAGTCAGAACAGCTATCAACCTCAATATATTCAGTTTAGTTCTAATTTAGTCGTATATCACTTTTGTACTATTGCAAAGTAGATTTACAATAAATGCGTGTTAGTGCAGACACTAGAGACAGGAGGAAACGAGCAAATTACAAAATATATAAGATTACAGATGGTATTCAACAAGAATGCTACATCTGCCACCGCAATTACCACCTTAGCATTTGTGTCAACGTGCATTTGCTACTCTACTGCTTGTGGCAGTATCATTCAGACTTTAACTAAGCTTATTGTATTCCAGTTTTGTTGTTGTTACTAGAAGCAAGCTCCTCACACAGCTCCATGCCACTTTGGGAAGGAGCCAGAGACCAGCAGCTGATTTGTATTTAAAGAGATACACACTAAAAACAGCCTGTTATTGCTCCAACCTAAAAATTGACATTTAGAGCGTGGTATAATAAATTATTTGTGGTGAATTAAACTGAAAGTTTAAGTCATTCTGTGGACCTTTAAGTATTAGGTCTTGTTTTCTGAAATAAATAATCTAATCTGAGTTTATGCTTAAACAAAAATAAATTCTTACAATGTTGAACTGTAAAAAAAAAATAATCTTGAAATATAGCTGCAAGCAGCAATGATGAGACCTCTGCACCACCCCCACGTGGTGCCTCTCAGAATACAATGCACAGTGGGCAAGTGCACTTTTAAAATTTTATTGGACTATTTTAAAGAATGTTGTAAATTTAGAATAATGTTAGTGTTACTTACAATAGTTTATAATGTGCATGGGATCAACACGATATCAGTCATCACGGTTAATATTAGTGTTACTGACGCTGGTTTATTTGACACATGCAAACTACAGCCAACACAAGCGAACCTTGAATGAAAAAACTAAACATTGATGCTGATGTTTCTATCAATCACAGAGCTCACATACTCAAGCAGATTTTGCACACTGTAAAAAAAGGCTAAACTCAACTCAGTCAAGTCATCTTGTTGCACTGAGCACGTTCAATTATATTAACATGTAGTGTCAAGTTTGTGTATTAAACTAGACACTATACATTGACAGCTTAACTTAGTTAATGCAACAAGTTACCATGACAGGGTTAATTTTAAAATGATTACAGTATAATGTTTGTTGTAGAAATGGCTACCAGGGCCCCTAATATAACTCGTGTTAAAGACACTGTGTACAATGCATCTGGGATTTGAAACGATAAAATAAAAAATAAAACTCTTCAAACCAAATTGTATAATCAGATGTAGATAGACTAGACAATGACAAAATAATCCGTGAATGATAAAATTGCATCACTAAATTTCTAAAAATGAACATATACTATAACAATAATTTGTCAATAATAATATACAGTGCTTATATGAATGGCAACCTGTACATAAACACAAAAGAGCAGCATTTATGTGATCTGTATGTGACCTATACATCTATAATATTGATATATAGTAAGGCTATGTCAAAGACTCAAATCGTAGTGAAATTAATAGTTGAAATCAAACTTTGACGCTCATTATTTTGTCATTACATTTTGGGCCACATATTTAAACATAATACAACTGACTCGTCATGTACTAGTTTAGGTATGTCCAAGTTCAGCCCTGGGGGCTGTGTCCTGCAGAGTTTAGCTCTAACCCTAATCAAACACCTGAACCAACTAATCAAGATCTTGCTAGGCAGATTAAAAACTTTCAGGCAGGTGTGTTGAGGACCTAAAGAATAGTTTATCAGAATAGACTTTAGCCTATTATGATACTCAATGATCAGCCAATTTCACATGTATTTTAGGTACTTTCAAAACACTCAAAATTATTCAAATTTGTATTTAAATACATTTTTTCCACACATATTTGGTATGTTATTTTGATACATTTTTAGCAAGGTATTTTGTTTTTTAATTTCAAATATATTTTTATGTATTTTTTATGCCCATCTCTGCCAGTGGCAATAGATCAATTGAAACACCTGATTTCAATAATTAAGTGGTCCGATAATTTTGTACATATGTGTGTGTTTAAACACAGTTAAACAGTGCTTATATACGGGATGTGTCTGTACTTGCATCTAAAAAGAATTCAACTATGTTTATTAGTTACACATTAAATTGTTTTCACTTTACTGACAACATGGTGTAATAAAGTCACCTTTCATATTGAATGACATTGTTTTAATAAAACAAAAAACCACAAAGAACAAGAGTACTGAACCAGATATCACTAAAATGTTTAAAATAAATTTTGACCAACAACGGGAACATACATTTGATACATTTCTTTTGCATTTGTGCATTTTCAGTACCCACTGTATATCTCACCTCATTATACATTCAACAACTGCTGTTCACAAATCAGACATTACAAGAAATTCTCTAAAACAAATGTAAATAAGAAAATTCAGTAATTCAGTATATTTTTTGTCTTCGAATACTGAAACCTCAGACAGTATTTTCCACAGGCTTGCATTTCCAGAATCTATGGCTCTGTGGTTTGTTGAAGCAATTCTGCAGCACTGATTCCAAAACAGAGTTTTATATGCGTGTTCTGAATTCTGTACTTTTGGACCACACTCATTGATCTCAAGAAACACATAGTTCTGCTTGTGTGCCGAGCTGTTGGGCTGCAGAGCCTGAATTAGACCTCTTCTGACCACTGGACTGGCTGGAAGACATTTTCTTTCTAAGAAGCCGCAAACTGAGTTGCATTAGTTCATTGTCAACCACTGGAGCACTGGTGTAGATTTGTTTGCTTGTGCCCTGTATGAGTACAGAGAAATACAGATGCATTAAACCACACACTTGGACTTTAATGTAACACTTCTTATTTGTGTTAGTTAATATTACTAATTACACCAAAAGTACTTTAAAATATTAGTGTAAAAGTGGAATTATTTGTACTGCTTCTGACATAAAATATTACTGTTCCCAATCTCAGTGAGCTGCCTCTCTGCTTTCTCTCTAAAAACTCATAGTCATCTACCTTAAGTAGCATTCAAACTGAAATGAAACCAAATGTATTCCTTTTGGTAATAATGGTAATAATCATAAAATGATTATAATATTATTGTTATCATTATGAGCACAAAATTACAGCAAACCAAACATTTAGGTAATAAATTTTTAATTGGATAGACCCATTTTCATGGTCGATTTAGTAGTGAATAATAAGTATATTTTTAAATCAATACTTCCTTTTACCCACCATCTTGAAAAGTTTTTAACTTAACTTGCAATGCATGTAGTATTTCCTTATTAGTTTAAGAATGCATGCAATAGTGCATTAGTTCATCATCATAATTTGTTCCATTTTTAAATACTGTATTAAAATCCATCTAGGTAGGCAGCTTACTATGTTTTAAAACACAGCCTAATTTCCAAACATTTTCAGATAGTCCAGATTACAAAACAATCATCCCCCAATGTAACACCATATAATCACCTTGTCATTTTTTAGAAGCTGTCTGCGTATGGCAATGTCCCGCGAGCACACAGTGCCTTGCAGCAATGGTCAAAACTCCTCAGCAGGTTGGTCCTTTCCATTTTTCTTTTGTATGCACCCATGTTTAGAGCTCCTAGATCATGCTCTAACACTTTATCAGCATCTAGGAAACACAGATTGTAAGAATATTTGAGTCAAATCCTTTTTCTGTTTTGAAACCTAAAGTTTTACCATTGGGTACATTTAAAGTCAATTGTATTTATGCCCACCACAGTTAGCACCGTAATGCAATGTCCTACAGTATATCATTCCTTCCCTTTTAGTCCATTTCAGTGCATGATGGATTGACATGCATGATTTAAAATGATGACACATACTGACATGTTTCATACGATAACTTCCGAATCTTGTCCTTACACATCAACACTCAGAATGCAAAGATATGCCTGTTCAATGTAAAGGTTTGGGGCTGGTTTTCTGTCTCCTTTTTTTATATCTTAATCTATTTTATATATAAATGTAGCTTTCTGCACAGTTTATTTTTGCCTCTCTAAAGGGGTTTAGAGATTTGTCTTCTAAATAAAAAAGGTACATGGATAGTTGACAAATGTCTGTCCTATTACGCGAGACAAAAATGTAGAAAACACATTTAACAATTAAGATACATTTTTCTCATCCTATTTGTAACTCTAGCAATGAAGATAAATCTCTCATGTTTCTATGTTTTTGCTGCATAGGACACAGTCAAATATTTATTTGTCAACTACCCACATAATAAATGTAAAATGTAAATAATGCAATAGTCTTCCTATTTATGTCCAGGATTCATCTTAAGTGGAGACACACAAGCTGTGGTTCAGTAGCGCCAAAAATGCTTAATATTAACAAGATGCGCCACTGCCATTACTATCAATTGGTTGGATTAAAATGCCACTAAAGTAAACAAAAAAAAAAATATATATATATATATATGATCCGAAATATGTTATTTTATTTGAATTTTTTGGATTTCTATATCTGCCATCCCCCATTCAAATAGATGGGACTGTTGTATTGCCTTCGTAAACTGACTTTGATAGCACACATAAAACGTGTTATATGTGAAAGCACATACAGCAGGTGCCGCTTCAGCACCGCATACGCACCACAAACGGAGTACTGAGAACCAGGTATTATACCACAGTAGTTAAAATAAAATGACCGGAATAGAAAACATTTCACACACAGTATAACTCTTATGAAAATGGTGTCTATGCTAATATTAGTTTCTGCTGTTCAACTGTGACATCCTTAGGTTATCCTTCAGGACACCAGAGGACTGACTCGGTACCCATAAAGCCAGATATTCATGTTTATTACTATGTCATTACGAATGATAATTTTAGGATAATACTGCCAGGGTACCCACTCTTTCTTAAACACCAGATACAAGTAATTTGAAGGATTTTTAAAGCACCATTAAATTTATACCAAGCACCTATTTAAACATAATAAAGTGGGAACATAAGATTAAAGATAAAAGTAATGTTTATGAAATTTACATTAAAAATAATTAGGTAAGTAAAGATCTACCAGGAAAACCAACAAAAGGATGGTGAACAATCGTGTATTCAACTTTTTAGTTCATACTTTGCTGATCAGCTGATTTGATTATTCATTGGCGAGTGTCATTTATGTGGTCAATGTGGACAGACAAGTTGACTGTCATAAAATCTTGTCACAGTATGGCTGGGTAGGACACAGTGTTACAGTTTTACAGTTAAAGGTTGACGCATTTCCTCAATTTCTTAATTCATAATCTTCTGTAATTATTCACCTTTAAAATCTTCCAACTCTCTGGAGCACACCTCCTTAACTCTGGCAAGCAGTTGAGGTCCAGCCAAGTTTCTGGACACTCCTGCTTTAAGAAGCACAGCCCCTGGTGTGAATTTAAGCAGTGCAGCCCCAGGAGCTCTGGACTCTTGTTTTTGCCTGGGTATCAAACTGGACCAGTCTACATCAATCACATCCACAGGCCCTGAAACAAACAAACAAAAACATTGGCATGGTGTGTGAATAACAGTTGGGATATTAAATGGCATTTTAAGATTGTTGTTAGCAGCAAACAATAGTAATCTAGCCATTAAATAATAAAAGGGGAAAAGACCCCACTCTCCCTTCAGAACACTTTCCATAGTCATGCCTCCAAATGCATGAAGACATTTGCAAAACATCACTTCATGCATGACCAGATAGAGGAAAAGCTTTTTGAATTTTACCTTAAATTCATCCTAACTTTAAGCTAACAGGACTGTCGCTATGATGGAATTTCACTTCATTTATATTAGGTGCCAAAGAAACAAGCTCTATTGTTACGCTATTGTTCTATTGTTATTTGTACTATATATTGTTAATTATATATTGTAATATTAAAGTTAATGTTGCCAAATTAATGAAAAAACATTAAGACCATTGGATATTATTAATGCACCAATGTTTAAAAAAAAGATGAAATGTGAAAAAAGCAAAAGCTGTGACACGCTCCATTACTCCATAACAACTTGGAACAATAAATCTATGTTTATCCCACCACTTAGCAGGCAAGAGCACAAATACATAAACCATTGCAGTAGGTAGTCGACCAGAATGTGCTCTCTGCTGCTGTGGTGCCTACTACAACCTACTCTATGTGGTGCGATTCATAAGCAAACAGAGCAGTCTGCACTCAAAGTGCTTCAGGGTTGAAGCAAAACTCCCAATACCAGCAGGAAGCAAAACTCCCAGTACCAGCAGGAAACAACTGAGAGTCCCTTGAGCAAGACACCTTACCCCCAATTGCTTTCCAGTGTGCCACTGGTCAGTTGTAAGTCGCTTTGGATAAAAGCGTCTGCTAAATGAATAAATGTAATTGTAACCTCTTGTTTAGAGCATTTCTACTCAATCAGTTATGAAACCACTGGTTCAATTCCACTTAGGACCGTACAGCTCACAGAACACAGCTCACTAAATTTTAGAACAGAGCTCCTGTGTGTTTACTGCTCCTGTTGTGATTAGTGTTACATACCAGAAATCTTTTCATCATCTTGCTGGTCATCCCTTTTCTGACTGTCTGCCAGAATCTCATCCAATTCATCATCACTGATTGGCTCATATTCCTCACCACCTGATAAAGAGTGTCCATCATCCCCCTTTCCATTCTCCTCTTCTGAAACGGCACACAAACACACAAATGTAACTCGTCATGTTCCTTCGTATCAGACTACAGTACGACACAATCAAAAAGGTGACTTGCCTTCAAAGCCATCAATTTTCTCAGGCTCAGAGGCGTCCCCTTGCAGGTTTGCGCTATCAACAGGCTTTTCCACGAGGACATCTCTTGGTAATACAGGCTCATACTCCACTCTTTCCATCTTCATCTCAGCTTTGCTCTTCGGTTCCCTGTGAGTTTGAAGAACAAATGGGAGAATCCTTTCCCGTTCTCTGTCTCTTTCACCACGGTCACGATCCATTTTGTCAAGTGACTGCCCTTCAGGTAATAGACGCTCCCTATCCCGCATGTCCCGCTCTCTAATTAGCTCTCGATTGCCACGGAGGAGAGGTTCTCTGGGCCGCCCACCCCACTCACGAGGTTCTGGTTCCCAGTCTCGCTGTTGAGTTTGTTGATTTTGCAGTTGGCGACTTTTCTCACGCTCTCGTTCCAACGGATCGCGATCTCTGTCACGTTCCCGACTGTCATAGGAACCGGCTCTAGAGCGAGCTTGACGCTCAGACTCTGGTGAACTGCGACGAGAACTATGACTTCGAGAATCTTGGCGGTCTGGGAAAGAAATTTATGTAAATTATTGCAACGACAACTAAACATTCGCCAAGTCATGGAAATATTTAGGTATTATTAAAATTACATTCCAATATGAACACTCCCACTACATAACTTGCAAGGCAGCTACGCAAGACAGTTCTTAAAGTTTCTGTAAGTCTCACCTGAGGATGTACTCCGGCTAGGTTCTCCTCTCCGGAGCTGATCAATTCTCGACTTCCTTTCTCCTCCAGTGTGATCACTGACAACAGCTCTGTCTCTCTCTTTATCCCTTTCTCGTTCTCTGTCCCATTCCCGTTCCCGCTCTCTGTCCCGGTCACGAGAGCTGGCACCTTGCATGCGTCCTCTACGAGACCTCAGTCCTTGCTGGCCCTCTTCGCGATGAGCTGACTCATTGGAGGGTGAGCGCAGTCTTCTTGATGACGTGCGGCTTTGATTGCTTCCCATACTACTGCTGTGCTGCTGTTTGTCTGTCTGCTGTGGTTTACGCAGCATATGCTGCGGCAGTAATGGCTGTAAAGGAAGCGACTGTATCAATACTGGGGGATCGGGAAGCAGGGGAGAAATGGGGGGGTCTTTATGGTCTCTGCCTCCACCACGCGCACCTCGTCTAGGGGGATGCTCAGACGAAAGGGTTCGCTCTGTAGGCCTCTCAGATGGTTGAGAAGCCAAAGACTCTCCTCGCTCTGGTACATCATCGTCAGACCAGTCACTGAAGTTGGCATCGGTTTTAGCTGTGAGAGAACCGTGTCCAGCAGTTAAGGCCCTTTGGGATACAAGGTCATCCTTTTTGATTGATGGGGGAGTATGTGGGCCACGGCGCCTTTTAATAACAGGGTGCTGGGTTACTAGCTCGTCCTCAGAGCCATCTGACTCTACACCACCCGAGCGTCTACGCTTTCTATCCAAGGCTTTCCTCTTGGTTATCTTGCGGGGGGAGAGGAGAGGCTGGTGGGCTTCTGCCACAACAGAGCAGGATGGAGGCTCAAGGTTACTTTGTTCCCCTCCCCCAGCTACCCCCTCCTCCTCTTTACGGTTCTTTTTCAAAGTTTTCTTTTGAGATTTAGTCTTTTTCTTGCCCTCCTCACAAACAGCAGAGAAAGGTTCTCTCTCCTCCATGGAGGCAGCAAGTCCAAGTGAAGCAACAGAAAGCTCTCTCTGTTCCTTTCCCCTCTTGGAGTCACTGATGCTTGTGCTAGCAGAACCTGAATCTGAAGCATGTTCCCCGCGACGCTCTGCTACTCTTCCTGCTTCTCTCTCACTGCGGGAATCCATCTCCTCGTGTCGGCCACGGCCATCTTGTTTATCACCACGATGGTCTGCATCTTTCCAGCGAGTGTGTTTATCATCAGCAAACAAGCGGGCAGGTGAGCGGGGAGTATCCTGAGGACGAACCACTTGACTCAGCAGTCTGTGTTTATCTCCTGTGGACAGAAAACAAACTTGACATTCGATTTGGACATTTAAATCGCACACAAAAGACACTTCACTTTCATGTTGTACTATAATTTTACATACTAAAACCATTCTTTCACATCACAGGAAAGCACCGGTACTGGCAAATGCTGCTTCTAGAGTCGCTTTACAAAGCTCTTGTTAACTGCATGTAAGAAATTGTTAACTGCACGTTGGGATCTTCTCGTCTTGAATATAATTCTAAAACTCAAGAGGACAGGCACAAAAATCCAGGTCCACTTACAATACTAGTAATTTATAGAAATAAGAGCATGTTTCACTTGTTCTCTGATATAAACTGGCAGTTAGGCTGTTGCTTGTCCTTTTACTGTAGGGGTTCATTCAGAAAACATTCTTTCACTTGAATTCTCAGTTGAACTATTACCTTTCTCATCAATGCTGTTGTAACCTTCACTGTCTGCAGGGCTTACATCTCGCCCTCTTTTAGGAGATGGCCGTGGACTAGGAGTGTTTTCTGCACGATGTCTCTTACGACTGCAAACACAGAGAGAATATAAGAAAAGAGAGAATATAAGAAAAGAGAGATGGCAAGGAGAGAATAAAACACCTGCAAATCTTGTATAATTGAAAAAAAAAATGTGACCAAACTCTGTTGTTCATGCGCTACGTTCTATTTCTGCTGTTCTTGCAGTTTTTAGTTAGATCTGATGTAAGGTTTCACGAGTTTCAGAGTATGTACAGGGTTTAAAAAAACTATTTTTGGAGAATAGTATTATCGAGCTGTCTCCCTTGTATTTATCTTTCTCATAAAGCTTTTCTGCCAGTGTTCTACGAGGTTTCTTATAGGGCTGTGCAATTGATTGAATTTTGATTTAGATTTCTGCTCTTTACGATAGCGAAACCTTTGCCCATTACAAAGCAGGAACTCTCTCGGCCTATATTGTCAACAAGCAAAGCTGTGTGTTTACCTGGTGGCATTTAAAAACCAGCCCGAGTGAAATGGTGAAAAGAGAGCAGCCACAAAAGCATTTGGTCAGTTTCAGAGTTTTGATTCGAAGATGCGGATCAAAAGATTTGTTACATGGTGGATTTGCACTGCTTGGTAAAACCACAAACCTTTTTAACCATTTAAAATTTCAAAATGATTTTTTGTTTTATGCATCAATGCAGAGTATTTTCTCACAGCATCACGATGCAACGCAAAAATGATTATATTCCACAGCTCTACGCATACTTAACGTGCGAGTATCGACGTGAATAGTACACAAAACATTATGGTGTCGGGCGTCTGTACAGGATCTTTACAGAATGTTTGTGAATGCAAGCGCAGATGCCGTAAAATGACTGGCAGTGTAAACATACAAAATCGAATGATCCATGACCCAGGACACCATTATCTGTGTATTTTACGGAATCTCTGTGTGAAAACGGCTTAAGAAAAGCACTAGGAAAATTAACTGAACTGAACAACAGCAAATACTTCAAATACAACTGACCACTAATCAAGAACACTAGTAAGCTGTGTAACTTACCCAATGTTCTTTCTCTCTTCTTGAGTTTCTCGACCAGAGCGATCATCTCGCGACTCATCCCTTCTCTCCCGTCTCTCCTCCCTCCCTCTCTCTCTTTCTTCCCAATCCCTCTGCCTTTCCCTCTCTCTCTGTTCCCTCTCTCGCTCCCTTTCCTTTCTCTCTCGTTCCCGCTCTCTCTCCCGCTCCTCCCTCTCCCTTTCCCGTTCCTCTCTCTCCTTTTCCCGCCCTCTTTCTCTTTCCTCTCGTTCTCTTTCCCTCTCTCTTTCACGTTCTCTCTCCCTGGCTCGCTCACGATCTCTTTCTGCCTCTCTTTCTCTTTCTTTCTCTCTTTCTCTCTCCCTTTCCCTCTCTTTTTCTCTGTCTCTGTCCTTCTCTCTGTCACGGATGCGATCATCTCTCCTTTCCTCCCCTCGATCGGTCCTTCGATCATCTCTCCTCTCGTCGCGCTCAAGGTCCTCTCCGCGGTTCTGTTGATGGCCAGGGGAAGATGCTCTTTGTTCTGTTGAAGAACACATACAGATGCAAGGATAAATCAACACCATGAGTTTCTGATGCCCTGCTCACCACTGTTTTAAAATAAAAAAGAAAACTGTCATCAATTCCAAACCAGAACATTTTTCATAAAAGACAAGTAAATATTAAAACAAACATAAACTGGTCCATACAACTTTTATTCCAAGTGTTCTGAACTCATACAAGTGACAAACGCTGGAAAAAAATTATCACCTCTTTCCCTGTTGTCACGGCGATCTCTCTCTGCATGTCCCACCCTCCTGTCATCTCTGCAGTGTTCTCCTCTCTGTCTATCATGGTCATACCGATCACTCTCTCTAAAATTGCCCCGGGAATCCCAGCTGTCACGCCCACACACACTGCTAGTGTCACCCTGTGATGCTCTGTTACCACGAACACCTAAAACAAAATGTTTTGTAAAAAGATGTTTTTTTTTTCAAGGAACATCATATTCAGGTTATGTATTTTTGTGCGGCTGAGACTTTGATAACCTCTGTGGTGTTTTTGTTATGGACAAACATAAATCTAAATGCTAACATTTCAGATGTCATCCTCGTGCCGAGTTTGCTTTGCAAAGTTCCGTAGGAAATTGACTTTGTTCTTTGACGTGAACGTTAAAAGCTGCACGCTGATTGGCTGTTGTCGCATATTTCTGCTGTGTGATTGGCTCTTATATTAATCCATAGAGTAAAAATGCCTAGAGCTTATCATCGTTATCGACATATATTTTATCGCGATTCGATATGATAACGTTTATCGGCACAGCCCTAATTAAAAGGCTAATATTATACAATAAAGGATTGTTTAGCCGGGGATGACTGAGTTGACTGAGTGCAGCTATAACATCAAACTGCTGACATAGACAGAAAAGAAGTAGTTAATTAGTCAAAAAAGTTAAATAGTTAAAGAGATTAGCATAAATACTGTTTAGCATTATCATTAATGTAGTAACTAGCATTAGCATTAGCTATAATGAGTGCAATAAGGGACCCTAAAGGCACAATATACCACCATATTTAAGCTTTGTTAAAGTTGGCAATAATAAGACAAAAGAGATCTTACCTTTCTGCTCCTGGGCATCTGATCCACGTTCCCTCCCTCTTCCTGTTCTTTCAGCTCGAGGTTCAGTCTTGTTGTCCACTCTGCTCACATTTTTCACTTCCTCCTTTCCATGTGCTCTTCCATAATTCCTTTCCTCCTGGGCTGTTGTTTCCTCTTTTCTATGAGCTTCATTTCTTTCTCGTTCCCTCTCTCTTTCCCTGTCACGTTCTCTTTCTCTATGCTCAAGGGATTCTCTTCCCAAACGGTCTCGTGTTTCTGATGCACGGGCTTCCCTGGTGTCTTTAACCTCTCCGCGGTGAGGCCGCTCATCCCGGGTATCGCGTCTGTCTCGTTCACCATGACGCTCTCGATCACGTGAAGATATCTGTTCTACTATGCTGTCTCGCTCATCACGGCAACTGTCCTTCTCCCGCTTCCCGCGGCTCTCTAATGACAAATAAGAGAAAACAAACGTAAAGGTTAACCAGATTATGTCACATTAACATACGATTATTATGTAGTGTGTCGTAGTGATGGCGCGTGACTGACTGGTGGTTTAAACGCGAATCAACGGTTTCTAAACTATTGACGTGAATAGTACATAGGCCAGCTGCAATAAAATCATGTAAGAAAACAACCCTAAAAAGCAAATGTTATAATAAATCTATTATGTAAAAAGTGTCTTTCACACCATCTCTGCGCTCATGGCGTCTCTCCAGCGGCACAGGACTCCTGCCTCTCTCTCCCCTACTCCTCTCTCTGGCTTGTGAGCGGTGTTGGGAGGTGGGGCTAGACCTGCAAGGGGCAGGACTTGCAGAGGGGTCTCTGTGAGTGGGGAGTGGAGAATGAGAGCTGCGTGACAACTGGATAGAAGGGGGTGAGAATGAGGAAGAAGGAGGAAGGTCTCGTTGGTAAGGGGGAGAGACAGAACCCCGTCTGTGGTGAGGGGAGGGGGAATGTCTTTGGGTGGAGGAGCCAGAGTGTGAAGAGGGGGAGTGTTGTTGTTTGGAGTGAGGGGAGGGGCTGCGGCGGTGACGGGGTGGGGTTCTGCACCTACAACAGAAAAACAAAAATATTAAAAGAAATACTGTGCTACAGGCAATGTTAGCTGCCAAACGTACACCACACTTTTTGTCAAACATATGCTAGACGTAATCAGATTTTCTTAAAGCCCATTTCGCAAGATGTAAACGGCACTTGTCCACAAGCACTTCCTGCCTCAGTTTCAGTTGCACAAATGTCAAAACAAAATACAACCAACAGAACATTTACAATGGAATAGAAACGTTTAACGAACATCTTTAAGACTTAATTAAATATGCGAAATAAAAAACTGAAACAGGAAGTGCTTCTGGAGTGCTTCTAAAACGTGCTTACAGATATTTAAGCGATAACTCAGGCAATTGGGACATTTTATATAAGGTGTATCATTTACAGAAAATCTCATACATTGTTCCACAGAGGTCCACATCATGTTAGTGACCCTTTCTTAGGCACTTAAATTTAAAGGAATGCTTTACACAAAAATTTTAATTCTCAATTTTCTCACCCTCATCCCAGGTGTATATGAATTGCATAAAAGTTATGTTTTTTATTTATTATTATTTTTTAATGAAAACATTGGAGCCAGTGGATCTCTAATGTTATCTTTTTTATTTTCAATTAGAAATAAACATGTAACAATTACAAAATACAATTACAAAACAACTACAAAATATTAACTTTTCCTATATTTCACTAACTGTTCTGCTTTGGAAGACATGGACAAAGAGACAAATTTTTAAAACATCAAAAAAATTGTTTAGCTGAAGAAAGGGAATCATATATATCCGAGACGGCATAAGAAAAATGAGAATCTTCATTTTTGAACTGCTCTTTTAAATTATCTGCTTAAGAAACAGACTTTGTCTCCTAATATTTGTAAGTCGTTTTGGATAATAGATTCAGCTAAATGCCTAAATGTAAATGTAAGAAAGGCCCCCCTGCATATGACATAAGCAGCGGTGCAAAGTTTTCTTCACATCTGCTTAAACAACAACTATGGTTTTGCTGTCATACAGTTTACAACTTGCAGCAGATCATAAATCTGTTGTTTGTGAAATATTAAAGACATTGTAAAGACAATATCAAAATCATATATCACACAGGTAATCATGTGACATAAAGCTGACCAAATTACAGCCACACTGATATAATGGCATAACATTCTTGGTAGTCTTATATAGCATTAACATTAGGTAATTAGGTAACACAGTTCTAGTTTGGGAGATATTGGGTACACTGTAGGCCTATTTATTTTTGTTGCAGTAATGCAGTTCTCTCACCTCTGTTGTAAGGCTTGTTTTTGAGTGGGTTTGGGGGATGATGACTTCCTTTTGGCTACGGGTGATGCTTCCCTTGAAGGTCGGGTAATGCTTTCCGATTGGTCATCTGAGGTTGTTGCACATTTTGCTTTATGGGAACTATCTGATCGGTCCCTGCAATTAAGAAAAGGTCAGAGATTAACTACAACATGTTTGAGTTGAATTTAGAAAAAGTCGAAGTGGTAATTATTGGGAGGAGCTCCAGTCAAAAGGGCAAATGCTGCTTTAAAAAATGTAGATAGTTGTATTGGTGGTTGACAGTAAATCAGATGAAGAATTTGATATTTTCATTATCCTCTATTACCAGAAATAATTTTAAATTTCTTATAATGTTTTGGTGTCTGTGTGTAAAAAGGTGTCTCTGTATATTATATTTTGGCTGTGTACTACATTCACAAAATACAGAACAATTTGACATTTATTTGTCCCCAGTTATAATTATATTACTAAAATATAAAAATATATACAATTAAGTAATGACTTTCTACCCTTTTTACCTCGTTTTATTCCTCTCACTAAAAAGGTCTGATTTGTGCATTTCCCCTTTAAGAAACAGTCGACGCGCATTATGCTTAAGTCAAAGACAACCAAACAATCACACAAGTACAATGATTAAAGTTTTCACCACTAATGGCAACATCACAAGCAACCACAGACATCTCTATTTTGTGCAAAGTAACAGTGCATCGTTTTTACTCTTGCACCCTAAAGATTGTACCTATGTTGCAAAAACATATGCACAGATTAGTTTTAAATAAATAGGCTTGTGGATATACAGCGTTTTATTAGATTACAGCTGCCTACATCAGCGTGCCGTTTCCGCTTTGGTCTCACGCAGCAATTTAAAACTGCATGGGCTCATTTTATACGCAAGACTCAAAAGGATCAAATTTCACCAAGTTTTCCTGGAGTAACACTGCACTTTCTGCATACTTTACTGGAAAACAATGATCAAGTATGATTCTTACACTTTGCGATTCTTACACGAAATCAGATGTAAACAATGGAGAAAATCAATATTTCTGAGATTTATTACATTTGTGGACTAAAAGTAGAAATGGATATTGTATATTGTGAATGCTTGGCATGGACAGTTCAACAGACCTGTGGAGTTATCAGTGATGTGCAGTTTTTTAATAAAGGTATAAGGCTCAGTTATGAATGTACATATTGTGATTTGCACTTTTCATGAAAATTATTATATTACTGTTACTAGAGTGTTTATTTCATTAAACAGTGCCTGGATATCAATGTTAAACTCTTTTAAGCTTTTTCATCCACTTGTCCGAGTAAAAAAGGTACTTGTCCGGAGAAAAAATACAAACTTTAAAAAAAGGAAGCTGCCAATGAGTCGTTCTGACTATTCATGTAAGGTGTAAGTTTACAAATGACAGATGTAGTACTGTAATTGGATGAATACTTTTTTGTAGAAGATTTGAAGATTTTTGTAGTGATAATCGTTTTGAAATAATAAAATAGACAAGTGAACATTAACTTTTAAAATTACTTTAAATGCGAGATAAACCTTATAAAGATCACAGAGTAATCATGCAAAAATGATGTTATAACGACACGCAAACACATCTGCTCTCGTGATGCGATGCATCTGAATCTATTAAATTAGATAGCAGGTGTGCATGTTTTGTACATGCACTGTTATGCGCAAATCGTTCGCTAACTACTGCACAGTACGTGCATGCTGTGAGCTGACACATTGACTGTTCCGGCCATTCACAGAGAACGTGCTTTGCATTCTGCTGTGCTAACTTTCCATTGTTTTTATGTATAAACGCTTAAAACAAAGGCGCGTCTATGCCGACTTGTGCTTCCATGTTTCACATGGCACGGGTGAGCAGTGCATTTGTATCATGACGGCAGCGCGTTGGAAGTGTGTTAGCACCATGCTTGTGTACCACAAGTAATGTATAGCAACTGTCTGCATTACGGTATTTAAAATATATTCATGAGCAAATCTCTCAAAATAAGCTAGTAAAATTCTCTTTCACTTGTTCATCCAGCGTTAATGTCAAGCCCTGTAGTATGTGATGTTTAACACAATTCTCGAAAAATAAAATATATAGTGAAAATACAAGTTGGTAAACAAAACTACGTCAAGCCCGCCAGTGTGGATCAGTCGGATTAACAGGTTAAAGTAACGTGGAGGTAAACAAGTAACAGAAATCTTTACTGAACATCATAAAGCTGTGTAGGGTTTTTTGGAAGATTACACATACCTGCGCTTTTCTTTTTTCTCTTTGTGCTTCTCTGCGTCACATCCTCTTTCTTTTCCCTCTTTAGGTTTGTCTTCTGATTTCTCTTTGTTTTTGTGTTTATTTTTGTGTTTTTTCCCAATCACTGGGGTCTCAACAGGAACAGGTGGAGGAGGACTTGGAGTTCGTGGCCCTTTTCTTTTGCCATGTCCACTTTTAGATGATCTGGTCAAATTAGATTGCACACACATGTATGTTACAATGTAATGTCATACGTCACAAGAGAAGAACATTCAAAAGTTGATAAAATTAGCCTGGTAAAATACTGCAATTTGTCCTAACCTTATGTCTGTCTCCTCTGCCCTGGTCTGGTCAGATGATGGAGAGGAAATAACTGAAGTGGAAGACTTCTCTTTCTTGCTCGAGTTCCCACCTTTTCCAGCAGTTCTATGCTTGGGTGAACCGCTGGACTTACGGGAAGAGGGTGACCCCTTAGAACTGGTGTGCTCAGGAGAGGCCTAAAAGGAGTGTTCAAATTTCAACATAAATTACGCTCTAACGACAGCTATTGTTGAATAATGTTGATAACCCAAGTTTTTTTGTATTGTATAATTACATTTACTAATAAATTTACATTTACAAAGGCATGTTTACAATTAGGACCAAAGTTGAAACTAGAAAAAGATGAACAACATAGGAGAGTTTTTTAATTAATATTCATAGACTGACTATGAAAAAGACAGTTAGTCAGGTAAAAATAAAAATAAAGGTAAATAAACAACGTTTGTTTATTAAATTGGCAAGATCATTTTCTAGCTGGATATAATAATATCATTAACATAATTCCAGTAGATGTAATTATGTGAATATAAACAGCTAGATTAATAAGACAGCTAACTGAAACTACAACTAAGTTATCCAAAAATAAAGCAATTTTCACTTTCAAGGTGCAGAAAAGTCAATGTGATCATAGTGGTTCAATTGTAATTTTATTAGGCTAGTTTTTGTGAGCAAAAGAAAAGAAAAACGACTATAATATTCTTCACTTCCCTGTCAACGTCTGACGCGCATTCACGGGAGCACCACGTCGTATGCAGAAATGGGTTCTGTGCCCGAACATTGGATGGTGAATGCGTGGAGGCAAATACTGGCGTTCTTTTCTTCATAGTTCATATTTGCTTCTGGTTTGTAATTCAGAACACTGGAGTCTACCCCCACGCATGCGCCATCCGGCGTTCAGGTGCACAACACGGATGCGCATGCGTCGTGATGTTCTCGTGAATGCATGTTACACACTGACACGAAAGAGAAGGAAAACTGAGGATGTGAAAACTTAAGGAAAACTGGGGCAAGTCTGTGTTACTACTGACAACGCAACTTCAAACGCTTCAGCTTAACTGGATCTGTTAAGTTGTTTCAGTGTTTTAAAGTACAGTGTCAGTACTTTGTGTTAGTAACTACGCTAGTAAGTGTACCATTAAAGTAAGAACATTAAACTAAATTGTTGTAAACAGTAAGCTCAGTTTTTATTTCTTCTTTTATTCTTTATTTATACTCTGAAGCGGAGTGATCACATCCCCTCGGCAGGCTGAATACATCTTGTCTTTTGATTTAAGACCCATTTATTACACTATTTGAGATATGTAAGCCTGTGAATTTCAGACAAAAAAGTGAATTTAAGACATTAAGGACATGCGAAAACCAATTCACGGAAATCCACTGCAGACTCGCTGCAATTAACGGAAATTCGTCGCAGAGACGAAGAACTTTAATATTTATATAGACCTATATATACATATATGAAGAGTTCACATGCAAAAGCGATAAACGTCATCTCCATCAAAAATGAGATTACCATGGATACTCTCCACACATAGTATCTGTTACTCAAATCACTTTGCTTCAAAACATGGAAAATACCACACTTTGTCCAGTCCGAAATACAGTATCTCACCGAAGTGAGTACACCACTCACATTTTTGTAAATATTTTATTCTATCTTTTTATGTGACAACACTGAAGAAATGATACTTTGCTACAATGTAAAGTAGTGACTGTACAGCTTGTATAACAGTGTGAATTTGCTGTTCCCTCAAAATAACTCAACACACAGCCATTAAAGTCTAAACCGCTGGCCACAAATGTGAGTACACCCCTAAGTGAAAATGTCTAAATTGAGCCCAAAGTGTCAATATTTTGTGTGGCCACCATTTTTTTCTAGCACTGCCTTAACCCTCTTGGGCATTGAGTTCACCAAAGCTTCACAGGTTGCCACTGGAGTCCTTTTCCACTTTTCCATAACGACATCAGAGAGCTGGTGAATGTTAGAGACCTTGCGCCCCCCCCTTCATTTGAGGATTTAGATTTGATCGTTAGATTTGGCATTTGCACTTTCGATTTGTAAACAGTGGGTCGGTACATCCACCTACGTCATGCGTGACCTTTTGATGTCATGGACCACGGAGATAGTGCAAGCTGTGTATTTGTGGTTAAAAAGTATAAAATGTATTGCATCACGGAGATAGTGCAAGCTGTCTATTTGTGCTTAAAAAGTAGAAATGTATTTTTTCGTAGAATACGACTAACCGTTTTTACGAAAACACCCTAATTCATCGGCTGGAGTTGAGTAAAGCCATTTAATTTTTTTTACATTTGGACATAAACCCATCGACCCCTGATTAAATCCATTATATGGAAAAAGATTCTGGAATGTATTCATTGTGCAGTCTTATTCACACAATCATAAATAAATTTAGGTATACTGGAGGACACATTACCTTCAAAAATAAATCTAATCCACTGTCATTAGTGGCTCAAATTTCCAGAGAAAATAAGTTAGCATAGCATTACATCATGCTAATGCAATGTTACAGCCAAAATTCATCTATAATCAATGCATTCACAAATGAAGTACACAGAGCATAACTTGCACCAATCTCTTTGTATACCCTAACTAGATGCACTACAAGTAGTAGTATGTATGTAATTTATAGACAGACTGCTTTCTTACCTTGTCCTTCAAAGAATTACTGTTTCTGGTTTTGGAGAAGGGTTCCTTTAATGAGAAAACATGCTATTAACGTTACTGTATTCATTTTAGAGGGCATATACACTAGACCATTTTGAACTAAAAATGCAAAACCAACCACAATCAACTACAATTTATTCCACTCCCAACGCAAGTGCATGTACCTCTTTTGTAACGATGACATCCTCTCGTTGTTTGTCCATGTTCTCCTGCTCCAGCTTCATCAGCTCACGCTGAATTTTCTGTCTCTTCATCTCAAGGGATAGCTCGTAATCGTAATCACCGTTGTCAGAATCTAGTAAAATCATTGACACATGTGTATATATATTGTATATACATGTATGTAAGAAAGTATGCATGCATGTATGCGTGTATGTATATATACACACCCACATATACACATATGTGACCCTGTCTGTTAAAACTAGGGGTGGGAATCTTTAGGTACTACGCGATCCGATCCGATTCCGATTCTGGGACTCACGATCCGATTCCAAAACGATTCTTCATATAATTTTTATGCTTTAGTTTTTATGCTTTTTGTTTATAGTTAGAATCTCTTTGACAGTATTCCCATCTTGAAGTTTAATTTTAGTGAAGTTTGATTAACTAATTTCGAGGAGCACGCACAGATAATTGAACCGCCAATTCATCATTATTAATCACAGCTGGCGTCTGCCCTATCAGCTAAGAGAGAACCTCTATAAAATAATCGAGCAGCCTAACCTTCATTCTCTCTAGCGTTTCGGCATCCCTCCTCCACCCCTACGCCTCAACGTTACCTTCCGTGGGGGGGCAGCGCTCTGGGTTCGGGCGAGCGCCGAGCTCGGAGCCCTCCCCGGACGGGGGGGGGGAGCGCTCCGGGAAGAACTGCCGAGCTCGGGGCCCTCCCCCGGACAGCACGCCAAATACGCATAACTATTACGCTTGCTTATTATCTGTAAAGGCGAACTCGTGAATTGCTTTTATTTTAACAAAGTTATATTCAGGATGAACAAGTTCTGACATAGAATCGATTCTGAATCTTTGAGAATCGATTCAGAATCGTTAGAGAAAGAATCCCGATGCATCGATGCATCGATTTTTTCTCCCACCCCTAGTTAAAACCAGGCTAAAGTCTAAATTTTGAGATAACGAGCACCAAAGTTTAATATCACCTAATAAATTCACTATGATTTCAATCTTTGACATGGCCTTACTCAGCAAATACTAAAGATATCAAGGTTATATTTTTAAGGAATGTTCTTTACATTATGTAGGATGATTTCATTTAGAAAACAGCAAATCACAAAAATCAACAAAGTAGTGAGTGTAGAGCCTGTATAACAGCATACATTTTCTGTCCCCTCAAAATAACTCAACACACAGCCATTAATGTCTGCCACAAAAGTGAGTACACCCCTAAATGAAAATGTACAAATTGGGCCCAATTAGCCATTTTCTCTCTCCTGGTGTCATGTGACTCAGTGTTACAAGGTCTCAGGTGTGAATGGGGAGCAGGTGTTTTAAATGTGATGTTATTGCTCTCACTCTCTCATACTGGTCACTGGAAGTTAAACATGGCAACTCATGGCGAAGAACTCTCTGAGGATCTTATAATTGTTGCTCTACATAAAGATGGCGTAGGCTATAAGAAGATTGCCAAGACCCTGAAACTGAGCTGCAGCATGGTGTCCAAGACCATACAGCGGTTAAACAGGACAGGTTCCACTCAGAACAGGCCTCGCCATGGTCAACCAAAGAAGTTGAGTGCTGCCAGTGTTACTGCAGAGGTTGAAGGGGTGGGGGTCAGCCTGTCAGTGCTCAGACCATACGCCGCACACTGCATCAAATTGATCTGCATGGCTGTCGTCCCAGAAGGAGGCCTCTTCTAAAGATGATGCACAAGAAAGCCTGCAAACATGTGGCTGAATACAAGCAGACTAAGAACATGGCTTACTGGAACCATGCCCTGTGGTCTGATGAGACCAAGATAAACTTATTTGGTTCAGATGGTGTCAAGCGTGTGTGGCTGCAACCAGGTGAGGAGTACAAAGACAAGTGTGTCTTGCCTACAGTCAAGCATGGTGGTGGGAGTGTCATGGTCTGGGGTTGCATGAGTGCTGTCGGCACTGTTGAGCTACAGTTCATTAAGGGGACCATGAATGCCAACATGTACTGTGACATACTGAAGCAGAGCATGATCCCCTCCCTTCGGAGACTGGGCCACAGGCCAGTATTTTAACATAATAACGACCCCAAACACAGCTCCAAGACGACCACTGTCTTGCTAAAGAAGCTGAGGGTAAAGGTGATGCACTGGCCAAGCATGTCTCCAGACCTAAACCCTATTGAGCATCTGTGGGGCATCCTCAAATGGAAGGTGGAGGAGCGCAAGGTCTATAACATCCACCAGCTTTGTAATGTCATCATGGAAAAGGACTCCAGTGGCAATCTGCGAAGCTCTGGTGAACTCCATGCCCAAGAGGGTTAAGGCAGTGCTGGAAAATAATGGTGGCCACACAAAATATTGACACTTTTGCCAAATTAGGACATTTTCACTTAGGGGTGTACTCACTTGTGTGTTCAGCGATTTAGACATTAATAGCTGTGTGTTGAGTTATTATGAGGAGACAAATTCTCACTGTTATATAAGCTGTACACTCACTACTTTACATTGTAGCAAAGTGTCATTTCTTCAGTGTTATTAAAAAAAATTAATAAAATATTTACAAAAATGTGAGGGGGTACTCACTTCTGTGAGATACTGTATACTAAATACAGCAATAGCACAGCATGTGCGCATATATGGCTTACTTGAACACACCCCTCACTACGCAACAAAAGGTGGTATGCTAGACTCAATACAAGACTCAAACACAATAATGCTATAAATATATATCACCTTCACGACTGGCTTCCCAATCTGCAGTCTCCTCTTCACTAGCTGGTGTGTGCTCCTTTGTGATTTTGATATCCTCTTTTTCTCTGTGTCTGCTTCGGGATGAATCTCCCTGCTAATCAGGCAGACATTTTTAATAAATATTTAAGAATGTAGATAAATCAAAGTGAAAAATCTAATGTTAAAAAAAAAATGAAGAAAAACAATGAAAAAGAGAAAATGCAAAAGCCAGTTTGCTTGTGTACACCTACAAAAACATAAACATGGAATACTCATTCTGTGTACAAAACAAACGGATTACATATAATTGCAAAAAGTAGTGCTGTAGAATGTAGACGCATCCAGTGAGGGTTATGCTCATTTATATTAAAATAAAATAAGCTAAATATTTGAGTCTAAAACCATGTAAGACTTAATAATTTTTTTATTTGCCACTTCAAAAGACATCTGAATTACATTGTTTATTTCATTTACAACCACTGGCATATTTTCAACACTGACAGTATCAAAGGTTATTTGGGGAAGAGACGCATACTCTGTTTGTGGGTGAAGTAGGCTCGTCTATGTCTCTTTTTTGAGTGTCAGCATCTACGTCCTGTCTTTTATTCTTCATCCTCTCCCGGAGATCCCCAGTGGGCCTCTCGGCTGACCTAAAAAAAAAAACACACATCAAGAGTAAAGCTTTCAGCCAGGTATTTGATTATGTACATTCCAAGCAACATGTTATCAATAGAATTTTAAATATTAGACACCTGTGGAACGTTCCAGAGAGGCCTTTTCCTTGTGACGGAGTTCCATGTGTGTACCGACATGTGTTGCCGTAACTGCAGTTTCCAGTCTTTAACCAGTTTCTACAATGAGTCTGTGGTCAAGCCAAATGTAAGTCAATCCACTGTATATCTACAAGTTCTCTACTATACAATAACTCTTAAAGGGGTCATGAACTACCTTTTATTTAAAAATTTATTAATTTATTAATAAATTCTGAGAACCACTTAACACATTAGCAGGATTATACAAAAATAATTTTAGAAGTAATAGGCTATTTTCTATTCTGTTATTGACCCTTTGACACTTGATTTTACATTTTAGGCATGTCACATTCAAAACTTGGAAGTAAATGCCTACTGCTATGATCGGCTAAAAGTTTTCCATTCTAAAGCGGTGAGCAGGGAGATTCCAATTTCCACTGAGCTTTTAACATAAAAGATTTTGTTATCATTAAATACATCTTTGCAAGTTTTATAGCTTAAAACATTCTCCCTATCAATAACGAGAGCAGTTATTGAGTTGTTCTATATGAAAAACACAAATGAGAAGTGGTTGGATAAGTGATGTCACAGATGGCGATTCACTTTCATATGACCTGCCCAAGAGCAACACAAAAACACCTATTTTTCATTGTTTCATTAGCTCCGCACACTGGCATTCAGGTTCAGCCGAGCGAAAACAGTCCACACCTGACAGAACACCACCACTAAGCATGTGCGTGATGACATTCACAGTGTGTGCACTTTGTTTGATTATTTTGAGGAGAGAGTGGACCATTACCAAGTGGCTTGTTTAAACTTTAAACAAAAAATGATATGACTGTGATAGCAGTAAGATATCAGTCAAACGCTGTGCTGTACCTGGATTTGGAAAACCCTGATGTCAAAGAGAAATGGATGGTTTATTTTAAACGAAGGTCCTAGTCACGTCAATGCGGACTAGCGTGGAGATTCAAATTTCCCTTGGGCTTCTGACATATAGAAGGTTTTGGTATTAATACATCCTTACAAGTTTCATAGCTCAAAATATCCTCCTTATCAATAACGAAAGCGGTTATTGAATTGTTCTCAGGAAAAGTGATGTGATAGCAGTAAGTAATAGCAGCCAAACGCTGCACAGTACCTGGCTTTGCAAGGCTGGATATTGCGACCATTTTGATCGCACATGCTCACGAAATTTAACCTGTGCGACCTCAAATAATATTCGGGAGCATCTGCGTGACTGCATATTTTGTTGTGGTGCAACCAGATTTATTTCACTACAGAGCGTTTGGTAATTACTGCAGAGTATGACACTTGTGCAAAAGATGAAGACATTCTACTAGACTATGACAGTGAGCAAGTGGATTATCTTCTAAATCATTTTTAAGAAGTACTGCAAAGGCAAAATGTTGCCCTTTCATTTTATATATATAAATGGATCATTAGATGTTTCTGAATGTCATCATTTAAAACAGTCTGGTTTATTTGGGTTAAGAGGTGGATGCCAGACACAAAGTTTAAGGAGAGTGGAGAAGTCTAAAGACGGTTGTAAGACAAACATTTTAAGACTTAAGTCTTACAGCAGGCTTGTGGAAAACATTGTCCACCAAAAAGCCATACAATATTCACTACTAATATTTGCCTGTTTCGACAGTACATTATGTAACAGGCTGAATTGTTTTTAGTAAGTAAAACTATAGTTGTAGTTTCACAACATATTGCACCTTGTTGAGATGCTGTTTCTACATAAATCAGCTGCACAGTGCGAAAGAGGATTCTCTGCACAGAACTGCATCAAAAACTTCCAGAAGCAGTCTGCATGTATCCACCACGGAGGATCTCATCACAAAATCAGCCCAGAAGAGCCCTCCATCGAAAGATTTGATACCAGCAAATGTGGAGAGAATGGTCTGTCTTCAGGGAAATGTTCAAGAAGATGACACTACTAAGTCTGGTCAACTGAAATATGCAATACCAGTTAGTAAAGATATTTCAAACCTGGATGAGGGGGGACAGCCAGTCGCTTGTCTTCATTCAGTGTTGAGCAGAACGTTCGGCTTATGACATGAAAGTATTATGTGAACGGACTGCTTCGTATGCTTTCAAAACTCTCTCGCGAAACTTTGATGCCATATGCCGATCGGTCTGCACAGCGCCAAATGAAATCGAACTTGCCTCTCTCTTGTTATCACATATTATTAAAAAAGCTACTGACAGGATGTTAAAATGTCGGAAGACCGAATCTGAAATAATCATGTCCAGTCAGGGCTGTACGTTAACTTTCTTTGCATATAGCACTGGTGCTACAAAGGTTCGAAGTTTTCTAGCACAGGCCAAAACGTTGTAGCACATGTATAAAATGTCATCTCTAAAAACTACCACAAGTGAAGTTCATTACATAAACAGGCATGCAGCTGACAAAGAACATTTATGTCACATACAGTTGAATATATTATGACATTTGATCGTTTTTTTGCCATAATGTTTTTAAACCTGACCATATAAAATATTAAGTAATATCAAGTATATTATTTAGTACAGCTTAATTTTCAATAGTTAATACTACAGAACATCAAAATCTAATACAGTTTAGTATAGTGAATATTAATTACAGTGTTTTTTCATCTTGATGTTAAAGTGCGCTTTTCTTATATGAAACGGTGAAATAAACCTCTTTCTAGAGAAGCGCTCTAGAAAATAAATTAATGTTCACATACTCATATAGTGTCATATGACAAATCCACAAGCGTCACACGTGTAGTGCGTTAAACCGCTAAACGTATTCATTCAGAGACACGCAGAACAAGCAGATGAAACATTTCAACAGCAGGCGAATAACTAATGACGTTAGTCCATATGAGAGCAGCACTATTAATCGTTAAAGGATTGTAATCTTGATTCAAACACCCACATGATCCCATTCATAAATGTTAACGATTTTCTTTATATTTAACCTCTGACTAAAATCATAATGTTAAATTCTGCATTGGTGCTGCCGTCGAAGCAGAGAAAGCAGTAGCCTATAAAACTTATTTTCCATTTTACTGTGCTACTTTTTCATTGTTTTTTGTGTAAGGTCTTATTTTGGTCTTATGTTGACCTTGGTTAGAAATATTCAAATGATCAAGGAAAGTACTGGGATAAAAGTTTGGATATAAGCACTAATGTCTAATGACTGCAGCTCTAGTCCACATCACCTCTTATATGCCTGGACGTTGCCAATAGGGCTGTATATTGTCTCAATGCAGCCGGGAAACAAGTTTAAATAGCAAAATAAACTACTACAAAGTAAAATAGCGGCAGTCCATTGACCGGGTCTGTTAACCTCACACACACAAACAAGCGCCTTTGTCATACGCACATGCAAAGCTGTATCACACATGTGCTACAGGTTAAAAAAAATTCTTTGCACAGTCCAATTTTTATGTAACACGTATATGTCGCACTGTACAGCCCTGCCAGTGAAGCTTAACACATAATTTTTGACATCCTGTGATTAAGACGTCCCCGTCTGCTAATGCCTGATTTGCGACCTAATGATTCTTTAGAATCAAATTATTTTAATGAACAGTTTAAACAACATATACGGCTTGCGTTTCCCAAAAAAAGTTAGCCAACTATGATGGCAAATTCCGTCGTTACCAACATAGTTTAACGATTCAATGATGGAATTTGTGACCATAGCCGGCTAACGTTGCTTTTGGGAAACATGTCCAATGCTGAACTCACTAGACTCACTGTCTGAATCAGTGCGTATCAATTCAGTCACTCACAGAGCACCTTAAAACGTGAGTGTGCTTAGGCCATTTAGTAAGAGAGTTTAGTCAGATTTAGGTTAACAATACACAATATATACAGGTAGAGTTTATTTATGACAATGTGCTGTAAATTACCTATAAAATCATTTTGTTTAAACAGGAATGAGGTAAAACATAAACAAAGCAAATGAATCCTTAGAAATTTAGTGGAAATTTTCCACCTCTTTGCAATGCTAACAGAGATTCATTTTTTATGTATTATTAAAAATATTGATGCCTGAGATTTCATAAGCCTTTACACACTTTGAGATTATAAAAGCTTATCTTAAATGTGTGATATGGACCAAGAAATGTAAGAATACCTTACATAACGACTTGGGTAACAAGGGTATAAGTAACAATATTGCCTTATCACCAAATCCTGCTGTTATAGAGTTGTGGGATAGGAATAATTCATACTTGAGTTCTGAATAATTTTATTTTAGGATTACCTGCCATATGGGTAAATTCCAAGAAAATTCCTCTCTATTTCATGACCCCTTTAAGCAGGACCTTAGACTGAAAGCTAATTACCTGGACAGCTTTTAGGATATCACAAGCACCAAAACTACTTTATAGGCAACTCAATATTTTCAAATGCTTACAATATATACATACCTCTGCAGCAGTGCTGGGTCCGAGTCTCTCAAACACACTGGGCCTACGGGAGGGGGTGGTTGTGCTGTTACTACTGCTACTGTCTGATATGGTCTTTGAATTCTCCACTGTAACCTTCCGCCTGATCTTGGACATTCTGCAGGGCTAAATTAGAAATAGAACAAAAAACAATAGCAAACAAAATCATGAGTATTCAGCAGAAACATGTGTAAGCTCAATTATACGCGGTATAATATTTTGGTGGGTGAGTGTTATAAGCAACAATGACAAAATAACTGCAGAAATAACAAGCGTATTATTTATTATAAAGCACAGAACGAACAATGTATCGCTGTAGTTACTAATAGTGAAGTTACCTAGCCATCGTTTTATGAAGCGGAGTAACCAAAGCTTTTGGGCGAAATGATTACCGTTTGTATAACCATAGTTTTACTACAAATAGTATAGTATAGCAGCCATGTGTTGTATTTTATTGTACCAAGCCCATAGTTAATTTTCGTGAGGGTAGACATATTAGACTTAATAAAAGAAATTTATTTAATCTTTCCATTAATATCAGTATGTATAAAGCCATTATTCATTTAGAGACTGCAGCGCCTAAACCGCAAAGTGTGCTGCGCGGCCTACAACGAAAACACAAACATCGCTAACAAACCGCTTTTATTTAGCCAGACAGAAGAACAAGCATGCACTTTACCCGAATATGAGTGATGCGCTGATGCGTTTCACATACTACTGTGATAACCTTCTAATTACAATTTTGCAAAGCTGGACTCTCCATTGCAGCCATCACGATACGGCGCGAGCTACACACGAACTGCTTCCCCTGTAGCAGGGAGAAGAGGATTATGGGAAACTAGACGCTTCAACAAAGACTTATCTAATAATAAGATGCTGCAGTGAAACTTCTATTAATGCAAAAAATAGCGACGGAAGTCTCCACCATAAATTGAATAAAAGTTTAAAATTAATAAATAAATTATGTGATCAATGTGGAGTAGAGGAATCAGTGGAGAATATTATTTGTGTTTGTGAAAAGTACTGTAATGAAAGAAAAGCAATGAAAAATAAACGTTAAAAGGTACGGGTAGAAGAAATTTAACTCAATTTACATTATCTTAAAAGAAGAGAGCTGGTAATGAGAATGTATAGTTTATTCAGGATTAAGTTTGGGTTAACTTTAGTCCACACTCCAACACAGTAGGTGGCGATAATGCAACTTAACGATGGTGCTACATGCTAAACAGTAGAAGAAGGACGTATGCCAACCCGGAAGTTAGCGGCGCACTGGTTCTCTAGGCATTTGGATTATCGCAAAAACAAGCTCTATGATAAATAAATATTTATGGTACTTCATGACATGGCGAAGTGATGCTTTCGAAACCAGCGAAGCATTCCACACAATTGTATCGGAAAAAGGTTCATTACTCTATTAAATACCAATGGTGAGATTTATACTCATCGGCAATTTCTATCTTTTTCAAATTTGACGCCTTCATTTAAAGAATACCATTCGGTTGTGACTAGCATTTCCTCTAAATTGCTTCATCTTGTTAAAACACATTATAACCCGATTGTAAATCACATCCCAAATATTGTTATTGGAGGTATTAATATTATGGATAAGAAATGTAATTTTCATATTAGAAGGTGTCTCACCCAAAATATTACTTGTTATCCAAAAGCACTTGTGAAATGGAAACTGATTGATAATATATGGTCAGAGTGTAATAGTTTTTTGTTGCCCAATAAGGTAAAAGAAATTCATTTTAAATTATTGCATAGATATTATCCTTGTAATGCTTTTATTAATAAGTTTAACAAGGACATCTCACCTTTATGTTCATTCTGTAATCTTGAACCTGAAACACTTTTTAAAAAAATTCTGCAGTTGTAGATTTTCATTAGACTTTTGGAAGCAGGTTTCTATGCTGATTGATACATTTAATAAGCTAATTGTAATAGATCCTATAATTATTTTTTTTGCACTGTAACTATAATTGTAACTTGTAACTTTTAATTGATAAAAGACTGAAATTATTGATACCTCTTGGGAAATTTAACCTGCGAGATAATATTAAGATAATATCTATGAAACCTTCTTTTAGTTTTTTTTTTGCATAGATTTAAAAATGTTTTATGGATCACTTACCACAAACACTAAAAACAAAAAAAGGTTTAAAACATCTCTTTGTTATAAAAGAAATATTGGATAAACTGTGATAATTTGAATTATCTTAAATCTAATAAATTTGAATATATCTTAAATATATATATATATATATATATATATATATATATATATATATATATATATATATATATATATATATATATATATATATATATGTATATATAAAATTGTATTTGTTATCTTATGTAGGCCTATACTGATGTAGAATGATCTGTTATAGGTATTTCCCCTTTTTATTTTATCTTGTTTTTATGTTATACATTTTGTATTGTCTAACTTTGTTGAAAGCAAAAAAGGTTCATTACTCAAAGCTTTTTACATCAGAGCTCGACGAGGACCTCTGCTGGTGAGACTAAGGGAAAGAAGGGAAAGCGCTGTCTCGCAAAAGTTTCACAACCAACCAAACAAAAATTAATAAATGTTTAGATAAATAAATTAATGTATATTTTAAGTACATGACAACAATATGTTCCAACAAACTCATGAATAGAAAAAAGTAAATAAATGCAGGTGTATGCACACTAATACATTCACTTAATCAATGTGTTTTTAGATTTAGTGGAGCTTGGAGAGAGGGTAGTGATTTTGAATTGGGACCAATGCAGTGTTTTAAAAATGTACACTGTAAAAAATGTCTGTAATTTTAACAGAAAAATAATGTAAAAATGCTACAGTAAAGACCTGTTAATTGATTACTAGTGAAAAACCTTTACATATAGAGTAAAATACTGTAAAAGATTTAACAAAACATTACATTTAATTATACTGTAAAATTATGTAAAATGTAAGATTTTTAAAAGCAAATGGTTTGAATTAGCATATATTTTACAGTGAAAATTTGGAAAATATTCAACAAGATTATACGTACACTTTTACAGTAAAATAATGTTAAAATTATGTTTTTGTAATTTAAAAATACAAGTTACACTAAAATGAGAAACTGTTAAAGGACATTCCCATAATTCCCTGCGCAACTCTTTACATTTGTTAATATTTCCTTTCAAAAAGTAATGTTTCTTCTAATATTTATTACCGGATGTGTATATTAGAGTGTTTTAGGTTTCATTTAATGTTGTTTAGTCAATGTTTATAGCATTTTTTAATTGTCACATGTTTTACCCTAATGGTGATTTGTGTTTGTATGCATGACACGAGGCGCCATTTTTATAGAGGTAATAATACTTTATATGGGAAGGACATTTGTGATGAAGTCTGTTTCGTCATGTTGCCATCCATTTTACTACCAGTATTATGGTGTAAACTTGAGTAAATTTAAAGACACAAAGCAAAATTATAACAGTTTTATCATGTATACCAGTTAAAGAAATAATGGATTAAAATTGTAAAATACAGAAAACTATGCTGTAATATATACGGTTAAAAACTGTAAAATATACAAAACATTTGTATAATTCATAAAAGTTTGCCACCATGTTTCTCACAGTTATTAACTGCTAAATTGTATACATGCTTCCTATATTTTTAACGGAGAGTTACTGGCAGCTGCAGCTGCAGGAGTTTGTATGTGAATGACAGTGAAAGTGAAATGCAGACACAGTGAATATATGCTAAACTCTAGCAATACAATAGTTCAGAGTAAGAGTACGAAAAATCTGAGTATTTGAATCAGAGCCATAAACTATGTTTACATGCACCCAAATAATTCATTTGTAATCGGATTGATGGCTTAATCGGACTGAAAAGCCCTCATGTAAACACTTAAACAATTTTATGAATGCCAATAAGGCAAAAACAATTACCTTGTTTAGTGTCATGTTCACAAGTTTCTCCGCTACTTTCTGTTCTGGGCATGCGCATACATTTTGTTCGGAATGTATGTAATATGTACATGTAAACAGTTGTTTTAATCGGTTTGCAGTGTTTAGGGTTTATATAAAGAGGATTTTTACAATCTGCATTTAGATTGAATTTATTAAAATTGATGAAAATTGGTGCGTTTAAACAGCTATCCAGAAAGCATTTTTATCATTTCATGAACAATAAAACAGTACATTCACAAAACATCAAATTTCTGTTTCAACTACTTTCATACATTTCATTCCTCTAAATCTAAAATGCCCAGATTTGCGTTAAATATTAATCAAACAAAGGCAGTCAAAGGAATGTAGGTGATATATTAAATGTGACCCAGTCTGTAAAAACCCAGCTAAAGTCATTTTTTGAGATTTTTCTGTTGTCTACACAAAATAATTCTACAAAATGTAAAGAATATTCTGTCCGAATTTAACATTGATATCTTTCATATTTTTACTGAGTAAGGTCATGCCATTCTGGTCGGGGAACAACACTGAGAAATCTTGTGAAATCTGAAAATGCCAAATTGGTAGTGCATTAATTTCCAGTAAAAACCTTAAAGCTAATCCCTTCCTCAATCTTTATAAAAAAATGTAACCCATCTTTTTACACTTCTTATAATATCATAATAATAATAACATAAAGATCTCTAACGTTGTTTCTGAATTAGAAAACACCTGTCACTTACACAGACCTCTGCGTCATGTGTCCCCAAGCACTCACTTTTTATCTGTGCGGCTGTATCCGGTGCCTCTTGCTTTACTACAGCCTGATCCCTGTGGATCATTGCGGTCCACATGTAATAGTACAAAAATAGATTATTTTAACTCAAAAATTAAAAAAGTGTTTTTGTGACTTAGAATAGATGATTGATCTTTTTAATATGCGTTTATGTTAAAACAATTTGGGCTGATGGGCTATATGTACATTTATCTCATTAAAAACAATATATTTTAAAGGTAAACTAATATTTACATTAATCACAAATCAGACTTTTAATTTTCAGTTATTTACTTCAGCACATTGTCAATATATTTAACACATAAATGCAAATGAAAATGCTAATTTTTGGTGTAGTTTGATTTACTAATAAAGAGTTCAACAAAATCTTAAATTACTAGCATCTTGCATAGTACCTCATACAATTATTCCCTTGGCTTCTGTGTTTTTTGTATATATACATATGTTTTTCATTAGTGATGTTCTGTATTATTGCTTCTGGTATAAAATCTCTCAAACATTTAATCTCTGGTTGGTCGAGAGGGGAAACACCCACAATCTGTCATAAGATCGCGTCGCTCTTTGCAGCTATTAGCATCATGGCGGCTTACAGCAGCACAGTAGCTTTTCAAAGGGTTTTGCATGCGGCTAAGGTGAGATTTGGGTTTGCGAAGTCGTTGCATTTTAAGTATTGAATTAATGAATTAATGTAACGATTTGTCAGAGTTGAATACCGATTATAAGCAAGTTATTTAACAAAACAACCTGTTTTGATCAAGAAGTAGGCGAGAGTTACTTGACTTTTGCATGTTTTTATGATAACTGTCTAAAGTATGATTTATTAGAGACCTATTATTTATTTATTAGTTGTTACTAAATAGTTTTTATTGTGTTTTTCATTATTGTCGTTGGACATATAGCGACTAAAATGTTCCTTTATTAATGATGACTGTGACTCTGTCAATGTCAACGTGTTATTGTAAAGTGTTCGCTTACCGGTGCAGCCTGAATTTATTTTATAACGTTATGCTGTCAAAGAAACGCAGGATGTCAAATCTGTGCGACGAATATTAGCTGTTAATAATAGATTCTCAGAATGGATTCCTGAAAAGTCTTGAAGCTGTTGTTTTATGGTAAAACTGCTGTCTTTGAAAGCATCTTATTTTTTTATATGCTTTATAAACAGTTTGTGTGGTTTTGATTGGGACATTCTTTAATGTGTCTAAAACTTTAACAACACACAAGAGGAATAGAGATACACTTTTATTACTGTTTCCTTGTTTTCTGTCTTTTGTTGTATTGGCAATAAATATGATGTGCAGACAGACTTGATGATGAGCCTAGATGAGCCTTTATTTTTATTTTGATAGCATCTGCCAAACATAAATAATGTAGTAAAAAATTAATTTCCTGTTTCAATGTTTCAGAATGTCTACTTTGGCAGTTACACTATACTTGAATTTTAGTGCCAACTAGGTGCCTTGTAGGATTTTAACAAAAAAATCTCAAACTTTTTTATAAATACATATATATTATATGTGCATACACTTTCATATACATGTATACTATCAGATGTTCAAACAAATACATATGGCGTAAATGTGCACACCAATATGAAATCCAATATATGTTAGTAATGCACGCATATACACTGAATAACTTGCAACTTATATGAACCCCATGAATGCGCACACGACGTAAAGACATTTGCATGTAAACCTATAAAACTCTGGTGCATACATACATACAAGATAAATAGACAATAATAAGACAACAATAAAACCTCTTGCATATTTTATATATATATTTCATATGTAGATGTGCATTAACATTTTAATGTAACTGAAAGGCAACCTGTTACCTGATGTATTACCTTACCTTAAAAATTACTCTTACCTCAAAATATTACTTAGACATGTATCTAGGTGGACCTTGATCGTGCCTAGACGATAACTTTTATTTCTGCAATAACTTTCTGTCTAAGATGCAATATATATAGTTGGGTATAGTCGAGTTCCAAATATTGCGAGGTCAGGTTGGACTCTGGTCTGTTTTTAACAGGTCTTTCTTAGGTTGAGTTTTCCTTTTAAAAATAGACCTAATTTATGAACGTCAGGTTCAGGTAAGAATTGATTTGGGTCAGATCGGGATGGGTTCAAATTTGTCTTTACTACAGGCGAGGCACAAGGCCCTGTGTGGTTGCACACTTGGCACAGCACTTGTGACAGCTGTGTTCTGTGATAACAACCGGATGTATGTAAAGTGTCCTGCTTATTACATGGCTCTTTGCATGAAAAAATGGCTAGATACAAACTACTGATTTAAAATATTTTATTAGATTATAAGTGTGTATGCACGCATCAAGTTTATTTGCATCCTTGAGTGTCTATATCTGTGTGCATGCATCAAATTTACATGTATGTGTAAGTTATTCAGAAGTGTATATGGATGCATTACTAACATAAGATATATTGGTATGGATAATATATTAGTGTGCACATATATTTTATGTGTATGTACGTTTTATGCGGTCATAACCAAGGTTTGATTAAATTCCCACATGATGCCTCATAGCCAACTGTGATAGTTATCACTTACTTATCATTAATAAATCAAATAAAATTCCTTTTAAATCCTTTTAGCATATGTAAGTCCTTTTTCATTACAGCACTGTCTTTTTGTCTTTTAGCATGTCTGTCTTAGGCCAAGGTGTGGTTTTATTGTCTGTCGGTACTCTACAGTTTATGATCCAAATGAGAAGGTAAGTCTTATGGCAATTCATGTATTTGCCTTTTGCTTTCAGTGTTTGTCCACCACAGATCATGTTGCACCTATGTAGCTTTGATCTTCCACTCTCCAAAATTCAACCAGTGCCTGTGTGTTTTTGTGTTGAGGGGGTAGCAAACAATCCTCTTGTTAAGTCGTGACGAACGGAATACTGTTTTGTCCAAGCCACCATAGTTTTCAAGCAAGGCTACTATTTTAATAGCTGTTTATGAGCCATTTTATTTATTCATAGTACACCTTTAAGCGAAACTTTTATAAACTCACTGTGTTCACTATAGTCTCCACGCTCAAATAATGTCCAACAGCAATATTTTAATAATTCATAAAAAAAGAATTGCTGTCTGGCCATCTGGAATTTCGTTATGGAGAAAAAGACTAGTATTATGGTTTTAATATTAAATCATTTTAATATTACAATAATCTTCTTACATGTGCTTGCATGGTGAAAAACATGCATGAATCATTTAAGTAATTCAAGTGACTCTCTGGGTTATTGAATGATATTAGAGGGCTACCATATTTGAACGTAGTGTGCTTGTTTCCATGGATACACAACATATTGATTGCTAAACAGCTCAAAATATTAATTTTCTTTTCACAAACTTTTAGACTATTTCTTCGCTTAAGAAGCTTTTTTGAATTTATTTTGATGAATTCTAAAATGCAGTCTGTGCTGAAACACAACTGCTTTTACCCACAGCTTAATAAGTTGATCTTGAGCTAACGTTAAAGCATACACACACACACAGGTCAAAGTTTATAAAGTTTATAAAGAGTTTATAAAACAAATACCTTAATACTCTCTTTTCTTTTCCACAGACCTTTGATAAAATCCTCATTGCAAACAGAGGCGAGATCGCCTGTAGGGTAAGTGTGTTCTTCAATTGAATTAATAAATTTGACGTAATTTTTAGGGAAATATATAATTTAAGGCTTTTGTAGTCATGTAGGTTTTGGACAGGAAGTGAAGTGGGAGAGAGAAGATCTAACCAGTTTCAGCACTATGAAATGTGCAGTATTAATCTTAAATGTCTTTATTTATATTCACAGGTGATTAAAACATGCAAGAAAATGGGGATCAAGACAGTTGCTGTTCACAGTGATGTAGACTCTAGTGCGGTGAGAAAACTGTTCTCATGTACTATAAATATTCATATACAGTGGGTTAAAAAGTGACCCTGTTAAAAGTTTGTGATTTAAAATGGAAGTAAACCAAATTTTATTCATTTGAAATATTAAATGAACAACATAAAAAGAGGACAAAAACATTTGGTAACATTATTATTTGTTATGCATTCTGTTAATAATATCTAAATAAGGTCACGCTACACAATCATGAGCAAGATAGGCAAAGCTTTTGCTCCTTTCACCCCTTTCTTTCTTTTTATGTCAAAGCTCCAGACTGACCCTTTTTTACTAAAAGCACTGTAGCCCCTTATTGAAAATTTTTAAATAACAAAATAAAATTTATAGAAACACCTTAAAGGTGTCATATGATGCGTTTTCATATTTTCCTTTTTCTTAGTGTATTATGTAGTTGTTTGTGCATGTGTAAGATCTGGTAAAAACTTCCAAAAAAGTCTTACACAAAATGATTTATTCTATCTGCAAAAAAAGGCTCAAGAATAAGTAAGCACTGCAGATATTATAAGATGATCTCAAGAGATGCGCTGAGTTGAGTTAAATTTTAAACTCAAAACTCTGCAGGTTAACTTTATGTTGACATGTCCCAATGTCAGCGTACACAGTTTACTCATTAGACAGAACTAAATTCACGGAAATGCTTGTTTCTTCTATGTTTGTCTATTCCTTAGTCTCTATGTGTATATTGCAAAGATATACATATACTTATGATATTAATGTAATAATTTAATTAAAATGGAATATAAAAATATTGATACAAAATATTGGTATAAAATATTAATATCAATATTATTTGTAATATATTTGGATGTATTCTGTGGTACTAAGAGATTAGCAGCAGATCTTTTAACTCCTGAAGCTGTGAGGTGGGGCTTACATTGATCAGATTTGTTGATCCAACACATCCAGTAAATGTTTAGTTGGATTGAGGTCAAATTAACTTTATAGCACATGCCCGTGTGTAGCGGATCTCTGTTGCTGATTTGCCTTTTTCTGTAAAAGAAACCTGTAGTGACCTGTGCTTTACACTCATGCAGTCAAGTGTAAATAGATTTTCCAATGTCCGTATCATCTTAGACTATATCCACAGAAATGGACAATTATATCACATTATTAAACATGCAGTTAACAATTTTTCTGACTCTGAAAGTAATGTTAGTGATATGTTAAGTATGTAATGTAGTAACTGTAAGCATATTTAAAAAAAAAAAAATTATGAACTTTAAGGCTTGAAAAACTGATCTGATCTGTTTTTTAAACTTAACTACAGGGATACATATAACATCTAACTAGACAAAACAATACAAGTTAATGCATATACAAATGTAAGGAAAGTCAGCAAAAGTAAAGAATAACAAGATTAATTTAGCATTTCCGAATAAACCATCAGTTTTAGGCTGCATTTACACTATGTGGTACAGGTGACCCAATTTCATTTTTTTTCCCTTCCATGTGGCACAGATCAGATATGAGCTACGACCATGTAAGCAGAAAAAGGCATATTGAATCCGATATTTTCAGATGCTTTTGCCAGGTGTACATTGTAAATTCTGATTGTTTCACCAGGTGTAGTATAAATGCATACATGCACACATCTGATACAGGTCACTAAAACATAATGTAAGCTCTCCATCCAAAAAAGCAGATATAGTGCACACATCGGTATTGGGCATCAAGACCTGCAGTGTAAATGCCCTTTCACACTGAGCGTGATGACACGCGGGATTAAAAACAATAACAACAATCCCTCTTTTGGCTCTTCACACAACATGCGATAATTCGTGCCATGTGAAAGCAGTGATTTTTATTTATTTATTTATTTTGACAAGTGCGTTGATTTTTTTTTCACCATCGCCCTGCGATGAAATGTGCCATTTAGATTCCAATTAGATTTGAGCTGTAAATCACATGCCCGGAGCTGCAGTTTTTACACAAAAGATTATTTACAAATAATTTACAAATGTAAATTAGCACAAGGCAAATAATTGTTTTGCATCCTGTGTGAAGGACTGGCTCCTTGGTGATTTGCATCGTTTTATCCCAATGTAAAAAGGCCTTAAATGCTGACTTAGATTCACCAAAGGGGCAATACTTAAAGGTGCCATAGATGAATAATAAGAGGTCTGTACATGGAAATGACATATCGTGAGCCTCAAACACTATTGTTTCCTCCTCCTTATGTAATTCTCGTTTATGCAAAGAACCACTGAAAAAGAGGTCAGTCCCAACGGAACACCGACTGTGATGTTACAGTTGGTATGTACGCCCCCAGTATTTGCGTATACCCGCCCATGTTCTAGGCCAGCCGGACGTGCACAGCTGTGTCATCGGAAGTTCTGCAGGTAACGTTATTTTGAAGAAACTAATCTCTCCATCGATCACGTGATCTGTTTGCAGTGTAAGCTACTGGAATGAGCTGTGCTGTGAAACAGCCAATCAGAGCAGAGCTCAACAGTATTATTTATGACCCTTCCAAATAAGGTAATAACAGACCTTTTAATTCCAGAGACTAATCCTAAGGTTGTAAATGGACATGTAAACCTGTTTCTGGATCATTTTTGCACTCCATAAAGCCACTTTATAAAGCCACGCATACCACACAGCAGTATTTTTAAGTGTTAGAAGACATATGTTAGCGGTATTTAGCGATTCCCTTGTCTTCGCGTTGTGATATTTTTCCATCTAGGCGATATAAAGCACTACAAATTGTCGTAGGAGATTACATCTTTTAGTCTTCCTTTTTGCTCTTTCAAGTGACATATAACCACTATAACGGAACCCTTGACAAACACAGCTTCAATCATGCATTTTTCAATTGCTTAATGCTATGGTGTTAGCCGGCTTATGTGACTTTAGAGGTCCTACTGCTGGTGCGAATGCAACCAGGAAATTGGTGAAACTTCAGTCCGTAAACGACAGCCCTTTCACTTTGGGTTCAGGACTTCGCCCCTGAACTAGCCGGTGCAAAAGCAGCTATAAGGAGTGATAACAGTCATGGAGGGAGGTAAAACCCCTTTCACACACAGTGTTGATACCAAAAACTGCCATGAATTGCTAGAGTGCTAGAGTAGAGTTTTGTGTGGATGCAAACATGTCTCTGGTTTGATGGGTATGGGGACCTGGTAACATTGCTGGGATTTGTCCAGACAGGTTAAGGGAATAGAGAATATTGTTTGGGATCCTTACTAATATAGTAATCTTGTGTCTGTGTTTATGTTTATGTTTTTTAGGTTCATGTGAAGATGGCAGACGAAGCTGTGTGTGTTGGACCTGCCCCTACTAGTCAAAGTTACCTTAACATGAATGCTATCATGATGGCCATCCAGCAGACTGGCGCTCAAGCTGTAAGTGCGTGGGTGTTTGTGTGTCTTTAAGACAGGAATGCTCAGCACAGTTAAAGTTTAAGATATTATATTGATGTTCTTGAATAATACTGTCCTTTAAATAAGTCCTTTGTATCATGGGTACTAAACTTTAGAACCATATGGGTGAAAAATTCTAATGTTATATATCTTTCTCAAAGGTTCACCCAGGCTATGGATTCCTGTCTGAAAATAAAGAGTTTGCCAGGAGACTGGTGAGTTTGGCTTCTTCTTGAAAGAAATGTGGACAGTAAAAAAACAAAACAATGACCTTGTGCTGCAGTCAAATGCAGAGTAACCTATTTACTTATTGTTCTTTAATAGTTCTTTTTCCCATTTGAGAGAAAGGTAGAGAGAACGCGTAATGGAAGGGAGAGAACGCGAAAGGGAGAGAGAACGCGAAAGGGAGAGAAAACGCGAAAGGGAGAGAGAACGCGAAAGGGAGAGAACAAAAGGGAGAGAGCGAAATAGTATAAAAGGCGACTCCAATACTGCTTCAGTACTAGTAAAGTGTAAATGAATGTGAATCACGGTCATGAAATCCAAATGAATGTCTATCAGCCCATCCATTGTAGTGAAGTGGTCTCTGATACGCCAAAAAATCTCTCAGACAAGGGTTCCAGGTCCCAAAAGATTGCTGAAATGCTCAGAAAACATCTGAAATGCTAAAAAAAACCTGCTTAGCTCGTATCTCATATTTAAAATAATTTATTTATACAGAATTTTATAATTATTCTTTCTGTATTATTTATTGGTCTGTAACTAAAATGTACAGATTCAAAGTTTTATAGCATTTGTTACGTTGTTTAGGCTCTTGTATAGTTGTCTGTTTATGATGTAAATGTAAAAGAACAAAACCCTTGTAACCATTACATTAAATAAACACTTTTTTTTTTCATGAAACATGTTTACATCATGAGGTCATGCCTTTAGATTTTTAGACATGTTAGAATGCTAGCATTTAGCATGTTGTTAGCATGTGTAAAACTTAGTCTGCAATTTTCTTAGCCTGTTTTAGCATGATGCTCACACGTTTTAGCATGTTGTTACCATGAACCATCATAATGTTTTAATATATTCTAGCATGATAGTAGTCTGATTATGATGTTTTGAGTGCTGGTTTATTTAACAGTTTCTTCAGTGTCTATGTCTATGTTTCTTAATCCTCCAAAGTTTCCATCATCCAAAAGTGGAAAATGATGAGAACATAATTTCATGTCATGTTTTATGTTATCTGGACTTAATAAAACATATTTAAATGAATTTTTTTTATATTTGACAAATTCAGGATTTTATTAATTGTATCTTCCAGGATACATTGCCTTATTAGGGTATAAGATACCAATATATCCTTTTTATAATCGGCAAATAAATATGTGATTCTGACTTCCCTTCTTGTTTTAAAAGATGCCATACATATTTTTTAAAACATCAGATAAAATCTAAACAAAGAACAACCAGTTTTCCAAGACTGTTGAAAGTAACAGTAATATTCAGTTAACCACAATATTGAGCATCTTTGTATTTTGAGTTGAAAGATTGAAATTGAAATATGAAATTCACAAAGTAAACTGATATTTAGGTGACTGCATCTTTGACAGCATTTTCAACTCGTTAACTGTCACCGTTCCACAGTTGAAACACTTCTTCAAGGCCTATTCACTTAAATAAAAAAGCAAATGTTTATATTTTTCATAAAATACCTTAAATTATAAATGATAAAAAAAAGAATATCTTACATTTGAAAAAATGTCGTTTGTATAGTGCATTTTCATATGTAAGCTCATTGTGGGCAGTAACCGTTAGCAGTTTACGGACTGTTGCAGTGTTTCCACTAAGCAAAATCATATAGATATTGTATTTAGGAATCTTTTCTTCTTTAAATTCCTTAACTGTCTGTGAACCTTTGATTCATTAAAAACAAATCTTTAGTATTCTCCACTTGATCATTTTAGTAACTTGTAGTAGACATTGATTGTGGAATAGACACCTTGTTTTTCAAGCACTCAGGAAAAGTGGATTACTTTTTTGTTCTCTTTTACTTTTCCCTTCATCTTAGGCCTGTTAAAGCTTAAAGTATCTTGAAGTCAAATACATCGTTTAATTACAGAGCTCTGTTGGTTCTGTTTGCCTCAGGCATAATATGTAGTATACTAGCCAGAAAACAATAGCCTCTTAGATTCTTGAGCCTAACATGGAAAATAATAGATATTTTCCTCTTTCTGTTTTTTTATTTAGTTGTTTGTTTCTCCAGCCTTTAAATAAAGATTTGTTCCTACTTTGAATGTTTTTTGAGGGATTTGTCCTGGAAACAGAACCTTAAACCTATTACCTTGAGGAGTTTTTTGTAAAATGTAAATTCATACATGGTTTTGGTAAGTCATTCACTAAAATGACACTGTGGATCCAGATGTCAGGTGATATACAGTTCTTTATTCTGTTAAGAACAGTTGGTCCATGTGATGTGCAGGTGTCTTAAGGATTGATCTGGGAATAAAAACTTTGTCCTACGGTGCAGAATGAGTTCAAGGTCATGTGATTGGAAACTGATTTATGTGGTTCTGTTTTTTGTGTTTTGTATAGATCTGATGCTTAGACACGACAAGCTTTGCAAGTATTTCAGTTCTAAATAAATAACTTGGATGACGTGACAATAAATTATACATCTTTTACCTACAGGCAGCAGAAGGGGTGACCTTCATTGGTCCTGACACACATGCCATCCAGGCAATGGGGGATAAGATTGAGAGCAAACTTATTGCTAAATCTGCCAAAGTCAACACCATCCCAGGCTTCGATGGTGTGGTCAAGGTCAGATAATCATTTGGGAAGGTTTTGTCTGTTTTTATCTGTCACACTGTTTTTTTTACAAGAGTCCCTCACTTGATATGTTACATGTTTTTCTCTGATTAGTGCCTTAATCAAATGAATAGTTTACTTTAACTAAATGTCTAAAACACTGTTCTGTCTGAGCCAAGCAACAGTATGTAGATCAGTGGTTTACAAACATTTTCAGCTAGTGGACCATTTTAACAGTACAATAAAAAATGTAACACCCTAATCTTGCCCTTTCTACCGTAAAACATTTCCTTGCAGTTTTAAGCTCTTAAAATGACATTTAGTTTACATGTCTTGAAATATAGTTTTGTTCTTATTTATGAACAAATAATTTGTCTCCTATTTGCCATTGTATATAGCGTAACTCTATCACGGCCATTGCAGTTATTATAACAAAAGTTCTTTATTTGCATGCGTTTTAAAATCTTGCCAGTTTAGTCTTTCAAGTTATTTTTAAGTTGTTATAAGTGATTTCTGAGAAATGCTGTGGATATTTGAAATCATCATCCAAACAACACTCCTACACTGTAAAAACCAACCTATAAAATCTACCTAATAAAATTGAGGTAACAATCTTCTCATTTTGATTGAGAAGATTTCATTTAAACTTGTCATGCACTGCATTTATTTAATGGTTGATTTAACAACAACAACAACAAAAATTTTGGCAGGACAATATTTATTCATTTAAATCTTGTAGAAAATCACACAGTATGGACAGTATTACCTTGAGGAAATGGTTATTTGTAAACAACATTCTAATTCCCAATATATATTTAGATTATTTGAAATGCTTAGTTTAAAGTGTTCATGTTGCATGGGTATTTATGTTGTTCTTTGTTCTTTTAGTTTCTGTAGTGTTACTGAGCAAGATTACTTTTTTGTTGCAGGATGCAGAGGAGGCTGTTAAAATTGCAGCAGAGATTGGTAAGAATCGGTAAAAGTGAAATTTGTGTCCACTATTTTCCATTTATTTAAAGGAAATTACACAGTTGTGTCCCACTCTTGCAGGCTATCCTGTTATGATTAAAGCGTCTGCTGGTGGAGGTGGTAAAGGAATGAGGATTGCTTGGAATGAAGAGGAAACCAGGTAAGATGTGAGAAAATTCAGTTTAAGGGATTTGTTTAATACTGTTGGGTAAAAGACACCAAGTATGATGAATAAACAGTGTAATTTGTAGAGCTTTGCTAAGCATTATAAGGCTTATTAATTGATTAATGAATTGTTTCTGTTAAATGGCTGTTCAGTTTTACTTCTGTAGTGACAAGGGTTTTACAGACGGTTTCATTGGGCACACGTCTGGCCTGAAGTTAACTTCCGGTCGGTGTTTGATTACTGGTCTGGCTAGTGGCTAGTAATATTATATGACACTGACTAAAAAAGCAGTTTAAGTTAAAGTGATGAGTAGACTAAAACTGGCCTCAGATTGTTTTGTTGTGAAATGCGACCTGACCTCTGGAACATACATAGAGGAACATTTTTGTTTTGTTTTCAAGGGTACCCGAGATGTAAAATAGATCAGTTGGTAATATAAAGAGCAAAAAGGAAGGATGAAGAAACAATCTCCTATGACAATTTGCAGTGCTTTATATTACCAACGTGGTAGAAAAGAAAAGAACACAATGCAAAGACAAAGGTGACGGGTAAATACGGTTAGCTTTCTGTATGTTTATGTTTTGTAACACTTTAAAATACTCTTCTATGGTATGCGTTCAGCCAGTCAACATAAAGGACTTCCCCACCGCAAGAACTACTGGAGGAAACCTGGAGGCTGTTTTTTTGTGTTCATTTGTGGAAGACGAGACAGCAAAGCCGAGATGAGAAGATGGGGGGTTAGCAGTGTTTATATGAGAGCAATCTGTAACAAGAAGCATTCTGTAAAACTTTATACAGCAGCAATAATTGTTAGATAGAGCTACAAATAAAATATTTAAAATTACATTAATATACTGTAGATTAATTTGAAATTAAAGTTTTGATGTACCCTTACTTTGTGACCTAAACACAGTTGTTTTATCCAACTGATATTACATCAAGACCGTATCAGATCAATAAGCGATTGTTATTAACCATACAGAGTGATTAACACGCAAAAGTGTTTGCTTGCAAGTCAAAGCTATAAGTTAGTCAACTGTACTATGAAGATGTAAAACTGCATACACAGTATAAGATATACAACTGTGTTTGCGTATAAGAAGAATTAAATAACTGGACATCAGAAAACAAGGTTCCTGTTAGACAGCAAGGTTTCTCCATTTTGAGTTTAACCAGCAGTTATTAGCATGACTTTTAAAAGCTGCATATGGATATACCAAGGACTTATGCAAGGATTCTGTTTTGTGCATTTGAGCGGCATCATTCCAGCTCTAAATTAATCCAGACTAAATTAACCCAGCTCGCTATTTCTACTTCTCCATTCTGTCTGTCAGTGGATTACAGATTACTTTAAACAATGATAGACAGTTTTGGTCTATCATCATCTGGTCTATCATCATCTTTTTGTCTGAAAGAAGGCATACATTTGTGATTTGTCTATAAAATCATGCAGACTAACCAACTATGCAGTATGCTTTGCACTTAGCGCTGTATGGAGCTAGGGTTTGATTACCATACAATAACTGGGCACAACACACCTTTTGATGAATGACAGAATAGTTTGTTTTAACCCCACACTTAATCGAAGACATGTTCCTGCTATCTTACTTTGGTAACACTTAAGTCTATTTTGGTATTTTTCAGGAGTGACAACATAATTTAAATGCAGTAGTGGTTCCCCTAAATGATTGTTCAGTGCGTGTATGGAACAGGAGTCACTTCGCAATTCTGATGATTGACAAAGTTGTCAAAGCTGTAAAGCATGAATTCCAAAGTTTAACCACTTTAGTATCTGCTGTTTTTTAAAGTAATAATAACAGTAAAAGACTTGTTATGATCGGGAAAACTAAACTACCGCTGTCAGAGACACTGTGTTTTGGTTATTCTCTGAAGATAGCTGCGCAAAGCGTGCACTTGCTGTGTTGCTATGTCCGCTTAATAATCCACTTCAAGTATTAGATGTTATTTAGGTTTAGAGTCTAGAGTTTTTCACTAAAGATCTGGCAACACTGTGAATCTACTTCTTAATGAAAGATACTTCTTCCATGTGATTTCTTGCACTGTGCATACAGATGAGAGACACATACTAATTCATGTTTAAATACGTCATTAACAACTAGTTTTTCTGTTCAGTTTCATACACACTGCGAAGAATTTCTGTTAATACAGTTGTCACTACCTGTATTTTTTGGGAGTTAATTCAGTAGTAGAATGCATTTGTCAGTCACTCCCGTAAAATACTGAACTATGTTTGTGCAGAACATGATTAAGCACTAAAAGGTGAACTGACAAGCGAATTTAGCTGTATACGTGTGGTTAGCTCGCTCCCTATCTGAACTAGATTAACTGAGTCAGACCTGTCTGGGGACCACTCAGGGTCATTTGTTTACTGTTTTGGTGCACTTAACTTTCAGAAGAGCCCTTAATAGTTAGCTGATGTCATAATCAGTACAGATGGTGCTTGGGACCATTTTGCTGCCTGCAGCTACATTTTATTCATTTAACAATATAATGTTGTTATTATAATAATATTATAAAGTTAAAATAATGAGTTTAAGTTTTAAATGTTTTATTCTTTGCTTCAGGGAAGGCTTTCGTTTTTCCTCTCAAGAGGCCGCGTCCAGTTTTGGAGATGACCGTCTGCTGATTGAAAAGTTCATTGATAACCCACGACATATTGAGATTCAGGTATTTACTTAATAAGTTCACCTCACTTGTGCACACTTCATACGAACAGATTTTTAAAAACATTACCTGTCAAATGTTTCATAAAACTGACTTCTTTGTCTTCTCCTTCTGCTTGTATTCCTCCATCTGCTCTTCCTCCTCTCGCTCTCAAATCAATGACAGCCAATAGAACTGCACATAGGAAAGTTATGGAATTTGGCACACAGATAAAAGCATATTTAAAGTCTCAATTTTTAATAAAATCTCAATTCTTCTAGCCCTCAATTCTTCTACATTTTTCTTCATGATGCCATTTTTAATTTCTAAAAAAGGTTTTACAAGCTCCCCCACAGTTTTTGTCTGATTTGCATAAAAATTAGTAATTAGCATCTGTGGACACTTATGACAAAAAGTTATTAAAAGCTTTTTGATAGACAAATGCATTCTACCGCTCTATCAAATTAGACTATAACTAAACTACAGTAAGATCATATATCTATTGTGGTTCACATTTATAGTCTCACCAACTGGCAGTAGTGAGATTTACTGCTAAATACATTTTATTTATTATAGTGTGAAGTTGATTTAGAAAAAAAGTCTGTTTAGATGAAACTTGATGTGATACTAATTGCAATTATTTATGGCAGGGTAACCAAACTTTTTTGACCCACCAAGACAGATCTAATGTACTGCACAATCTACCAAAATAATTTTTAATTGAAATATGAGAAAAACACATACATTCTCTTTTAGTGCATTTTTGTTTTTTTTTGTTGGCCTTAAATGAATGAAATAAAAGTTTATTTGCAATACCAAAACCGCACTTATCAAACTTAACATATCAAAACTATTGCCATTAATAGTCATTAATTGACTAAACAATTGCACTGTCATCCATTACAAGAGCCTAATGACTGCACAACCCATCTTATTGACTGTCCAACACACAGTTTGACCCCTAAATTATGGTCTGCAGGTGTTGGCAGACAAACACGGCAATGCTCTGTGGCTAAACGAGAGGGAGTGCTCCATCCAGAGAAGAAATCAGAAAGTAGTGGAGGAGGCACCCAGGTTTGTCAGAGTTATTTTACTAAAAATCCAGCACTAAAAACAGTTGAAAGGAAGACTTAAGAGGTTAGGAGTTTTTATTGTGTGCAACATGCACATACAGACAGTAAGGATCTTAAATCTCAACCATAAACATAATGTAAACATAATCAATGTGTGTGCAAGGGTTTAATAATAATCTGTAAATAAAAGCCCTGTAGTCTGAGCCCATCTTAGCTTGAAAGGATAAAGGTGGAATGTATGAGTACACAAAGTATACCAGTGATCTTTACACTCAGACGTAGGTGAGATGAGACATAAAGAAACCTTTTTTTTAAACAAACAAACAAAAACACAACAAAATGCATCATTGCCTTTGTACTGTATATCTAATGTCTGTTGACTGCAGTGACATAAATCGTAAATTATGGATCTCATTCATGGAGGCCACTCCTAAAGTGTATATGTTAGTGTATTACAAAAAATTCTCTATAACCTATAGCAGTTAATTATTATTTTCAAATGTTTCTTTTAATTTTTTATAATACAGCATGTTCTTGGGAAATTTAACCTGTTTTTGTTACTGTCATACATATGCCGTAATTATTCAATCCAGACAGTGGTGTAAACTATCTTGTGATTTCTGTACTTTATTTTTGTGGTGTCGTTTTATCTCACCCTGCATTTTGAATAGAGAGCTTTCAAGTGTCAGTGAAGGCATTTTGCGTGAGATGTAGAAAATCGAATTAAGTGTGTGTGTAGTGTGTGTGTGTGTGTGTGTGTGTGTGTGTGTGTGTTTGTAGCACCTTTTTGGACCCATTAACTCGCAGAAAGATGGGAGAGCAGGCTGTGTCTCTGGCTAAAGCAGTGGAGTACTCCTCAGCTGGCACTGTAGAGTTTCTTGTTGACTCCAAGAAGAATTTTTACTTCTTGGAGATGAACACCCGTTTGCAGGTTTGTATGTTCTCGAATGTGTTTGCTCAACAGAAAAATTTGTTATCTTTGCTAAATGCTGCAGTGTATTGACAAGTAAACAAAATAGTGGCGTGTTGCAAACACTTTTATTTCAAGTTACATCATGATACAAGCATTAAAAAAATTAGAACGTAGACCTTTGAGTGTTTAAATTGGAGGGTGCTGTTCCAGTGCTGTTGCTCAGTTAGAGGCAATATTAAGGAAAACTGAAAGTAGTGGGGAATGGTAACAGCATGAACCACAAACTACTTTCCGGTGACCTCTAGGCCATGGTTTGTTTTTCAACACTATTATGTAAATATATTTAAAACAATAACAATATAGTTTTAAACAAGAAAATGATATTTCCTATGGGATCAGAAAAATAATCTTGTTTTACCTCTTATATTACATTATTTTTCCTCGTTTTAGGCAAAAACATCACACAATTTTGTTAGTTTTTTCTAAAAGCAAGACAAAGTCTAGTATCATTTTGTTTTTTAAGGAAATCAATCTTGTTTCAAAGATTTTTATATAATAGAAATAAAACTAGAGAAATACAGAGTAAGAGAAAGATATTTGCAGTAAAAACTTGAACACCGCTTCACTTGCCACCCTACTAGAACCCAGAGCTTTTGTACAATGTACATTTGTACAATGCAGTTATTTTACATGTATTATGTTATTGAATGCGTTTCTCTCTTAGGTAGAGCACCCTATCACAGAGTGTATTACAGGTCTGGATCTGGTACACCAGATGATTCGTGTCGCAAAGGGTTACAAACTACAGCACAAACAATCGGACATACCCATAAACGGCTGGGCCATTGAGAGCAGAGTCTATGCGGAGGTATTTAGACCACAGTTTGATTTGTGCTTCTAGGGGACTCGTTTCCAGTGCTTTAATCTCTCTCTCTCTCTCTCTCTCTCTCTCTCTCTCTCTCTCTCTCTCTCTCTCTCTCTCTCTCCCTCTCTCTCTCTCTCTCTCCCTCTCTCTTTCAGGATCCATACAGATCATTTGGTCTCCCCTCTATCGGCCGGCTATCTCAGTACCAGGAGCCACTCAATTTAGCTGATGTGAGTACCGTCACTTGTCACTTGTCCTGCAATAAAAGTGCCTGTCTTATATAAAAATATAAGGTAACTTTACAATTATGTTGTATTAGTTAGCGTTAGGTAATGCATTAGTTAACATTAACTAACAATGAACAGCATTTATTAACCTTTGTTAATCTTAGTTATGTCAATGCGGTTATTCATGTTAGTTCATGGTGCATTAACTAATGTTAACAAATGCAACTTTTGATTTTAAAAATGTATTAGTAAATGCCGCAATTAACATGAACTAAGATTATTAAAAATGTTTAGTATTTTGGAGTGTTTTAGAATGCTGAATTTTTTTCTGCCTTTCTCTTGAAGGTTCGAGTGGACAGTGGAATTCAGGAAGGAAGTGACATCAGCATCTATTATGATCCCATGATTTCTAAGGTAATAGAAATAGAAATTGATTAGACATGTCTCATTTGAATTAAAACGTGAGACTACTCTATTAAATTGTTGTTGTCATTGATTAGCTGGTCACATATGGTAATACACGAGCAGAGGCTCTGAAGAAAATGGAAAACGCACTTGATAATTACGTCATCAGAGGTACATTGCATGAAAATATATTAATACATTTAAATTTAAACAATATTTCTTTAATTACTTGCATTCCATTTGCTCAGGTGTAACTCATAACATTCCTCTTCTGAGAGAAATCATTGTTCACCCTCGGTTTGTGTCTGGTGACATTAGTACAAAGTTTCTCCAGGAGGTGTATCCTGATGGGTTCAAAGGTCATTTAGTAACTGCAGAAGAAAGAAGAGAGCTGCTGGCCACCGCTGCTGCTCTCTATGTAGCAGCACAACTCCGCTCACAGACGTTCCTGGGAGATCTAAGGTGGGTTATTGCTGAGGCTGTTGGATTACTCACCAGCTGGTTATAATTAATTGTGGACAATTCTACATTGTTTGAGAAAAACTTGGTAGGTAAAACATGTTAGAATTTTTTTTTTTACTGTAGTTTACCTGACTATTTCCACTTTATTGGTGGAACCATTTGGGGTTCCTTATACTGCCACACCGGCAGAACCGTCAGAAGGACCTTGAGACATTTTTTACAAAGAGCAGTTCTCTGAGGAACCATTAACTGTCTTGGCAGTTCTTGCAGGAACTTATGGGATCCTTTAGGCACTTTAAATTCAGTTCTGAAGTTCCTCAGACGTCCTCCTGGTCCTGCCCATGTGGCAATGTGAGGAACCCTAAATGGTTCCTCCAGGATCCTTTAGTTATTATAGTGTGTAGCATGAAAGGAATGTTGTATTTGTTTTAATGGGTAACACTGTTACAGTTGTTGTTTTATTAGCAGGGTTATGTGCTTTTGATGTCCTAACTGGTGCGAGTTCACTCACATAAATAACCATACTGTTTGTGAAAACCACAAAGGACTCAAATACAGGACTGACAACTGTGTTCTGCTGCTGCTGTAATTGGCCCATGATTAAAGGATTGTGACTCACAATTTGAAAAACCCTTTTTATTTTTGTTATTGATAATATAGAGAGATATATATGTTTGTGTTTTTGTGTTACAGGGTGTCTACTGTTCCTCCAGAGACCAAATGTTGGGAGTTGTCTGTGAAACTTGATAAAGATGTTCACATGCTTGGTGTTTCTTGCTTTGGAAACGACTACACAGTAAGTGAGATGTAATATTTTTATGATAAACATTTTTATTTTATGCTCTGTACACTGTAAAAACTAAAGGATCCTCAAGGAACCATTTGGGGTTTCTCACACTGCCACACAGGCGGAACAGTCAGGAGGACCTCTGAGGAACTTCTTGCATCAGGGGTAGACTTTGAACTTAACATGCATTCCACCACTCCACTTGCAGGTGTTAGGTGTATTTGTGTATAGAAACTTCTGATTGATTTTACAGGGGTGCAGAAACTTACAATTGCATTAAGCTTGCTGTTTTGCCTCTTTCTCTCTTCTTTTGCTCTTTCTCTCTTTTATTGTGATTGTTTGCAAGCTTAATAATTCATATATACAGCATAGACTTATTGTCCTTCTAAACTCTTATTATGTTTTTGATTGCTGGTTTAGGTAGAGGTAGATGGCGAAAAGGTTCATGTGTCTGGAGAATGGGATTTGGCCTCACCACTGCTGCCTGTCACCATCGACGGAAAATACAAGACTCTCCAGGTTCTCGCACACTTACACTGTAAAA